>VZRL01006154.1:2464594-2511936 GCA_013397895.1 Origma solitaria | reverse complement strand
CGGAGGGAGTTTCCAGGAAGTGGCCATATTGGATCCATTCAGCCGCATCCACCCGCGGCGGGCAGCGACAGCCGCGCTCCCGCCGCCGGAGCCGCGCCAGCCCGGGCCATGGCCGCCACCGACCTGGAGCGCTTCTCGGTGAGCACCGCCCCGCGCTGCTACGCGCCTCTCTCTGCTCGGGCGCAGGGCTCGGGGATTTTCCTCCCTCGGAGGCGGGGGAATAACCCGGCGGGGGGTGGGGCCGGGGCACCGGGGGGATGCGCGGCCGCTGCCCCGGCGGGGAGCTCGGCGAGAGATGGGCAGGGAGCGGGGCGATGCCGGCGCCCGCCGAGGCTGCGGGGAAAGTCCTTGCGGGAAGGTCCTGCCGCGCCGTGGGCGGAGGGAACGGCGGCTGAAGGGCTCCGGGGCCTCGGAGGCGCCTCCGGAGCTGGGACCGGCACGGCCACGCTCGGGGACTCGTGCCGGGGTGTCCGGGATGCTCGCAAAGGCGATCCGGAGCCGTGTGTCTGCAGGCAGGCAGCACCCCGCGAACGGGGCGCCGAGAAACGGGGTCAGACCTTCCCGAACGGGAATTGTTTACATACCGCTGGTATCCAAACACTCGGCAATAGTAACTTAGCGGTGTGTATATAATACAGCGAGAGGCACGCTGATTCAAACACGGGTAAAGCAAACCCTTGAGGCTGGCTGCTCTCTGAGCCAATGTATGAGGAATGCTGTATAGCAAATATGGAGCGTGACCTGTGCACCGCCGCCTCTCTGCAGCTCACATGTTGTATAACTGCTATCGGAAGTCAATCTGGCTAAAATCTGTGTCGGCTCAAAACTATTCTTTGTCTACAGCTTGAATTTTTTGTTGTTGTTGGAAGGCTGCTCTCGTTAAATAGCTTGGTGTTGTGTCTTGCAGGCTCTCAGAGCTAAAAACATTTTTACCGCATTAAATAGCATAGCTCTCCAAAGTCAGAAAAGTCTGGTGTGATATTACTAAATAAATGGGAACAGCGCTGGTGGCTCTCTGAATTATAGGCATGCCGTTTGAGCACAAACAAGTCCCTGCTACTGTTTTCTCTGTAAGCTACTTTTTGCCAAGAATCTCAAACCCTGCTTCATTTCTTTGAATCCTGGCCCAAAAGTTTCCAGCTCAAGAATGAATTTGCAAGACTGTAACTTACTTAAAAGCTGCATAAAGGAAAATTGAATTGGGGCTCTTATTTAGAAAAGCTAATGTTTCTAGGCTCTGGGAGGAGGAGATTAAGGTAAAGACAGTGGCAGGGAATGAAAACACCATGACTCTCTCGCTGCAGTTCTGTCTGCATTTGTATCATGTATAAATACTTTCAGTGTTAGTTTGATGTGCCTGCTGTTGCCTGTGCAGGTTTTCATAGGTGTTACGGGAACCTAAAATATTGCCTAGTTCCGGAGAAAAGTAAACTTAATTTACATTTTTTGGGTACTTGAATGCTTGGTGTACTTACATCAGTACTCTGTCACTTCGATTTTAAAAAAAACAAAGCCGGGGGGAAAAAAACCTCCTGAAGGTGCTTGGCTCACTTTGAGCACCAAAGGGAAATGGCTGGGCTCCAGCACGGCTTGAGTGCCCAACTCCATTAGGAAGAAATCTGCTTGCTTTGTGCAGGGAGCTGGGATGAGTTTGTAGGGATCTGCAGGCCCAGTGTCTGGTGATCTAATGATCTTAGTTTGCCTTTCAGCTGGAACCATGGGTCTGGCAGAGGTGGGTGGGACAGCAGCATCTCATTTCCATTTGATGTGGGGCAGAGGTTGGTCCCAGCTGCTGTTTCCTTTACCCCTAGCATGTGTTTCAGCTGTTGTTCCTCCAGCAGTATCATGGAAGCCTCATGATTCAGGTGTTCCTAGCTGTTCTTTCTGCAGGGCTTACAGATTTCTTGGTGCCACTTCTTACCACTGCACCTCAGCTCCCTGAGCATGAAGTCCGTGTGGGAGTAGCTTGTTACTGCCAAGCAAAGGTGATGATAAATTCACTTATTTTTACCAGCTGTTTGTATTTGGAGTAGGAAGTAATGTTGAAAAAGCCTCTGAAGTAGGGTTTTGATACACAATGGGTCGTGCTATTCAGATTGGTGAAGCTATTTATAAGTGTCCAGCTGACACTGACATCCTGGAATGTAGTGACCCTTAGGTTTGGATAATGTGTTTTGAAAACTCCCCAGATGCACGCTTCCCTTGTACAGTCCTCCAGAACGCCTCTGTCTCCAGCACAATAAAGTTCCCTTCAAGTGCTGCTATTGGAAATGACCAACAAAAGCAAATGAAAGGAAGCTCTCCCATGGAAAGCTGCCTGTGAGGCAGCAGGATCACACCAGTGGTGCTCAACACCGCCTTTGTTTGTGTGGCTGTAGTGTTGTGAGAGATCTGCTTCAGCCCCTGGGGACTGAAGTTTTCTGCTGATCTGCTCTGGGAACGTGGCTCACCACTGCTGTGTTTATGGCTTGGGCTGCAGGCATTGCTTCTGGAGACCCAGAGCTGCTCACCACCAGCATGGAAGGAAAACTGATCAAGCTTGGTTCATTTGTGAAATGCTTTTATTTCCTAACTAAAGCTCAGAGCTTCTCCATTGCCTGGCCTGGCCAGTGCTGAGTTTGCACATGGTGACTGTGTGCTGGAGCTGACACTGGCAGTATTAGCAAGGATGTTGAGATGTTGAGTGGGAAACAGCCCAACAAGCGGAAGCCAGAA
Source organism: Origma solitaria (assembly GCA_013397895.1). NCBI lineage: Eukaryota > Metazoa > Chordata > Aves > Passeriformes > Acanthizidae > Origma > Origma solitaria. The sequence goes on along the minus strand of VZRL01006154.1, from coordinate 2,509,221 downwards.
GGTGCTTGAAATGCACCAGGGAAACGCAGAAGCTCTGAAGGAACATAGAAAAGCTGGAAGGAGAAAAAGTGACAGGGAAGCGCCTGGAGATGCGTAGGAGAATAAATGGGATGAGATGTGAGACTCAGACTGTAAGACTTCTGCTTTCCCAAATCTGGTGCTTTCTCTCTTTTTAAATAAAACCCACTGACCTCACAAAACACTGTTGCTTAACTCTCTGCACTAACCCAAGGCCTAACACGGAGGTGCAAAGGCAGTGGGCTCCAAACTGAGCAGCTGTGTTCTGTGAGAAGGAGCAGGTGTCCTCAGCCTCAAGGCTGGGCTGAGATAAGAGTTTAACATGAAAAGCTAACTTCTGGCTGATTGCTCTGTGTGGATACTGTGCCTGCCTGCACAGACAGGGATGTGTGAGCACTGATGACCAGGGAAGAGAGCACTGGACACAAGGACATAGCAGCGTGTACACAGAGCTGTGGTTGGGAATGGCTGTCCACATGCAGTCCTGAGATTTCCCTTCGTGTGAGTGGTTGAGTGGGTACTGGTGGGTACTGCTAGGCTGGTACTGGCAGCTTTTCCTATAAATTAATGCCCTTTAGAAGATGGTGCAGGAAAAACACCACTTCATACGGAGGAAAGCTGAACAGCAACTTCTTCGCTGGAAATAGACAGTGGGATTTGCTTTGTCTCAGTGAGTTGCTGAGCTTGGGGAGGATCCGATGAGTTTGTCAGCTGTGTGTGAGCATTACGTATTTACACACCACTGCCTTCTTGTCACCTGCTCCCAGCTCTGTGGGAGGAGAGGAACCTTTGGACAGTGCCTGCTCCTGCCATAACTGCTTGCATTGTGCTAAACTTCATGTGTTGCTGCTGCCTTCTGTTAGCTCAGGGTTCACTTAATGGCTGCACAGCCTAAACGCACTCCTTCCTGTGAGGGGCTGGTGTGACACCTTAGTCTGTGAAAGATGGGCTTGGGGAGTGAGCTGGGAGCAGCTCTTTGTACCATGACCAGGGCAGAGTGGTTGCCAGAAGTCTTATCACTGCAGGTCCTAAGCACAGGCTTACATTTGCTTTTAAACAAATTCTCAAGGAAAACTTTGCCGCGGCTCAGTTCCAGTGGAAAATGGGGTTGATTTGAGCTCGGACATTCCCCGTGCTCGCTCTCTCTCGCCCAGACAGTGGCACCATTTGGAAGTTCCAGGATTAAATCTCCTTGTCTTTTTTTGCTATTCAGTTATTTTACCTTTAGCCTGGAAAAACTCAAGTGATCCCCCATGCAGCGTGGAGCACAAGTGACAGATTTTTCTCCAAGCTGGTGGCAGGCACCAGGAAGCCAACCCAGCAGGAGCAGCCCTTTCCCTCCCTGCCCTGGCCAGCTCTTCTGCCTGTAGCGTATGCTTTTTTTGGGAAGGAATGGTGGAGAAAATGGCCTTCCACTGGAGGGGACAAATTGGTGGCTGCGTCTCCGAGCCCCGCAATCCCTCCCCTGGAATCTCGCCTGTCCTCACACAGGAAGCCAGCTCTGACTGCCTCAACCACAGAACCAATTAACTCAACCACAGCCCATGGCAGTTAAACACTTATTTTCAGTGTATGCACTGGGTACAGATATTGCCCAGAATAAGATTTTTTTGGTGTTTTTTTCCCTCCCTCGCTGTGGTGGTGTCACTGCTGGTGAATCCGGAGCGTCTCTTCCTCCTTCAGCAGAGATGCAACATGTTGTTCTGCGTGGGAGCTCCAGAGCTGCTCCGAACCACTCAGAACTGCAGAGAGCGCCGAGGCAGTGGGTGGAAGGACGTGAGCTGGCGGAGGCTGAGGCCGTGTGTGCCCTCGGCATCGGCAAAACAAATGAGAGCCTGAAGAATAACTCTCTTTCAGGAGGCCGGCACGGTGTCAGGGCTTGTCGTCAGTGCTGTGGTGGCAGCTGTCAGCCAGTCCCCAGCGTAGCTGGAAGGCCAAAAGCTCCCTAAATATTATCTTCTGTGGCAGAATACCCGTGCTGTCGCCAGCTGCGGGGAGAGGCACAGCCCTGTCTCCGAGTGCCCCCACTGTCCCCAGTCCTGTCGTCTCAAGGCACCGCCGTGCAAGCCAAGGGCTCCAGCACTGGGCTGTTTTTCTGTCTGCAGGAGCAACAGTCAAGCTCCTCTCCTCTCCTTCCCGTGCTCCTCTGGCTTGGAGCTTGGGAGGGGAACAAACTGGCATGATGCTGAATTGGCTCTTCCTGGGTTGTGCAATTAAGAGGAATTTGGGAGGCGATGGGACTGAGGGAGACGTGCAGGGCGTGGGCATGCTGGTTCACCCTGCCTGTGTAGGGTAAGGGCACATTTATGGGATTAGCTTTCATTATTCACAATGTGTCTTGGACACACTTCAGGCTGGGGATGGGAGAAGCTGCCTTGTTTGTTTCAGATTAGCTGCAGCCTTTGGAAATAACATTGTCCTGTCCCATACTTGTTTTGTTGAGGTGGGCCTTGTGTTTATGCAGAGTCTGCTTGTTTCTCCCCTTCCTGCATCTCAGTAGCTGCAGCAAGCTCTGGGTTTATACCTGAAGCTTAGCATTTGTATTCATGAATCATAAAAGTGTCAGACGGCTAAGAGAGCCCATCTCTTCTCCCAGAGCAGCTCAAGTGAGAAAAAAAATCCTGAAAGTGCTGCTTCTCCTCAGTCCCAGCCATGTGCTTTCCTTCCCGAGCCTCTTCTCTGGCATAAGCAGCCGTGCTCGCCTCCAGCTTGTGGCATTTGGATGCGGAAGGTGAACCCAGACAGGGAATCAGCATCCTCCAAATGGGGCGGTGGGAGATTTTCCGAGGAGGGTGGTGTCAGTGAGAACCACGGGATTCTTGGACACAGCCCTTGTCGCCGCTCTCGGCTTGTGGCTGACCAGGGCCCATGGGGTCAGGGCTGTGAAGGCACCACTTTTAGATGTTCAGATTCCTTTGTGAAACCAAGAAGTGTCCGTCTCCCACACACATGAAATTCCAGAGATGTCAGACGGCTCGACCGAGGTTCCCATGGAGCGCCCTGCCTCAGGACTCTTGCCCTCTCCGCCTGCACCACCTCAAAACCAGACTGTCACGGGGAGCTGTGGAGCCAGAGAGCCTGGGCTGGATTTCCATCGATGGGTTCTCCCATCCTCATCTCCCCATCGCACGAAATGCTGCGATGAGTCTGCGTTTTGTGTGCAAGGAAACGTGGGGAATGCAGCGAGTCCGCAGCAGGCAAGCAGCACTTCAGCAGGCTCTGGCTGTGACAGAGGCAGGGCTCAGCCTCAGCTCCTGCCCGGCTGGGCTCACGACTGCCTGCACGGGACTGCATGGGCATGCCTGCAGCCATGCCTGCTGGGGAGCATGTCCCCAGAGTATGTGGTGGTGCTGGTTTGAAAATGGAACCTGCTGGTCTGGGAGAGGTGACCATCCCTGCTGTGTCAAACACTGTGTGCATTCCTGGGGAGAAGACCATCCCTGCTGTGTCAAATGCCATGTGTTCCTGGAGAGGTGACCATCGCTGCTGTGTCGAGCACTGTGTGCGTTCCTGGAGAGGAGACCATCCCTGCTGTGTCAAGCACTGTGTGCTCCTGGGGTGCCTGGAGCACGGGGGCAGCTCGGGGCAGAGGGGCACTGCTGCTCTCTGCTCCAGACCCTGCTTACAGCAGCCTTCCATCCTGAGCCACGCTGATCCTGGCTTTCAGCTCTGCCACGGGAAAATGCTGCCTGGGGAAGGGCTGGCAGCTGGCCTCCCAGCAACGTTCCCCTTCCCTTTTCCTGCAGAGAAGGTGCTTCCAGCTCCTATTCCTGAATGTAGATTTATTCTGTATTTTCATACAAAACAAATAGTCCTTTCAGCTTATCTTTCTGCTACGTGTATTTTTCAAATAGAGGTTTTCTTTTCCTTTTTTCCATTGCCTTGATTCTTCAGATTAAAGGTATTCTGTGCTAATACACTTGGAGGCTTTCTGGAGGCATGTGTTAATAGGATATATAGCAGTCAGCTAATTAGCATGATGACTCTGTTTAGCCCTCAGAGCTGAGTTTCTGTGCTATGTTGTGGCATATTCTCTTTCTGGTGTCTTCCAGGCAGTATTACCAGAAGATTTGGTCCGTGGCTGGAAGAACTGTTTGTGGAGATGCTGTGGGATGGTTGCATGAGGCAAACTGGGGAAAAGCACACAGTGGTGACCAGAAGCTCTTGGGTTCCCATTATATCTCTGTTCCCTTCTCTAAAAATATACTGGATAATAGTATTTATTGTAATTGGGCAATAAATTCTGGAAACGTATGTGGGAATTAGCCATGTTTATTTTAAGTGGTAACTAAAGCAAATAATCTTGGTGGCTGATATCCAGCATGGCTTGTTTGGTGTGATGGGGATCCAGATCCTTTTTCCCCTCCTCAACATTTTTAAACTGCCCCAAACCTTTTTCATTCCACTCCTTAAGGGTTAGCACTCAGTTTACCTCCTGGCTTTGTCCCACAGCCACTTGTGGTGTCTCCTCTTCCTCAAGGAAGGATGCTGGGAAAGGGAAGAGATTCCTCAGCTCAGAGCAGCTGAGTGTAATCTGGGAATGCATCTGCTGCCTTGGGTGAACTTGGGGAAAGTCTGTTCTAGATAAGGTGCTAAGATTAGCCTCCTGACAGGGTTAATTGTGAAGTCCATTAAATGAAAAGCCTCAGCAGCTTCTGAATAAATAATTTTTAAAAGAAACTGAGGGTAGTATGGGGTGTTGTTGTTTGTATTTTAGGTTCTTTTCTTTCAGTCTGTTTAAAAAGTTTTATTTGTGTTTTGGACTTTGCTTGGTTTTGAATAGCTTAGGGGGGATGGAATTCTCAAGCTGCCAAGAAGCTGAACTTTCTCATCCTTTAGGGTCATTTTGGAGGAAATGTCTTTCATTTTTGGTTCCATAGCTTTCTCTGTTTTAACCAACTTTCCTTATTCTCAAAAGCAACATTCATGTTTGCAAAACACTGTGCATAATGCCCGGTAAATCCTGCTTTGCTCCCTGGTAAATTCTCATCCAGGACTTGTGATAGGGACAAAATGCACAGTTAATCCTCTCTTGATTAAGAATGACCTCACAATTAATTAATTAGGCTTTATAAATATTATAGGGAAATCACTAACTAACAGCTTAAGAAAAGGAAGCATGTGGGAATTTTGCTTGTGGTGTAAAAAATCAGAGAGGAATTTAAGCCAGAACCAGTCAGTTTGTTTGCAGAAAATTAAAGCTGATGTTGCATTCACAGGTTGTGAATGGATCATCTTGGATGTGTGTGGTATAAGAAGATGAGGAGCTTTACTCTCCCTTGAAACTTGGCTCTGAGCATCAGCAAAAACTGATGTTTTAAGCCTGTGCCGTTGGATTCTGTAGATGCGTGTAGGCTTTTTATTTTACGTCCCGTGGTTTGTTGTGTTTTTTTGAAGGAGGAAAGGCTGCTGGGGCTGCGGCGAGGCTGAAGGCAGTGCCCTGAGCTCGGCTGCGTGCTCACACGTGTGGAAGGGAGCAGGCTGGCACAGAAGGGCAGCACGTGGAGGGCGCAGGTCCCTGCTCCTGGCTGGCAGCGCCTGCATCCGCCTGGGATCCGGCACAAGGTGTGCCCAGGAATCCAAACGGATACAGGAAAGCAATTAAGGAGTTTGCCCAAGGAGTTCCTCCCTTCAAAGGAGCTCACTTTTTTTTTTCTCGCTTAAATCCCTGTCCACCTTCTTACAGGAGGAGGCTGCAGTGCCTGTTCAGCGCTGGGTTTCGCAGGTGTGCGGCAGAGCCTTTGCTTCCCCGAGGCTGCCCTGGGGCACATGGGGCATTGTTGGCACCAGACCAGTGATTTTTTGAAATATTTGTTTTCCATAGGTGCTGAGTATTGCGCTTCACAATGCTGGTCACTCGCTGGTCTTCAAGTTTTTGACTAGCTCTTAAAAATGGGTCCAAAAGTTAAAGGCAAGAACCTCAGCTCTTGAGCCTTCTTGCTTCTGTAATATAAAGTGGCTTTAATTTTTACTTGGCATGTCTTGGTGGTGACTCCATATCTGGTTTCTTCAGTGATGTTTTTGCCTGCCTGGAGTGCAGCTGGGAGCCGGGAGGGATATGAATAAAGGCTCGAGTGTCTGGGAAAATTCTTGGCATTCTTAGAAGAGCGGTTTAAAGGGGGGCTGGGAATTGTGTTGGTTTAGTGTGAGGTTTTTTGGGGGGACTCCAGTGTAGGCTGGGAGCTTATTGTGAGCATGCAGCAGCTGGAGATGGCTGGCACGGTGTCCCACGCACGGAGAGCTGGCTCAGGCGTGGCTGTGCTCCCGTGTGCTGTGTGTTGGAAAACAGAAGGAAGGGAAGGCACTTGGGGCTCTGCCCTGCCATTGCTGGAGAGAAGAGCAGTGTTAGGCATCACCGTGTTATCTTTTACAGCTCTTCAGGGTTGCTACAACAGGGAAAAACAACTGTTGCCCTCCTGCACAGGCATAGAAGGCAGAGCTCCTCAGTCTCAGGTGTGTCCTGTTTGAATGACCACTCACCACCACCAGAGTGGGCAGGAGCAGGAGCAGCAGAGAAGCTGAAGCACAGTAAGACAAGTGGTAAATCAGCAGAAACCCCACATCTAATCCTTTCTCTGTGGGCTTGTTTTTTCTTCCTTTCTTCTTTTCCCAGCTTGTTATTAAGTGCTCCACGATGGGGATCTGAAATTTTAAGCACATGGTTAAGATTAACTGAAAACCTTCAGAGCTGAGTGTGTGCTTGCACTTTGCAAATCTCCTTGAGATTAGGTGCCATTTACATGTGACAATTTTAGCCTAAGAGGTGCTGAGAGCTCCACAGGCCAGCCCCAGTTGAGTGTGCTTCATTTCATCTCCAGTGCCAAAGGCACCCACAAGGTCATGCCAACTCCACCTCTGTTGAGCCCTTTGTTAAGACTTATTATGATCAGAATCCTCTGACTGTCAAATCTGGTCTCATTACCTCTCTTGGACTATCTCTTTCTGCTTAGTAGACTGTGAAGTACAAGCTCATTCACTGACACTGTTATACATCTAATAGTCCTTAGCCTGTGAGTACAAAACAGGTAATATTTTCATGTGTGATAGTGACTGTTTTGAATGCTGCTCACACCACAGAGGTGTTTTTCATACATGAGGGTGGTGTTGCTGTTAACTGCCCCTCAGCTCTGAGTTGGGCAAATGAGATGTTTTCTTCTTGGAAACATGAGTCTGTACTCGCTGCTGTTGCTTTGCAAATGTCAAGTGGCATTTATTGAGCCAGCATTCAGAGATGGAGAGATTCTCCTGAGAGACGTAATTTGTCAAATTTTTCTGCATTGATCCAGAAGCTGGGCCAAGCCTCAGGGAGTGCCTACTTGGACAAAGAAGCTGAATTTGGCTCCTGACACTGTTTGCCCAAAGGTCTCTAGGCAAGTACTCAACTGCTCCATGACTCAGTGTACTTGTGAAATGATGGTAACTTCACGCGCCTTTGTAAAGAATCTTGCAGGGCTGGGCATTTGGGGGAGGTTGTGGGGTTGGGCTAGGGACCCTACATGTGTGGGACCCTGCAGCAGCCCTCTGTGTTCCGTGATTTGTGGAACTGCTGCCCAAAATGCCCAGCCGGAGAGGGGCCAGGCAGTGCCTGTGGCTGGCAGTGCTGCTGCTGTGGTGCCAGCACTCGAGAGCCTGTACCTGGGACCAGCTCGCTCTGCTTGGGTTGAATAAACACCCAAATATCACTCGGTCCTTTCTCTGCTCAGTTGCGAAATGAGACTCCGTGCATCACATGGAATGGTTTCCTGCTGCCATGTATTTCCATGCAGGAGACAAGGGAATAGCGTCCTACAAACCCCGCTGGTGCATGTATTGATCTCTGTGTTGCACGCACTGTTGTGGATTGTGGACGGGGCATGGAGAAGGTGAAGTCATTGTTTTGTGCCCAGCAGCAGCCCCAGCTGTGCCGGGTGCTGGGCCAGCCCCTCGGAGCTGTGCCAGCAGCATCGTGGCCGTGCGCAGCAGGGCTGGGGAGCCTTCCTGCTCTTCCTCCTGCTGCTCTCCGAGTCACTCTGCTCGGGGACCTGCAGTCTGCCACCGCTGCTTTCTCTTTCTGTTTTGCTTTGGCTGTAACTCGGAGGGGAGAGGATGTGTGTGCCTGGCACTCCACCTCCGCGTGTGCCCCGCGGTGCCAAGTGATGCTCCCCTGGGAATACCCAGTGCCACAGAGCTGCTGCCAGGCATCGGTGTGACACAGAATGACTGGACCCAGGCTGTAAAGCACTGGAGGATTTCTTATGGTGTGAGGTCGGGGTGTCATCCAGGATTGAAGAATTCAGAAACAAAAGTGTGCCTGGGTAGTGGGTGTCAAAGCCCTGTGGAAAAGTGCCATGCAGATGTTGTGTTGTTGCCTCTTGCTGTTTTCTAAGTGTCTGTGTGTGTAAAATGTAAATAGGAGAAGTCTGAGAAGAGAAGGACCTGAAACAGAGCTGCCTTGTGAGCTCTTGGAAGACTCAAGCTTCTCCCTGTGCGGGGCAGGTGTGTGGGGAGCTGCAGCCACCAAGATTGCCACAGATCCCAGGCTGGGGGTGCAGAGGTACCGGAGGGAGCATTTGGGAGCAGCAGACACCTTTGGGTTGAAGGTCACTGCTCAAGTGTAAGCCCTATTCATGTAGCAGAAGGGAGAAAAAAACTCAATTTCCCTCCTTTTTTCCCTGTAGGTCTTTGCTGTTTGGCCTTGGAAAATGTCAGCTGTTCATCTTTCTCACTTACGTTTTGTTGAGCTGTAGAAATGGGAAAGGGCACCTCAGATACAGAAAAGAGTTGTGCCATCCCTTGGGGTATAAATCCAGGAGTCATCAGTCTTTATCAGCTAAACCATGTGATTTTTGGTTTTCCCTCTTGGTTTTATTCACCAGTTGCTTGTACACTGATGAGTCTGCTGTAGCAGGGCCCAGGGTTTACATTACAAGTCCTATCATGCCAAGTTCTTAAAAATAAATATCACCATTAAAAAAAATAAATATCACCATTTATGATTATGGCATTCAGTTACACTTTTGTTTACCCATATGCTTTCACCTACATCATTCAGGAAAACAAGACCCAGGGCTGCCTCAAGCAGGAAACACGAGCATATGTCACTAAGGAGAATTTTGGGGTGGGATTAATTGAAAGATAATGCTTCCAGAGATTTTTATTTTTTGTAAACCAACTGATATCAGAATGGTCTTTTCTATACGAGGTCCAGTCTGTTCACAGTGCTCCTGGTGAAAGCAAGGGAAGCAGGGGCAGCACATCAAAAAGCAGTGAGCTGCTCTGCCGAGCACCAGGAGCCCCAGCTAGGAGCACTCTGCAGCTGAGGGGCAGCTGAACGTGGAGCTGGTCCCACTGCTGATATCCCCCGGGTTGTGCAGGCAGTGATAAAACCACTTTTCCTGGAAGAAGCTGCTGAAAAATGTAATGACGCAGAGTGAAACTGATGCTAATTTGGAGGTGAAGCATGAAGAGAAACTGTGATGGGGTTTTTATTTTTTGAAGAATCGTAGGCACACAGTCTGAGCCGGTAGCCTGTGCACTTCTCACAGGTTTCTTTAATCACTGTCTACGAAGAAGAGCCTAATTAGTAGGTGATGCTGTGTTCACCCTCTTATGGGGATCTGGATTTGGTCTCTTTGATTGTGTTTCTCTGCTGCCTTTTCTTGTCTGACTCGTAGTAAAGGGCCCAACAACACATCATCTGCTGCGGATGTGGTCAGTGGCCAGCTGCCCGCAGCAATCCTGCTCCATCCTCCTGCCAGCCTTGCGGTCCTGCCACAGGGCGCAGCCTGCCCGACCCTGCTGGGGATTGGCTCAGAAGGCAGTGTGGGTTCGAAGCACAGTTTTTGGTTGCCTGGGCAGCTCCGTGCTGGTGTGGCCACAGGAATGGGCCAGTGTGTCATTGTGCATCCCAAATGCCTCGTGCATTACAGCCCATTTGAAGCACAGTGGTTGGAGGTTTTGGTTCAGTTCTTGTGGGTTTCAGCTAAGCGTGTCCATCTGTGCTACCAAGGACATGTCTGTCCTTCTGCTGCATGCCAAGGAAAGGGTTGTGTGATGCTGCTGTCAAACCAGAGCTAAAGACTGATGTCCCTCTGGGATGGCTTTTGTTCCTGTGGCCGTGCCCCCAGATGCCATTCCTGTGCCTGTTGCCTGGACAGAACATTTGTAGAAACATTTTAAGGACTTTGGATTTAAAAATACATAAATTCTGCTCTGACCTTATGATGAATCTTTCATTTCCCACAAAATTCCAGATTCAAAATATGAATTATCCCCTTGGCGCTCTGCTCCAAGCCTAAAGATCAGCCCAAGGCCCAGAAATCTTTGAAGAGCACGCTCAAAGGCTGCAAGTAAAACCCTGGTAGCTGCCCCATTGTAAGATGTTATTAATGCTCCGAGAAGGGATGTTAAGGGCTGCAGTGGTGAGAGTTTGTGGTGAGGGCTTGTAGTGAGAGTTCCCACTTGGAGCCATCACAGACTCTTAATTACCACGTTGTGTCATGATGAAACGGCTTCAGGAAGGGTTGGCTGCCTTGTGGTTATCTGCAGCCCCAGGACAGGGTCCTGCCTGCTAAGAGGCAGCAGAGTTGTCTCTGCAGGCTGTGAGATGGTTCATACCGAGTGCTGTGGAAGGTCGGGGTGTTGCAGGAACCAGTGCAGCTGGAAAGGGCAGGGCTGTGTTCCCACCTGGCTCTTGCAGTGCCTGATCCCAGCTGGCTCTGCCATATGCCCTGCCCAGCTCCTATCTTGGAGGGCAGTCTCATTGCTGGCGCAAAGCGTGGAGAAAGTCCTACCGAAATCCTTAGCTTTTGTTTAAAAGCAAACAAAAACGCAAACAAAAAGCCCCCACAGAGCTGCATTACTGCTGCCCTCATTCATTGCAGCGTTTGTGTTCTGGATCGATTATTTATGCTGAGTGTGGCAGATTGGAAAGGGTTCAGTTTGGAGTGTGACCTTGTCTTCACTAGCAGGTGAACTGTGTCCAGCTGTCCTTGAGCCACCCTGGCGGGTGGGAGCTGGCCAGAAGGGCTGGTCACTTGGGGCTGCTCATCGACACAGTGGGCAGGTTCCACACACCACACTCCACACGTGAGCAGAAGCAGTGGTTGTATTCACAAGGCTGTCAGGTTTCCAAGCTCGATGGATTGGAGGGAAAGAATAAAACAGTGAAAACTTCTTTTCCCCTTTCTTAATCTTATTACTTCCCAGCAGCTGTTGCCATTGTTTGTCCTAACACAGCAAAATCCCTTTGGAGCTGAATGACAGCTGAACGCACTGCAAGCACAGCAAATGGTTTTCTGCTTTGGTATCAGCAGCGCCTTGAACTTGAACCAGATTATTGCTGCTGCTTACAGAAGGAGACTGCATTTCAAGGTCACTGGGAAAAATGCTTCCCTGAAGTTTGGCTCGCTGGTTTAGCAGCTTTGAGAGATGGCGAGCAGTTCTGAGTAGGTGTATTCCTGTCCTGTAGTGAACAGCGACTGAGTGCCAAAAAAAGAAGAGAAAAAGCCCTGTGTGGATGCATTTGGGTTTCATGTGGCCAAGGCATGACTGAGTTCTCAATGCAGCCTTGCCTGGCTGGAGCCTATTTAAATGCAGCCTTGCTGGGCTGGAGCCTATTTTAAAATCCCGAGCAGTGGTGCTGCCTGTTGCCTGGAAACCTCCTCCCAGCCTCAGGCACTTTCAGCCTAATCGTAGCCATCGGCAGCCTTTATTTATTTCCCATCCAAAATGTCATCCCAGGCTTCTGGTTTGTGTTTTTGTTTGCTTGTTTTTGTTTATTATTTAAAATGAAAAGACACAAAGTGTAACCGTCAAACTCGGTGACTTTCTGTGGGAACAGCTTGCTCGGCTGTCACCGCATTGCAGTGGTGGGAACTGGCGTTTTGAGCTCCATAAAGTGGTGGCTCAGAGGGACACGGGGAAGAGGAGAAGGGGGGGCTGAGAGGATGGGCTGAGAGCCTGAGGAAGCTCCCCGAGCTCAACTGGTGCCTGCAGTGGCTCCCTGCACCTTGTGACAGCCTCTTCCTCGAGGGGAAAACCAGAGCTGATCAGCTCTGAGTCTTTTCCCAGCACACGTGTCCCAAGTTCCCCTTCCCTGTGTGGTGTACCACCCCAAGCCAGGTCCACAGCTCAGCATTGGGCAGGCTGGAGCAGCACAGAGTCACTTTTAAACTGCCCTGTGTCCTGGGCTCTGAGCTGTAGCATCTCCATGTGCTGACACGTGAATGGAAGAAAGTTAAACTTGGAGATCTCCCTGTCTTAGGGGCTCTTTTTATTTTTAATTCACCTAAACTCTTCACCAGCTCAAAACTTCAATTGCTGACATCGGTTGCACATGGAAACTTTAACTGATTGCTATTTCTGCGAAGTTGGTGAATGTGATCAATCCTGATCGCATGAAACAGGATGGATCACAGGAGCCCAGCTACGATTCAATTGTGTTTCTGTCCAGGGAGTCCCTTGGGAGAGCACTGGGCTGAAATCATCTGAAAGTGGGTAAAAATGCTAAAAGGGACAGCTTGGAGGTTTGTATGTGAGGCATCGGAGCTGCTTCAGCTGTTCACAAGTTGTTCTTGTGATTTAAATGGTTTATTTTACAACACTGAGAATATTTGTTCTACCAAAGGCAGAGCTAAAGGAGACTTAGACTGAAGATGCAGTTGAACAAAGGTTTGTGTTTTGTTTAGCAATCTTCCTGCAGGCACAGAGCAATACGCAAGGCTTATCACGTCATTTATTTTCCTCTTGACTTATTTTGAGTTTGACAGGCAGCTTCAGCTCTTCTCAGGGATGCTCTTATCTCTCAGACTTAGTGCTGGGGCATTAAGTTCCAATTGTCAGGAACAGACAGAAGAACCAGAGCCAGACCAAGGGCAGACATTTTTTCCATTCCCATCTTCTATGTGTGCTGGTGCTTAAGAAAAGCAATCAATTACCAAGGAAATTGTGAGGGTGAATGGATCATGCTGTGGAAGTCCTGTCTTCCTCGTTTTCCATGGGTGGGTAAGAGTGCCTGAGAGGCTGCAGGGATGGTGGTCTGTCCCTGGGTTCAGACATTGCTTAGTTGTGCAGAGAGGTGTGCATGTGTTGAAATTCCAAACTTTCCTGGTTTTAACCACTAGAAACAGAAATTATCCTTCTGTCAGCTCCTCTTTGCTGGACTTCATAGCTACTCTGCTGTACCTGTCTGTACAGCGCAGGTCACAGCGCTGCTGTCTCCTCGGATTTCGCTGTCTTAGTTCCTAAGCAAAGCTCCTACAGGTGATCAGCTTCTCTGGGGGAGGGAGCAGACAGAAGGGAGAGCAAAGTGCACACGGGGGAGGCAGGAACAGGAACAGCAGAGGAACGGTGGAAAACTGTGGTCACAGATGGTAAAGCAAGAGGGTTCCTCGCCCTGCCTGGGCCACCAGCACCCCCAACGCCTGAGTGAGCAAACCTCGCTGCTTGTGGCAATAGCAAAGGGGGAAAGACAAGTACTCAGGGAAAAATGCAGAGTCTGTCAGGCTGAATTCACTGCTGGAGGGTTTAAGAAAATAAAATAAAAAGTCAAGGAGAAATGAGTGCTAAAACACACACTGGTGGGTTTACTAATCTCTCCCAGCTGCATGTAGTTGAAGCTCACACTAGTGTTTTCTTTTCTTTGGAGCCTGGTAGCTTAGTTCTCCCAATTCCCCATTGAGATGAGTATTTCACAGCCTCTTTCCTGTTGTTGGTGGCTCTTGGGGGGTGTGTGCTGTGGTGTGCCAAAACACAAGCTCCTGAGGACACTGCTGGGGTTTGTGTAGTGGCTCTGCAGTGCCAGGGAGGGTGGGTGATCTTGGTTTTGTCAGTCTAATTTGCCATCTCAGTGCAGTGTGCTAATCTGGCTTTTTGTCCCTGCCAGAATGAAGAGAAGAGGAACCTTTCCCTGGGGGGCCATGTGGGCTTCGACAGCCTCCCCGATCAGCTGGTCAGCAAGTCTGTCACACAAGGCTTCAGCTTCAACATCCTCTGTGTGGGTGAGCGCAGTCCTCTGCAAACAGACATGGGGGGAGGTTGGGACCAGCATTTCTTGAGTGTCCTGCTGTGCCACAAGCCTTGGCAGGGACTTTGGCAAGTCAGAAATGCCAAACTCTCTTCAAAAACACATTGAGTCAAACCAGGAGAATTTCTGTAATCAGTGAGGTATTGCTCATCATCTCTGCTGCAATAGCTTTGCAATAGGAGGGATTAAGGGAAGGCTGTGTTTGGCAAGTTAAGTATTTCCATATGCAAACTGGGGTGGCTGGCACAGCAGCTTTTGCTGGGTATGATGTCGAGGTAGCTGCAGTCAGATGCAGCGTGGGTTAGCTGAGAGCTGTTGGTGATAACTTGGTCATTTCTGAGTGTAAGCCTGCACCCCAAATCTGGGGACAAGAGGTTTGTGTCTGAGCTGTGCCTGGTTGATGCTTTCGCAGGTGTCAGAGGGCTTGAAGCGTGGTCACCTCTGTGCTTGGAAAGGAAGGGGGAGCGTTCCTGTTCTTATTGACTTTGAAACAACCTCGTTATATTCTTAGCTTTTAATTTTGGTATTGATGTGATCTAGCAGGCAGTGCTGGCTGGAGTACTAGAGACCAATTCCTTCCTGTGATGAGATGAGCTTTATTTTTGCTCTGGCTAGTTATTGGATGGTGTATAAGATCTGAAGTATTGCAACCTGCTAGGCCAGCAGAAATACATCCAGAGACAGCAGCTCCTATGGCTTTGTGTAGACTGTGCAGTGACACCCTGACAGCCTACACAAGGTGCCTGTGCCATACCCAAGCCACTTTTGCATATCTACACCACAAGTAAAAAGTATGGCTGAAATTCACAGACTTGTTCCTCAGCAAAAGGGTAATTGCAGCAGTGGTCAATATGTTTTTAATTAGTGTCATTCTTGGGGGTACCAGAATGGATATTCCTACATTCTTATTTAGCTTTTTTTTTTTTCTTTTTGGGCAAGAGAGGAAAAGCCCCACCCTGTTTGCCAGTTCCTGCTCCCAACAGTGCCCACAACCGAGCAGGAGAATGTAGCTTACATCCGGAAGTGAGTTCTCCATATGTCTCCTTTCAGATTAATCTAGAGCACCAGCTGGCTTTATTTCCTTGCACAATTCTTAGCTGCAGCTGGTAGGAAGCAGTGTGTGCCTCTGCCGCACTCTGAGGTGTTTATTCTCCTGTGAAGAGCAGAGTTTGCAGTGCTGGAAGAAGGAGAGAGTCCAAAGCCCTTGGCAGAAAGCATGGTACCTCCCTGGAGCAGAACCTTGCCCACCCTCCTGCTCTCCCGCCAGTGCATCTTCTGTAGGGCTCCTCAGCAGTGCCTGTCTGCTGAAGTGGTAGCAGGATGGACTGTCTGGAAAACAAGCAGAGAGCAGAAGGTTATTTCCTTGGATTTTGTCTCTGTTCACCTCCATGACCCATAGGGCTGTATGTGGTGAATAAGGAGTTTAAGTGGGGCCCCTTCTAGGCCAATCTGGAAATTATCAGTCTTGTTTCATTACCAGGAATAGCAGTTCAAAGCCTTTCTGGCTCACAGACAGCTTGTCAGCCAAATATTCTGGGATAGAGCTTTTTGTGATGCATCCCATTTGTCCTTCAATGGCTACTAAAATTGTCCTCTCCACAGCTTCTCTTGTGCAGAATCCCAAGCAAAGTCAGGGGTCATGGAAGGTAAAACAGTGTTTTGATGTGCTGTGTGACACTGGGAGACAACACCCAAGTACTCTACACTGTTTGCATTAAGCATGGGAGGCCTTCAGTGAGGCAGACACCTGTGTGACAATTACATGTCTGTCCCCGAGCAATTCACGGCAACATTCCACGGTGTGTTTTAGTCCTGCTCTCTAATCAATGTGCTTTGAAGGACCTGTGGCAAACTCGTGCTGCAGTGAGCTGGTGATTTGTCCTCCCTAGGTGAGACTGGCATTGGGAAATCCACGCTGATGAACACCCTCTTCAACACCACGTTCGAGACAGAGGAAGCCAGTCACTACGAGAGCGCAGTTCGCTTGCGGCCGCGCACCTACGACCTCCAGGAGAGCAATGTCCACCTGAAGCTGACCATTGTGGACGCCGTTGGATTTGGGGATCAGATAAATAAAGACGAAAGGCAGGTCTCGTGCCATCTGCTCGGCGTTTCTGGGCTTGCCTCATGCTTAGACATCAACTGCCTGCAGTTCCCCCTGCAGTGCTGCAGGAGTGTCCGTGTCTGTTAAAGGAGTCGCTCCCTGTAGTGGCTCTGGTTCTGGGGACAAAGGGTAGAGGGGAATGGGTGAGCAGCCAAAAAGAGAGGTCACAGGAGGTCTTTCCAGCAGAGAATGCTGTCCTGCAGGAGCGTGAGCTGTTAACCAGCTGTCCTCAGAGCAGGGTCAGGAATTAGCTGTTCTCGCAGTGATTGGTGTTTCTGGACTTGTCTCATTTAATTACACAGACATCTTGTTCAAGCCCCAGGTAAAGGCTTTCTGGGACTCCAAGGTGTCTCGTTGGTCATGTTGCATTGCTACAGACAGATAGCTCAGCCCTGAAATCTGGGCAAAGTTTGATCTGGGGAAGTAGTCGTCTTTCCATGCTCCACTGTCCTTAGGCTTTGCAGTGCAGCCTCAAGAATCTCCAGCAGCCTTTGGATTATAAGGTCTGTGTGTAAACACCACACTTTTCCTGTCGTAAGGCTAAATTATTTGAGTCCTATAATTTGTTTTTAAGTGATATCATGGAATGTCTAGGAGAATTCCTTCAGCCTTTAAACTGCTCAGATTTGCACTCCAGTGGCTGGTTTGCTAATGGGATGGTTTTAGTTACAGGCCAATCGTAGAGTACATTGATACGCAGTTTGAAAACTATTTGCAAGAAGAGCTGAAAATCCGCCGGTCTCTCTTCAACTACCATGACACGAGGATTCACGTCTGCCTCTACTTCATCACCCCCACCGGGCACTCGCTCAAGTCCTTGGACCTGGTGACAATGAAGAAGCTGGATAGCAAGGTAAGGGGTCCCTCTTTCTGGAATTCTTCTGTTGGTACTGATTGTCATGTGGAAGGTTTTGTTGTGCAAGTGCTGGATTCCTTCCTGCATGGCAGCTGAGCCATTTTTAGGACTCTGGTAAAGCTGAGGTCCTGTGCTTGTTTCTCACTGACGTTCCTGCCAATGTCAGGAAAAACCTGTTTTCTAGTTGGCTGTGTAAATTCCAGAGTGTCCCTCTACTGTAAGAATCTTACCCAGATTAGTTGATATTTATCAGAGGCATCAGCTGCAGCTCTATTGGGTGAGGATGCCATGAGAGGTCTGCTGGAGTTGTTTCTTTGTGCATAAGCTATTCTGCCTTAGGGGGCAGGGGTTACCTAACCAACGACTTCCTGATATGCCTGCAGCTCGGGGCAAGTTTCTGGCATACTAATGGGTATTCCAGCTGGCTCCCAGGGAGCTGCAGGAGGCTTCAAAGGCCACTAGTGGCAGCAGCATCGTATCCTCTCAATAATTTGCTGTCTTTCAGAGCAGTGTTTCAGCAGCAGAGTGGTTCCCTTCCCTTCAGGTGGCAAATGCCTACAGAGGGACAGGAACAGTAAATGTGACCCTGCAGGACCTGGGGATTCCCTGGATTACACTGAGGGAGCTCTCTTTCCTGTGGCTGTTGTTCATATGCAGCTCTGTTGGACTTTCCTGGCAGGTTGAATTCCCCTTGCACAGTCTCTGCTGCTTGCCCTCACCACCCAGGGCTCATGGCCTGCTTTTCTTTGGCCCCAGTCCAGAGCAGGCACTGGCTTCCCATTGCAGTGCTCGTAACTACAGTGGCTATTACACTGACTTCATCAGGAATCCAAAAACTTTCCCTTAATAAACTCTTGTCTCTTGGTGCAGTGCCAGCATTACATATTCCCAGAAATATTTTTGGAGGAAAGCTTTTGCACGATTCCCCTTGGTGCTGGTGGTCCCACAAAGTATTTCTGTTCCTTTCCTTCTCATTCCCTACTTTTCACATCTCCCTGTGGCTGCCTTTAATGTGGTCCTTGGGTAGTACCAAAATAAATCCTTTGTACTTGTGCAAGAGATGAAAACTTTGTGCGCAGGCAAGCTTTTTATATTTCTAAACTTCCACTTAAACAGTCCTCTCTGGAGTCATTTTATCCCTTTGCTCTCATCCCCCTTCTCGCCACAGCATGAGAACATCCTGGATTTCATGCTGTGGTGGCCTCACACAAGCGAGCACATGGAATTGAATAAGCAAGTGGAGCCGATTGATATTTTCTGGGCATCAGGGATTTATGTTGCATTTCTGCACCAGTGTCATCCCAGGACATCAGGGCGCTTTCCAGGCACTCCCTGAGGGTTTGTGCATGGCAGAGCCATGCCCCTTTCCCAGCACACATCAACTATTTGTGCTGGGGGCTGGCAGGGTGGGTTGGGGTGTCAGCAAAGCCAGGCAGTCCTGCCCTCTGCAGAGGGGAGCAGCGAGCGGTGACTGAGCAGGGCTGATGTGCCCTGGCTCACATCTGCTGCCGTGGGAGCACAGCTGAGCCTGCCCTTCCCCTTGGGGAGCTTTGTGTGCCTGCTGGCCCCTGTTCTGCACTTGAGGAATGGAGCCTGTGGAGATGGAAGGTGCATCAGAGGCAATGCTTTGCTGTGTGCTCTGCTGCGCAGCCTCTAGGACTGCTTTAACAGGGAGTTTGTAGGACCCTGGCTCAGTTCCACCTTTGCTTTAGCCCACCAGTGGCGTGATGTGTGGTGCTGGGCAGGCTTTTGGATCTCTGACAATTTCAATAACCAATATTGCTTTCAGTGTAGAGTTTACAAAATCCCTTCTGGGTAAAGCTGTTTTGTAAACAAAATCTTCCATTGTACTGCAAGACAATATCTGTTTGGCTGAGCTCATGGCCAGCTGTTGTCTGGGGTATTTAGTTACAGCCAGAGAGCAAAAGCATCTTCAGAAGTGGTTGTAGGTAGATGGAATTTGGCTGGCTGGCTGCTAGTGGGAAGCACATAGGGCCTGGCCGGTGTTGGCTTTCCATTTGGTTTAACCTGGAAAAAGGAGGAGATGAATAAAAGTGCATTTGTATCAGATGAGAAGGTGATTTATTGATTTAAAACCCAGCCCTGTCATGGGAATTGATGGCACAGTGTGTGCTGCCACGAGCATCCTGGGGCTCCCTGCTTGCCCCTGGATGGTTTTCAGTCAGCATGAGCTGTTTGAGCTGTGGCTAATGGCCTGCCCTCCGTGAGCTGACACATCCCAGGCAGCTGGGGATGCTTCAGGCAGCCTGTGCCTCTGCTCTTTGGTTTCCAAGGTAGGATTTGCCTGTTGGCTTCACTGCAACTTGCATTTGGGAGCAGTTTGGAGATGGGGAAAAATACAGCTGTGTTTCACAGGACCAGAAGTGCCTGCAGTCTTATTGCATCAGCAGAATTATTTTCTACCAAATGATGGTTCTTGTAGTTTTATTTTTGGAGATGAGAAGCAGCTCTGGTCAGAAAGGCTTGAGAAGGAGGTGCATTTTGGGTGTGTGCATGGGAGTTCCCTGTCCTGCTGAAGCACAGATTTCCTCTGGTCATAATTACAGCTCCAGCAAACCCCTCCAGCACATGGACTGACAGGCAAGGGGACACTGCACCCCTGTCACGTTCAGTGGGGTGACATCTCAGTAGTCAACTGCATGATTTATTAGTAGATCTTTAAATAGAGAATATTGCTCTTTCACCATGAGATACAGGAATGTTGTTCTGGGATTTTGCCTTCAACCCAAGGTCAACATTATTTGTGTAAAAGGAGTGGAGAGAGAACCCTCATATAGTTCTGGCATTCTTTCCTTTTATTGGCATTTTAAAACCTGTTCAGGAGAAGAGGAGAGATGATTTTTCTTCTCTAGCTAGTTAGATATCAGTTTGTTTGGCATTAACCTCTGTGCCACAGGCTTGGCCTTTGCCTGGAGGTGGGTATGTGGAAGGTGCTGTGGGGAGGATTAGACACAGCTCAGCAGCATCTCATATCTCATTGGTTTCTTGCTTCCAGACTATTCCATCCTTTCTCTGTATTGGGAAGGGATGAACCCGTTCTAGACTTAGGACTGCACCCAAATGCCATATCCAGGCATCCCCAGTATTGATGTGGCTACTGATTATTTGAAACACAACTTGTAAAACCCTTTTGGGCTGTGAATTCTGTGTCAGCAGGTGTTGACTGAGTTGCCTTTTCAAAGTACAAGAAACCTGGTTGAGGGCACTAGAACCAGCCTTGTTTTGCATCTTCTTTGCGTGGGGCTGCAGTGGTGGGCACAGAGCCTGCCTGCTCTGCTGCTGGAAAGCTACACCAAGCTCCAGGCTCCTCCTGCCTTGCTGTAGGCAGGGCTGAACTGGTGCCCCTTGGGTTGAAAAGGGATGTGAGCCCTGAGCTGACCCTTTTTCTGTGGGAGATGGTGCATCCAAGCCTCGTCAGCTCTTAGCAGGTCAGGGAGGCACACTGCTGTGGTCATGGCCCTTTTACCTTCATGATGAGGACGTGGACCTGCTGAGCAGTGGAGTGAGCAGCAGGGCTTGTTCTGTGGGGGTTGTGGTCCTTGGTAAAAGAGGCCAGGTCAGTGGCTGAGAAAAAGAGGAATTTATTCTCTCAGATATATTTGCAATGAGCAAATTTAGACTATTTTCATTTGAAGTGAGTAAATGCTCTTGTGTTTAGTGAGTGCTAAACCACTAAACAGAGGCAGAGGAGAGGGAGTGGTGGTGCGGGGGAAACCCAAGAAGTGTGGAAAAAGCACTGAGCTACAAAGAGCTTGTGCTGGGAAAGCAAGGCCATTTACTTTAATGGGCACCCATTGGAGACCAACTGGCTGCTATGAATTTCAGCTCTGTAGGACAAAAAGCGTTGGCTGTTGGAAAATGTTAGATGGCAAATCAGGCTTTCCCCTTATTTGTCTAAATTCTTGTGTTTCACTGCTATGACTTTGGCTGCTGTTCAGACGAGTTCTGCTGTTTGTTTAAGCTGTTTGCAGTATCACACTTGGCTTTTCTGGGCACAGCAGCATTATCCAACAGAGGTTCCTGTGACAGATCTGGCCCTGCTGCAGCTCTCTCAAGCACAAGGCCATAGAGAACCCCATCCTTCCTGATGGGTGTGCGATGTGGCCCTGCTTTACTTATGATCTTAGTGGGCACTGGGCACAGAGAGACCTCCCCACTGTGCAGCCTGTGGGTGGCTTTGTAGCCTGGGTGGATGAAGCTGTATGGGGTATGGTGACTGCTGGCTGATGTGAAACCAAAGCTGAGCAAGAACAGCGTGAAGCTCGTCTTCTGTCTGCTGGATGGCACCCTGCACCTTTCCCAGGTGCTCCATACAATCCACACAGCACACCCAGGCTGTGATCCTCACCAAGAGGCTCAGAGAGTCCTTGGAGAGGAGCAGCAGCTGCTGTCAGAGCATCTGAGGAGTCCCTGCTCTTTCTGCTTGAGCACAGGAAGGCTTCACATCAGCTCAGTGCAGCGTTTCATCCTTGTGCTTGTCTTGTACAACATCCTGTCAGCACAGCCGGAGTGGATGGGTGACAGCTCGGATGTGACAGCTCCGCTGTGTCTGCCTCCCTCTGCCTGTGTAGCAAAATACCTCGGCGAGAGCAGGGGCTTTGATCTGCTCCTGGGTACTCAGTGCAGGGCGTTTGGTTCATGTGAAGTCTTGGAGCTGAGTGAGTCCTGGAAAACTCTTCCCTCTAGTGTTCAGCCGGGCTGGGCTGCAGCTCCCGTGTGAGCCGAGCTCCGAGGTGATTTTAGGAGATGTGAAACAGCCACTGGGGTGGGGCTGGACCTGGGTCACCCCCGGGCTGGACACTGCTGCTCCCCCAGCTGCTGCTCACCCGGGTGTTTGTCCTCCCTTCCTCCCTTCAGGTGAACATCATCCCGATTATTGCCAAAGCAGACACCATCTCCAAGAGCGAGCTGCACAAGTTCAAGATCAAGATCATGAGCGAGCTGGTCAGCAATGGAGTGCAGATCTATCAGTTCCCCACGGACGATGAGGCAGTGGCTGAGATCAACTCTGTGATGAATGTGGGTAACGCTGCCAGTTCTGTCACTGCCAAAAGTTGTGACAAATTAAATTGCAGTACAAAAATGCGTTTGAAGGGCAAGTTTCATTGGGAATGGCCAGACACTGAATCTGTTGGAAAGTCGAGCTGTGGGTCTCACAGATGCCAAAGGCTGTTGCATACAGAATTAATTAAAATGTGGCTCATGTTTAATCTGGGGGCTCTCTGGAGAAACTTAGCTCTAGAATTTGTTTTATTGAATTTTTGAAAAATACTTTCTTCAAAATTAATTCTGTCTGTTCTTAGGCTACTTTGCATTTGAGGAAGAAGAAACATTGAATCAAAATGTGACAGTTAAGATTTACATTAGCTTTGTGACTTAAGGTGGCTGACCAGAGAAAACCCGATTTAAAGTAAAAAAGAAAAATTGTTCATCTCTATTTTGTCTTTTTTGAAATTCAGAGATCAAATTCAGACCTGACTGAAGCACATGAAAAAACACTTTCAAGCTTCCTGTCTTCCAAATCAGAGTGCAGCTATGGCAGTAGAAATAACTATAATGTTTCTGTTAATTTTCTAAATCAAAAGTAGCTTTTTCATCAAAATGAACATTCTCCTGCATAGCTGTTTCTGATTAAATGCTTTTTTTCTTTCACCCTTCCTCTTGCCATTTTTTTAAAATTCAGTCACCAATTGATTTCTTGGTGGACCAGATATGTGTTTTCACAGTAATAGTTCCTTTTTGCTGAAATCCTGAAAAAAATTTGGACGGTTCACTCTCACTTAAATAATTGCAAGCTGTGTGTATTGGGGAGAAAACCAGGAGTCACGCTTACTTGCCTTTTCTTTTTTTCCTCCCCTCCTACAACGAAAATATATTTGGCCACTTCTCTATGAGCTCCACAGTTCTGGATCCATTTCTTTTTAAACGTGAAGGATTTGGTCAGCCCCACCCTCCTGAAGCACCCACCCGTGGCTCCTTCCCTCAGTCCCGAGGAAGGTGTCCTGTTCCTCGCCGTGCCTGGTGCTGTGCAGCCTTGGCGAGCAGCGAGCACATGTTGTATCCTGCACATGTCCCGTGCAGTGCCCACACACCGCTGCTGTGCCAGGGCCTGTTCGGATGTCCCTGCCCGTGTTTGCAGCGAGGCAGGGAGTGCCCAGCTCCTGGGGCGAGCAGAGCAGCCTGGCAGAGGGATGGAGCAGAGCAGGAATGACCATGGGTCCCTGCAGCATTGCCCAGCTGGTGCAGCCCAGCCAGCATTGCTGGAAGGCTGTGCTGTGGCCCCACACCACTCTCTGGTGAAATCCCAGTTTGTAGCAGAGATTGCTCAGAGTGTCAGAGATTGGCAGGATCTGAGGGAGGGCTCATGGACACAAACCCTGTGCCTGGTGAGGGGGTCTGAGGGTCAGGCTGATCTCTGAGGTGTTACCCCATGCACTGAGGCCCTGCCCCTGGCTCTGTTTCAGGCTCATCTGCCCTTCGCCGTGGTCGGCAGCACGGAGGAGGTGAAGGTTGGGAACAAGCTGGTGCGAGCTCGGCAGTACCCGTGGGGAGTGGTGCAAGGTGAGCTGCGAGCCCACCCCAAACTCTGTGTGTGCTGGGGCACAGCCTGGCCCCTCCCCAGCTCTGCCCTCCACCAGCGCCTCTGCACAAAGGTGTCCTGTGAAAAACGGTGCAGGTGTGTCCCCTGCAGCCTTTTGTAGGTTGGCCAGTCTTCCCTTTGAATTCTCGTTCCTACCAGCAGTAGGAAGGTCAGCAGCAATCCCTGCATCCGAGGAGTTGTGCTGTGCCCTGAGAGGACAACAGGCTCCTCTGCATGGGAGTGTCTGCAGTTACTGTGCCCTTGTGCTCCCCCAGCACATCTGCAGTTTGCTGACTTGTCCCCTCCCTTCCATCAGTGGAGAATGAAAGTCACTGTGACTTTGTGAAGCTGCGGGAAATGCTGATCCGGGTCAACATGGAGGATCTGCGGGAGCAGACCCACACCCGCCACTACGAGCTCTACCGGAGGTGCAAACTGGAGGAGATGGGCTTCAAGGACACAGACCCAGACAGCCAGCCCTTCAGGTGAGTGTTCCTCACATCTAGCATCCATTTGGAGTGAGAGCTTGGTCCTGACAGCCCCAAAAAATGGGAGATTCATAGGTGAAATCCACAGTGCTGGTCTGGAAAGTACCAGTACTGGGTTTGAACTGTGCAGCTGACTTGGATGTTCCCTTCCCTGCCTGTTTGTCTTAAAACAACCCAGACAGGCAGGCATTTCCCCATCCCTAACTCACTGGTGTCCAGAGTCTGGATTTCATTTGCTTTCTTCCCCAGCCTCCAAGAAACATACGAGACCAAAAGGAAAGAGTTCTTGGGTGAGCTCCAGAGGAAAGAGGAAGAAATGAGACAAATGTTTGTTAACAAAGTCAAGGAGACAGAGGCAGAGCTGAAGGAGAAGGAGAGAGAGGTGGGTGTGCCAAAAACCTGTGAGGAACCCAAAATACAGGCAGCAGGGAATCTGGGTTTGGGCAGTGCATGAATCCTGGAAAGCACATGTGGCTGTTGAGCAAACCTCACCAGCCAAAGCACAAACACATCACTGGTTTAAGTGCCTCAGAAACTAGCCTGCCCTGTCCTGTGCCACGTGGAAATTCAGCTGCTGTCTGGGGAGTGAAAGGCCATGGCAGGTTTAGGTGAGCATCCATACCATCCATACCCTCCTGAGGCTCACTGGGCAGCAGAGTAAAGGGCTGGAGTCCCCAGTGTGAGGCCATGGGGAGGAATTAAATGGACCATCCTCAGAACTAAGGAGGAGCAGAAGATCCTGCCATGTCCCCAGCCCCCGAGCAGGGCTGCAGGCTGAGCCAAAATCCCCTGTGCTCATCTCCAGGGCTCACACTGCCTCCTGGTTTGCTATGTGGTGTCAGGCAGAGCTGAATTTACTGTGTCTTCCCTGCTTTTGGTGGGCACTGGGTGCTGTGTCCTGGCAGCAGATGGGTCCCCGGGTGGGGATTTGTGTGGGAGGTGTGACAGGGCTCCTGGCACAGGGGCAGCCCAGCCTCAAAGGCCCCACTGAATGCCCCGCTCAGAGGGTCTGTCTCCTTCCAGCTGCACGAGAAGTTTGAGCACTTGAAAAGGATACACCAGGAAGAGAAAAGGAAGGTGGAGGAGAAGAGGAGGGAGCTGGAGGAAGAGATGAACGCCTTCAACAGGCGGAAAGTCGCAGTGGAAACCTTGCAGTCCCAATCCTTGCAGGCTACCTCACAGCAGCCGCTGAAGAAGGATAAAGACAAGAAAAAGTAAGTGTCTGAACTGGAGTCTTCCTCCTCTGCCACTGGAAAGCTGGGAGTCTGCTCAGATGCCTTAGTGTTTGATCAGTTGCTTAGACAGCATAGAGAAAAAGGGATTTTGGAATCCTAATTCCCCTCCTTCTGATTCTTTGCTTGAAGCAGAGGAGAGATGGGCTCCTCCTGTGCCCTAACACTGCCCAGAGAAGCCTGGGCAGCTGCAGGTGGGAGGGATTTGCGATTTGGGGTTATTCTCTAAAGGCTGATGGTCCCATGGGGTTCACTCTTGCCTCTGTGACAGCCAACTCCACTTGGAAAGGGGGCTCCAAGGCACAGTTCTGATTACAGGAAAATTCTTTTCCCCTAAAGGCAGAGTTCTTATCTTAGCTTGCTGCACATTAATTGACATTGCTGAAGCCAGCAGGAGCAAGGGTATGTAAATACTGCTGTTCCAGCCACCTGATTGTGTAATGAGAGACCAGGAGTGGGACAAACAGATATAAAAAGAAGAGATGTTGGGGGGGTTCTCCTGCTTCCAATTCAAGCCAGTCTCTAAGGAACACTGGCTAGGGAGCAAAACGAGGAGCACTGCCATGCAGACTGGTAATTCTGCTATTCCAGCATTTTTTGTTACTTCCCCTTGCGTGAAGCAGCTCAAGAGCCTGAACTGCATTCCGTCAAACCCAGAGCAGGCTGGTGGCAAGGCTTTCTGAGCCTCTTAATGATGGCAAGAAGAAAAGACCATGGAGAGTAGCAACACCCGAGTTTGTGCTTGACAGCACAGCATTCAGCTTCACACTGCTGATGAGCTCCTGTGGTCTGTCATTTCCCTGCTGTGAGCTGCAGCACCAGAGGAGCTCATTCTGGGTACTGACATCCT
The DNA here is from genome assembly GCA_013397895.1 of Origma solitaria. NCBI lineage: Eukaryota > Metazoa > Chordata > Aves > Passeriformes > Acanthizidae > Origma > Origma solitaria. Next base: position 2,483,067 of record VZRL01006154.1, on the reverse strand, counting down.
GGCAATTTGTTTCTTCCTGTGGAAGATAACAGGGTAGATTATTTAAGTATTTTCTTGGAATGTAAATGTGTTGGTGGTAAAACCAAAGCCTGTCTGTCTTCTGCAGACCTCTCCACATGCTCTGGGCATGGCCCACCTGACACTCAGAGTCCAAATGGTTTGTAAAATACTTTGCTGAAAATAGGGTTTAATCTGAATTAGGGGCTGAATCCTAGGGCATTCTGAGGCCCAGGACTGCTTTGGGGAAGGTGAGCACGATGGTAACTTTTGCAAGGGATAGAATGTGTGCACAGGCAGCAGGAAATGCTGCAGCTTCTTCCTCTCTTGTCATCCTGGCTGTGACAGAAATGGTTTTCTGCACTTTTCTGGGTTTAGCCCACCTGCAGATGTGAGTCTGGACCCTTCCTCTTCTGGGTGGTGATAGAAACCAGCTGTGGTCAGGGGCAGGGCAGGGAGGCAGCTCGATGGCCTGCAGAGGTCCAAGGGCACCCACAGCCTGTGCTCTGCACAGTGGGGACCCCGCATGGCACTGGGGCAGGGGGGCTCTAGCTCTGGAGCACGGCTAGAGGAGGTGCACCACCACCAGGAGGGTTTTGGATTGGGGTTTTTTTGTTGGTGTTTTCTTTTCAAACCTGTGAGTTAATTCAAAATACGGGGTTTTGGGATTTCTGCTCAAGTAAAATTTTTAGGAGAGCCAGTTGAACCCTTTATCACTTCCTGGTTCAAGACAGTTTTCTTAGTAGCTTTAATAAGAAGAAAGTGATGGAAGAATTGCAGGTGTTGAGGGGGAAGAGAAGTGTTTGTGGTGCCAAGCTGTTCTCATCTGAAACCTTCAGTTGCCCCAGCAGTGTTTGTCCTCCTCCTCCTCTTCCTTTTTTTGTTTTAACATAGTTCGTTACACCTCCCTTTTGTTTGATTTTCATAACTTTAATTCATGCTTTTTTATGTTTTGTTTCTTTCAGTTAATCACACACAGACTTTCAGGCCAAGAGTGGACTTGGTGCTTTCATGTGTTAAGTTGCTTGAGTTTCCCACCCCGTGACCCTTCTCATAACATTGTGTGAGTGGACCAAAGTGAAAGAGAAAATGAGCATCTCCGGTGGTTGCAGTGTTCCGACTCGCTGTTTTCTGTTCACAATTATGAGGAGGTTTGCAGGAAGTAACCATACATGTACATTTTGTTAAACAAAGCCAGCTAATCCCTCAAGTAAGATGTTTTGTTCTAAACCCAGTGATTGAGCAGCCGTGTATAAAGTGACCGTAACAGAACTCATCTTACCCACCAGCTAAATAATTGCTTTCTACTTTTTTTTTTTTTTTAATTGGCTAAGGGGACTGCTGGAGGCTCATCGACCTTCCCCTATACATGCACAGTGAGAGGAGTGGTCTGAAGAATGCTGAAATGTTTATTTTTTTAACAAAATTCTCAAATAAGTTTTTAGAATGGGTAGAAAAACAGAACACTTAGGCTTTCTGCAGGAATCTTAGTCAGAGTAACCCTCATTCCAGTAATTCTATATATAATCCTGAATTACTCTAAACACTTTCTACATCATTTATAATATATATATATATATATAAGGAGAGAGAGAGAGGGAGAGTGGTTAATAAAATTCATGGGACAATGTTTTGAATTTTCTTTACTGCTAAAGTAGAACATTGATAGAGAGGTTTTTCATAAGAGTTTGTTGTATAAAGTGGAACTACAGGATTTGTGTAACATTTCAGTTGTCACTTACCAGTGTATTTACTGTTGTGGAAACTATTTAAGCCAACATCTTTACTTTTACTCTTTAACCTTAAACCTAATATGTGCCTAATAAGGAAAATCCCCTGCTCTTGAGCTGTGCACTGTATTTATGCTGACAGTCTCTGTTCCTCTTAGAAGGTGCTTCTTTTGATACTCCTCATGCCTAGAAATTACAGCCTTGTTTTCCTGGGCAACTGAGCTTAGAGGAATAATTAGGATCAATATTATTTTTTTCCACTCAAACCATTTTGTGAATAGGCAGGGCAATAACTGAACAGAGAGTTACTAGCTATGTTGTCATGGAAAAATAGATCCATCAGATCCTAGGCTAAATGAAAGGAAGTATTTTATATTAACTCTCACATAGTGTCTTTAGAGTTTATAAAAACACTGGCTGGCTAAGTGTTAGTTGTGAGTGTGTGTATTTTTATTTAGTTATTAATGTTACAGGATTTTTCTGAAACGGTTTTTGTTAAAGACTTGTCTTTAAGCTGTCAGCAAATTCCTGATGTGCCGTGCAGAGGGAGATGCAGGGCCTGGGTCTGAGCTGTCACAGGGCTGTTGCAGGGCAGCATTTTGCTGGATTCTGAGGTTCTTGAACTCTCATATCCCATTAAAGCAGCTATTTTTTCCTCCCCCTTTTTTAAATTCATGCTCAGGTGTTAAACTGTGTTTTCCTATGGACATTGGCCTTTTCTGTGGATTTACTGACAGTGTTACTTGATGCTTGTAGGAAAGAACCTCACAAAGATCTCACCGGTACCTTTTAGAACAGGCTTTTGTTGAAAGAATAAAAATTCTGCACTTGTTGGGAGTCTGCTGAAAGCTGGACATTTAATTTTTAAGGCTGTGCCTCCAGGTTAGATGTATTTTGAAGAGTAACTGTCAAACGTTAGGAGGGTTAGTGTTGTTTTCTCAGACGTGTTCAAGGAACCCAACCTTCTGTTACATGCAACAAGACAATTCCACCTTGCCTCTGACCACAGACCAATCATGTAGCAAATTATTTGTTATTCACTTTTTGCTAATGGGAGAAACTGTGGTGCACTAATTGCCTGAGCAAGCAACACTCTTTGGTTCATTGTTTTGCTTCTCAAGGCCAATGCTGGGATAAAACAGTAACTGGTGGTACTGGTATGCACCCAGCTGCCTCGCCAGTGTGTTCCCAATCAATAGTTCTCTCCCGATCTCATGCTGCAGCCAGCAAGATCTATGCAAATGATTTCTCTCTCTGCCCTGGCTCATCAGAGATCAATTCTTTTTTCCTAGAATAACAGGTAGTTAAGAAAGACTATTGTAACAAAGAGTAAAAATCTTCAAATCCATGGGCATTGTGGAGAAATTTACAGCTTTTTCTGAAGAAGACATTCAGAATGTATGTAACAATATTTTAATTATGATTATTATATTATTTGATTTTATGTTGTGACAGACATCCCTTGTCCTTGTAGTTGCTTGTTCAACATCATAACCTCCCCAAGGAGACTCAGTCATATTTTTTTCCCTAGTACTTGTTTTTTTTCCTTTTGGCTGAGACAAGATTTAAGTATTGTGGTATATGGGGTAGTTCTGTATCTTACTTTTGTTTAACAAATTACAAATACGTGGTGATGCTAATCTCACCCAGTCTGAAGACTTACATCTTGTAGGCTAGAAAAAGAGAAAGAAAAACCCTTCAGAAATGACTGAAACTATTCAGTTACACATCTTTCAGCTGTTTTATACATTTATCTGTAAAAGATTGGTATTAATGGGAAAAACTATCCTTTTTTATCATTTAAACATTTTCCATCATGTATGTTGTCTGCTTTCTAATTTAAATTGTGTTTTTTGGGTCTCTGAGGGTGGGGGGGTCATGCCTGGCTGTGGTGGGTGCCCCCGGGGTGGAGATGGGGGGATGGTTTGGAGCTGTGGAGGCACCTTGGGGACCTGCCTGGGGACAGAGCCCTCTGGGACATGCTGCATCCCTTGCTTTGTCATTCCAAACGTGTTGGGGTTTGTGGTTTGGTTTTTTTTTTTACTTTCTTTTCTTTCCACTCACTTTGTACTTTTTTTCTTTTATTAAATCTCACATGTATTTTGAGTTTTTGTGGTGTCGTTTATTTGGCGGTGCATTTTCTGTGCAATCTAGTCATTATCTGTATTATCTGTCAAAATAATGGTGTGTTATGATTGCAAGCTTACCTGTCACAGGCTGTCTTATGACTATTGGGAACATTCAAAAGTATAATTAGCTAATTAATTAACAACTAGCTAATCGTAGAGTGTGCAGAAATGTACCTCATATGTAATCTGGGGAGAAATTCAAAGAGGTTAATCTACAAGCCATCCCTGTTTGGGTAGAAGGAGCTTTGAGGCTTGTTGGTACATCTCCTTTGTGGGATCTGGTGATTGAGCAGGGGGATGCGCCAGCAGCTTTGCTGATGTGGTGCCCAAAGAGGTGATTTAAGGACAGGATGAAAAGGGAGCAGAGGTAGAGGGTTTCCTGGTGGTGCATCCAAAGTGTGTGCCTTGTCTGGAGAAGGACATCACACACTTAGGTCGAGGCCAAGAGAAGAGCTCAGCTTTGGTTTGGGGCTCTGCTTTCAGAGAGCTGCTGAAGCTTTCCCCAAAGGTCTGTTCTCTGGGCCATTGCTACGTACCAAGCTATATTCACTCAACTGTGGGTCCATCTGGGGTTTATTTGGTATTGGACTGAGATCAGTGCTGCCCTTCAGACACAGCCAGCATGGGGTTTGGCTCATGCAGTGTTTGCTGAAGCAGTGCTTCTGGTGGGAGGTTTTTCTGCAGCCCCAGCTTGAAGAAGAAAACCAGGTTGGTGATCCTGGCTGCCTCTGAGAGCTTTTTAGGAATATGCAGCTGGAAATCTTTAAGGCATAAGCTTTAGTAGGGATTACTAGTTGAAACCGAGTGGTTTGTATGAAATGTTTACATTTTCCATCCCACTATGTTGTGACGTCAAATCCAGGAGACCAGTGAGGAGCAAGTGCATTCAGGTATATCAGAATTCAGGGAACCAAAGGTGGTGGAGTAGCTGGTCCTTTTAAGATGGGCCACCTAGTAATTCAGATGATGTACCTTTCCAGACATATCTGAAAGTATCAGAAGGTATCAGAGGTATCTGAAGTGTCTTTCCAGGGGGGCAGTGTTAAGAGCATTCGCTAATGTTTGTACAAAGCTCCTAGGGATGCTTTGAGGAGGAGAAATGCCCAAGTTTGTTAAGGAAGCAGCTCAGCACTGAGGTAGGTGCTGCCCATGCTTTGCAGTTCCAGAGCTGAGGCCCAGTGGCCAAGGCTCTGGGATGTGGTGGTGCTTTCCTTCAGGAGACAGCCCAAACCCAGCCTTGCCCTCGGCTGTTCCGTCAGGAGAGCTGTGCAGCTGTGAGGGCTGGAACAAGGCACGGACCTTGCAAAGCCTCTGCTCCAGCTGTGTGTGCTGCGTGGCTGCTCCCGGGGGTCTCCTTCACCCGGGATTTCCCCTCTTCCATCAGCAGTCTTTCCCCATTACAATTTTAAATCAATCCTCTGATCGTTCCAGGCAAGATGTTGGCAGCTGTGAGAGCTTCTCCAAGTTGCAATGGGTTAAACTCAAATGTCTGTACAATGGATTGGTGCTTTGACCTTTCATGCTGTCTTTACATAATGTAAATAATTGAAACTTAAACATTGATTCTCTTTTGTTCTTTCTGTAGCTTTTTTAGTCTTCCCAGTGCGTACTCCATAACAACAGGAAGATATTAATTAGAAGATTTATTAAGGCCAAAACATCTCATGCAGAAGAAATTAATTGGTGCTTACACCTTTAAGCTTGCAATATATTGCACAGAAGAGAATATGTAGCAAGGACTAAAATGCACCGTGTCTTTTGGTGGGGAAAAGTTTGCTTGATCAGGTTTCTTGGTAAAGTTGAAATCCAAGATACTTGCCAAAAGGTAAACTGCTAATTCATTCAGGCTGTTGCATGGCTGGCACTAAAACCAGAATGCTAATTTTGGGGCTCTTACCTCAAAGGAGTTTACGCTGACTGACTCCAGAGAGATGAGGGACAAAGCTGGGGTAGTGTGTGAGGAGCTTTCGGCTTTGCTGCTCGAGCTGCTGCAGTAACGGGGTCCTGCGGGTCCCCTCCGGTCTGGTTTTGGGGTGTAACTGGAGAACCTGACGTCCCTAACCTGACATCCCTAGTCTGACATCCCTAATCTTTCAGCTGGATTCTCACCTTTCAGAGCAATAACTCTTCTGTGCACTTTTCTTCTGTATACTTACAGGTTTTATAACCAAAATGCCCCAACCTTCATCTCCTTAGTTTTCTGAGGGCTGCACGTGGTGCCTCACACCGTAACCCCTTCCCCAGAGCTCCCTGCCCACCTTCCAGCCGCTGTTTCGGGGCCAGGTAACCCTGCTTGGCCAGTCCAGGCTCTGCATGTCCTGCTGGGATGTGATGGGTGAGAAGGGAACCGTTTTAAAGCACAACTAAATGTTATCTATTAATGGAGGGAAAATGGTTTAAAGCTGGAGACTCAGTGTTCCTGGTGAGTTCTGTGTTTGTAACAGACTGACTTCCCCTTACACAAATACTTGTTTTAAAAAAGGAAAGGGGAAAAACAAAGTGTGATGTCTGTGCCCCAGTAACTTCACACAGGAACAGGGAGAGGCCCCAGTTTATCTTTGTTTTAAACAACCTTGTAAATGAATCTCAGGAATGACCTGCCTGTACCAAAGTTGGGTTTAATAAAAACAAAACTGACTTGTTTAACAAACATCTGTTAAAACCATGGTTTGTACACCAGGTATAACCACAACAATGTCCTCTGTCCAAATTCACAACCCTCTGTGATCCCAGTTTCCCCTCGTTAACCCCATTCATTGCCCTGTGACTGAAGTCTGATGTCCCCTGTGCACCCCGGTATGTCTTGGCAGGTGCTGCCCCCAGTCTCTTCCCTTTTTCCAGGCTGCTGCTTTCCCCACTGCCCTGGGGCTGGGAGGGTAGGAGTGGCCAAAAGCCAGTCCTTGGCAGGAGGTTTGGAGGAAGTCTCTCCCTGTGCCTCTACCTTGTGCTGGGTGGTGTGACCCCAGGGGGACAAAGGCTGAGAACAGAGAGTGGGGGTGTGTGACAGGAGCTCTCTGAGGCTCCCAACAAGGACCTTGTGTCTCTGTAACACCCCAAGAGCTTGCTGAGATGGAGAGGCTGGTGTAAAGGCACTGACTGGCCTGGGCACCGAGCTCCTGTCCCCAGGGTGTGTGGTATGTGACAGCCTCTGAACCCTCTGGATGCTCTTGGCATAAATTAGAACTGGGAAATAGATTGCAGCTCTAACAGGTATGTGGCCTGAAAAGGACCAAACGGCCCATGGAGAAGCTGTGGAGACTTGTGCCACTTGCAGGCATTAGGGGTGAAACCCCATGACAAACATGTTCTCCCCATGTTGATCCCTGCCTGTCCCTGCTGCCACAGTGGGCAGGGATGAAGCACCAGGTGTGTCGGGAAGTGGGATCAGGTAGCAAGCACCAGGGTCCAGCACTGCTGTGTCTCAGGGGCCAGGAATTCAGAGCTGGAAGTCCACTTAGGAGGGCTCTGTCTGTCTTCATGTGTGTGGTGCCCTGCATGGACCGGGGGAAAGCTGAAGCTGTGTGTGACCATCAGGCTGAGCTGAGCCATGACACAGCCTTTGCTGCTGCTTTGATGACTGTTTTAAACTTGCTTGTGTTCTCTTGTGAGGCCAGCCACTCTAATTCCTTTGGCAAAGCTTTCATCCGCTTGGAGCCATTGTCAAGTTAGATTCCCAGCTGGATAGGTGAATTGGGAATAGAAGCTTTTTGTTCTTTTTCCAAATTGCTTGGAAGATTTGATTAAGTTCTGTTTGTCGTGACCATAGTTGGGTCACTGGGGAGATTCCAATTGCATGCCTTGCTGAGGAGGAATGGGAGGGGACTTTGAGACCTGCCAGGAGTTAATGCATCTCTCCATCTCAATGCCCTTTTCTGCCTTCCTAAAGAACTGAACTGTAAGTACTGTTCAAATTTAATTTAACACACTAAAATCAATTAGCAGGAGAAAAAAACCCAACAACTGTATAGATGCAACCCCACAAATGAGGTATAACTATTGCATTACTCTTCCCTCTGCCATTTTCTTGTGCCTTGGTCAATTTTCTGACTGCAGGAGTTTATTTGTGCAACTGTGTAAATGAACACTTCTCCTAGGTCATCCCACACCCTCCATAAGCAGTGACACTGAGTCAGGTTTATTGTCAGAAACACCCCAGTGAGTGCTGTCTTGCAATGGGGCAGCTCCATCCTCACCTGCAGTGGTTCCTGGGTGACTGCATAAGCTGTGACATGGTTCCTTTTGGTGGAGGGTTATGAATGACAGGTGGTGTGGTGGCTGGGAGGCTCTGAAATGCTTTGCTGTTTCTGTAGGTGGTTTAAAACAGCCACAGAAAACAGTTCTGTGGGTGTTTACCATAGGGGATTTCAGGTGTAATTGCAGCGTTGTTTACAAGGTGGTGGTAGCTTCAGGCATCTGGCCTGAATTGAGGCAAGAGGAGTCTGGGTTTGAGACATGTGCCTCACCTGGGCCAAGACCCCCCAGGGAAGGGACCTGTCTAGGTCAGGATAAGGACAATAACAGCTCTTTGAAAATACTCTGTAAACATTCTCTGTAGTTTTCCTGGGAGTGAATATTCCCCAAAACAACAATCCCCACAGAGCGAGCTGTAACCACATCAGACTTGATGTGGTTACTCACTGATGCTCACTGAATCTGGCACATTTTCACCAGTAAGTGGTGTGTAGCAAATGGGATCCACAGTGGTGAGCTGAGCTGCAGTTGGACTAAACTTGTGTTGTACATACAGTCCAAACAGGCAGGCACACAGGTGAGATGGTCATCCTCTCTGAAACTCACTGGGCAAAGTGATTGTTCCTGTCACTGCTGTCACCTGGGTGTGGGGAGTGCTCATCTTGTCACTCATTACTTGTCCACACAGGGAGAGGAAAGGTATTAACAGGTTCTGACCCTGTTCTGCCAGAAAAAAAGAGAATTGGTGCTGTTCTCACTTTCCAAAATGCTCTTTCTATAACAAGAATGGTCCTGTTGCAAGAGCAGCTCCTTCCTGTAGCTGGGAGTTCATTCTTTGGGGCAGGAAGCTCCATTCTGAGTGATAGCAGGAATGCAAAGGTAAGTGACATTTTTAACCTGCTGAAGCCATGACAAAAAGTATTTATTCCTTCATGGTAACTCCAGTGCTGGAATAGGTGTGTGGGAGGGAGCTGTGCTGCCAGAGAGAAGCAGCAGTGTGTCCTGGGAGAGCAGGCAGGCTCCAGGTGAACTGTTCCCATCGCAGTATGGCCTCTTGCACCGTGACTGGGAGCACGGGGCCCTGATGGGCCTTCCAGCACTGCCCTTACCTTTTAGAGTTAACCCCTGTTAATGTATACTTTTGAATGTTGATCATTTGCAGAGATTTTGAAAAACAAGTTTGTTCATGGGTTTTAACATGTCATCCAACTTATAGGCAAGAACTATATACATCGGCTCAGAGCTGGGGGGAAAATACAAGGGTATGATTATTGTGGTATAAAGTTACAGCGTGTTAATTACTGTGTGTAGAACTTTTCTGCTGGCATTTCCACAGGTAAATGCAGCTGGTGACAATGCTTGAGATAGGGCAAAGGGGTGGGAGGGAAGCAGAGCCCATCACACAGCCCAGTTTTCTGCAGGGATCCATGTGGGCATCACCTTTCAGCTGGGCTATTCCAGGACCACAGAGAACAGGCAGACCAAGCTTGTGTTTCATTTAAAGGAAACTGTAAAAGATGACTTGCCTCCTTCCAAAAGCCAGGCAGTCAAATCACAGCTTGTGAGAGAAAAGGAAGGTGCTGCTTGGGAGAAGAGCCCTACCGTGAAATGAAAACCTGCCCTGTGGTAGGATGAATAAATACCACATCCCAAGCATGCTGTTGCCTGGCCCCTGAGTGTGTGGGGACCTCACAAACCTCATCTGGTCTAACCCAGCCCCCTGAGTCCTGCTCCTGCAGCACCACCAGCCTGGGCAGAGCACAACATCCCCCTCAGCACAACATCCACAGCTTGAGGTAGCTTTGACCACGGGAATTCTGTGGGTTTCACTGCTGGTTCAAGTCATGTCTGCTCACACGTGTCATTTGCACTGGAACACTTGGGCACTTTGTGGTTTGAACAGCAGCGTGGCTTTCTCCCTGCACACACAGAGCTCGCTGTGTTCTCCGAGCTCACCCTGGCAAATTTAACACTTGGGAAAGTGTGAACAGCTGCTCAGCACCTCAGTCCTGCAAGACTGGTTCTCAGGAATTCCTCTCCTACAAGGTAAGACAATGAGGAAGGGGAGAAGACCAGAAACTTTCTTCCTGCACTGAGTTCTGCTGTTATACAGCATGAGGATCTCCTTGCTCCTGTTCCATCTCTGTCCCCAAGTTATTTATCCCATGTCATTACATGAGACACCTCAATATTTAGCCTGTGCCAGTCCATGTGAAATCCCCTCCTGTTCTGTGACGGGATTGCAGGTGTGGTACTGTTATCCATCCCATGTTGGCTGGATTATACTTTCAAACTAGGGTAACAATCACCTGAAAATGCCTGTTGTTTAAAACAAACCCCCCCCCCCCAATTTTAAAAGGATGTGTGAGGCTGGTTTTTTTGAAGTGCAAGAGTGGTTTAATCTGACCTTTATGAAACTGCTTTGCTATGAAGATTAAGCAGTTTGTAAAAAATAATGTGGTTGTGGTGGTGGAGGGGATTAAAGGCATTTTGCATTGTCCAGTATGGTAAAACAGACTAAATGAAAAAAACCCTGAGCAGCACATGCTGGTTGGTGAGAGCCCAAGGCAATGGTGATTATAGACAAGAAGTGATTTCCCACATTTCATAGGAACTGTGATTGAGTTTAATGGCTTAACCATTAAAGGAAGGAGCACAGATCCCAGGCCCTCAGATTACAAGGTAAGGCCTTAAGGAAAACTGGAGGTTTGATTCAGGCTTCTCATTGTTGAATCAAAGCCTTGGTTCCATCTGAGAACTCTTGCAGAGGCAGCAGTGGGGGCTGCCATTCCTTGACAGCAGCTCCTGTTCAGGCTCCCACGGGCCGAGCCAGATTAGCTCTAATGAGAGAACAATGGCATGAGCTGGATGAAAGGCTCAATCTGTCAAACTTCATCATGGCTACTTTAAAAATAAACTCTGAAGCATGTGGTTCTCTGTGCAGTTTGTAGCTGTCTGCCAACTGGATTCCGGGGTTGAAGGACTGTGACCAAGTGCCTCCTCTCCCCAGCTTTCTGTCTTTACATGATGTTAAAACTGAGGAGTAGCACAGACTGCTTAGGAAGGACATAAAAAATAGACTGATAATCCCAACTGTCTTTATCCTCTGAGAAGCACAGTGACACTTTTGCTCTGTTGTTTCGGCTGTTGTGTTTGCTGGGACCTGCTGGTGCTGCAGGTGGTATCTGCAAGGCAGTAATTCTCCACTAGTCCTCTTCAGGTGGCTGTAAGGGAGGACAGGGGCAGATCAGCTGAGGGCACAAGCCTCCTGTGTTCATCCTCCCAGCACTCACTCCCCCATCCCCACTGTGCAGGTGTCTGAATCCATCACAGCATTCTTCAGTCTCCGTGGTTTCATCAGGAATTTGGGCTGTAGTAGGTGTGAAAGGTGCTGAAACAGGCTGGCTTACAGTGACCCTCAACCTCCTGTGATGGGAATTCTTCCATTCAGAAGGGTGATGGCAGGGTAGCCTTGCCTTGGCATGGCCCTGCACAGCTTGGCTGATGGGACAGAAAATATAAACAGCACTGGGTGGCTGCAAGCACATTAGCTCTTGATCCACAAGCTCTTTGCAGTGGATGAATTCAGCACTGTTCACCTGTAAGGAAAGATTCAGATTTATTTTAAGTTCTGGATCAATTACTCTCTTGCCTGGCCATTGCTCCTGTCAGTTAGTAATTAGGGGGAGGGCAGGGACAGGCTGGATGCCTCAGTAGATGCATAGAAGCAATATGCTGCTGATCCTGATGGAAAACACTTATCCAGGAGCTCCTGAACTACTACACAGAAGGTGGGCAAGTGCTTCCTCTTTGCAGGGAACAAGGGACAGCAGGAGACCAGGTTATTTCAGACAAATTCAAGACCATAAAATGGGTGGATGGCACACTGGCAGCCTGGGTCTTCAGCCTTCTAAGTGTGCCCTCTTAAAAGGCATGTGTTTTATGAAACAAGAAAAGATTTTAAAAGAAAAAAAAAATAGAGTTTGTCTTGAAAGTCAAACCAATTATATTTTAAGAGCAATGTGACTGTACTTAGATGTTTTCTCAGTGTTCAGTGGGAGGCTGGGGAAACTGGGCAGATTTCTAGGTGCTCTCAGACTCTCCCATCATGAGAGAATCTCTCCTGGCTCAGGATGCAGGGGGTATTTGTGGCCAAGAATCTGGAATTCTCCCTTCCCTGCCAAAGGGTTGTCCCTCTCCTCAGTCCCACCCCTGAACTGCACTTCTGTTCCCTTTTGTTAGCACCAGCAAGGTCTGCAGCAAAGGCAGAACAAGGACACAAATCTCAGGAGCTGCTAATGATGGCTGTAAATACACATGGCTTTATTCATTTATCATGTCCTGCCCTCAGGATTTGTGACCAAAGGCCATTTTGCTTCCTACCTGTGCTTTTTTTAGCAGATCAGTAGTAACAACAAGCCAACCAGGAGTCTGCCTCTCCAGCTCCAAGGTGATGATCACCAAAGCCAACGTGGAGCCCTTAAACTGCACGAGCTGGTGGCAGGCCATACAGTGCTGCAGCTGTTTGGTCAAGAGTGCAACGTGGAGGGAAGGATTCCTCTGAGGCAGTCTGGGTGGGAGATGGGGCCAGCTGGACATCACCATGGCATGGAACTGCAGAGAAGAGAAAGTGTACATACATATATATATATATACACATATATATATGAAAAGGAAAGCAGAGGTTAGTGAAGTTTATATGTTTTCATGTCATCATCCAGAAGTCCAGATGAATTTCATCTCATATCAGGAAACCTGAAGGCTTCCCCCACCTTTTTTTTTGTGTTTTGTGTTCGTACTTGCCAATCATTGAACTGTTTTTTTGAGCTGATAATGAATGTACGAGGTCTGTGTTTCCTAACAGTTTCAGAGGTTTCTACACTCTCCAGATTGCTGTCCAGGAGATTCAATTCAGGCTAGCAGCTCCAAATCCAGTAAAACCAGTAATACCAACTGCACTCTGAATTTACCAAGGAAACAAGCACCTACGAAAGGCAGTTTTCACAATCAGCAGCCTAAAATGGCTTAATATTTGCACATAACCTTATAAAAGGGATCCAGGATGTGTTCATATCACATGAATTTTGCCTTACTAGCACATGATCGTTTCTTGAAGACAAAGTTTAATTGTTTCTATTAAATGTTTAGTAACTGCAATGTGAACTAAGTGCCAGATCAGGGTAGTCTCATTGCATAAGTGAATAACTAGTGGGATGAAAAGGAAAATGGTTTAAGAAAAAAACTGTGTGTGAAATGTAGCAAAACTCTGACAGCTTTCTATGTACAGTATTAATAGAAGGGAAATAGTTAGAAATATTTTTGCAGCCTGTATTTAAAAAAATAAAGAAGGCATATAGTTGTGCATTATGAGAATCTTTTTAATGTCCATTTTAGTTGTCCTTTAAAGATGAGAGTAATTTTTTTTGAGCAAAATGAAAGGTTTTAAATAGTAGAAAATTTTAAAAATAAATTTAAAAATAAAATTACCATAATATTCTTTAAAAGACTTGCAGATAGATAGGAATAGGTAGTTTGCCAAGCATCTTGGGAAGGATGTGTGGGGGTGTGTGTGCGCATCTGTGTTTTTTAGTCTTATTTGATAAGGAGTTGTTTCTTTAAAGAAAAAAATTGCAAAACGTAGTGCTTACGATGTTTAAGAAATCCATTGGTGTTGCTGTGTAAAGATCCCACTGAAGCTTATCCAGTATAATTCTTTCCATTCTCAAGATCTCGGCTGGAGAGCGTTTACACCCGCTCTGCAACGCGAGTGTCTGCACCGATGGTATTACCTGTAAAAAAATTTTAAAAAATTAAAAACAAAATAAAGAAGCCAACGTCCTACACAGTGCTGTGTGTGCTTCTCTGTATTGTGAAGGGATCTGACAAGTTTAAACAAGTCTATGTTAAGCAGAATGCTCATCCAGGTACCTTGTTCCTAGGTACCTCCCATCCTAAATGAAGAGTGGTCCCTGCTCACCCCAGGGCAGCTGCTGTGGACCAGCCCACAGCAAGAATGATACCCTGAGCCCCCTGGGTGACTTGTGAGTCTCCCCAGTGTGGCATCAGTGATGCACCTTCCCTGCTGCCATTAGTTTTGCTCAGAGAAGGCTTCCTGTCAGCCTGTTTTACAGGCCCTGCTGTGGTTGTCTTGTTTCCGGTGGTCATTGACTCAGCTTCTCCTTTGTAGCTGAGAGGAAAAGAATAACCTCAATGTAACACCACCTAAGAAAGGCTGTGAAGAGCATTTCACTACAGCAGTGGCTGTTTGAAGAGATGTGCATGTCTGACTCCAGCTCCTGAGTTTCCTGTTCTTCTGCAAAGCAGAAAGAAGAAAAGAGGAGGAATGCAATCTGAAATGCTTTTGGCTAATGCTTGTAAATGCCTGCAGAAGTCTATCACTGCATTTCTGCTGTGGGAGACATCCTGTGTAATTTCTCACTGGCTGCTGACTTTACTTGCTTATCTTGAGGTACAGACTTGAGTAAGTTCCTCACCAGGTTCAGAAACCAGTTTTGGCTCCAAGCAAACTAATTTAAAGCTTCTTCTGAGGAACCTCTGCTCTGTCACACTTGCTGTGCCCTCCCAGGAGCTGTAACAAGGGAATTACAGCCCTCTGATGTGCATCTCAACTGCCCCCCAGACTTAGCTCTACTGTGAGCCATGGATTCTGAAGAGAGGAGAGAGGTTTAAGGGCAGGAGGAGGAAAACACATCCACGACACAAAAACCAAATAAGTCCTTCATCCCTAAAGGTCACAATTCTTCAGAGCAACACTGAAACAGGACTGGAAATGCTACTGTCACCCCTTAAGGACTACTTAGGGTAAAAAAATTAGCACTCTTTCATTGTGTCCAAGTTGAAACATGAACATGTTTTCATGGAAAACATGAACAACTTTTAGTGTGTTTAAAATGAAACATACAGACCTCATCTTCTTCATTGGTTTTTGCTGCAAGGACAAGGCAGGAAATTGCAATGCACTGCAGATATTTTAATTGGGCCTGAAGGGTGAAAAAGAAAACACTGAGTAAAGAAGATAAGACTCTTGGGGGAAATAATTGTCATTCTATCACACATGCACAAGTTTCAAATTTTCATTTAAGTTGGTTCTGAATTAGTTTAGCTACAGAAGCTGGGAACGGGACAAGGAAATTCAAAGTGAAGCAGAATAAATCCTCTTATTGGTGCCATTTTTGTTCATGTATCCCATGGTTTTTAGCCTATGCAAAGCCACGGTATTTACAACGCAGTGTGGCTCCTCTTCCCACTTCAGATATTGGTTTAGGCTGGACTTCAGGAAGAATTTCTTCATGGAAGTGGTTATTCAGCATTGGAAGGGGTTGCCCAGGGAGATGGGGAAGTCACCGTTCCTGTAGATGTTCAAGAAATGACTGGATGTGGCACTGAGTGCTATGGTTTAGTTGACAAGGTGGTGATCAGTCAGTGGTTGGAGGCCTTTTCCAACCATAATGATTCTATGATTATATACGCCAGTATCAACCTAAATAGAATTGAGAGCTGCAAGGCTCACCTCAACTCCTGGAGCTTCAGTGGCAGAAAAAGTCAGTTCCACAGTTTAATTAAAAATAGTGGCTTAAAAACCAGAATATTAAAAGTAATAATGAGAATAATTTCTGTTTAGCAGAGAAAACCAGATGAGTTCTTTGTGCTTATCACAGCAGTTGGACTAAGTTCACACAAACACTTCTGAGGACTGTATGTCAGTGGAACCTCATCAAACACACAAGTTCATACGTGTGTGTGTGTGTGTATATATATTTGCTTAATGGCTTTCCCCAGCAACGACCCTGACTGCTCCCTAAATCTGCTACCAAACATAGTCCCTGCTTTGTGTATAAACTGATTACATGCTCCTTACATTCCCAGTCAGTAATCTAGCCAGGGAAAAGCTGACAGAGATCTTTACCTTTACTGATGCCAACAGCCTGTTGAAGATGCTGGTGGCTAAGGCAAACGTTTCTGGGTAAAACTGGAACTGGGAGCTGATTTCTGCAATCCAGAGAACCGCTTTTTTGTAACACGACAGAGAGATATCTGTGCCCTGAGGGGAAGGAAAAGTTAGAAGAAAAATACAGTTAGTGCTTTGATGATTTTGTTAACATATCTCCAAAGGAAGACTCAAATCCTTTTTAAGTGTTCTAATTAACATCTCAGATGGCTGCAGGCTTGAAAGGAAGGAAGTTGTGGGCCCTGTCCACAGAGGGAGGGCAAGGGCACATTTTGTAGCAGTTTAAAGCACTCACTGGTGCTGCCCACCCAGTCTGACTCTAGCTGTGCTTACGCAGGCTTGGTACCGAGTTGTACTCGAGCACTGAGTGGGGAAGCACCCAGCCCTTGCAAACTGAGCCCTTACAAACAAGGTCCTGAGTGTGCTCGTTATTCCCACCCTGGGAAAACTGAAGCCTCGATGTAGCACGTGTTGCACCCAGCCAGCCTCGACAGAGAAGCTAGAGTCAGGAGCAGGTTTTGATTTACTCTGCAAGAGTGTTGGAACCAGAGCCAGGTTTGTGTCTCCCCAAAGGTACATGGCAAAATGTGCTGAGTTTTTTCTTTCTTGTATCTTATTTGAATCTGGTGAGAGGGAGGACCTTGGCTGCCATGACAACGGCACCCAGGAGCCATGACACGCACCTGAACACTTGTAGGAGAAGTGAAAAGCAGCTACACAGGACAACACTAACCACCAACTTGTTTAATATTACTCATCACATTATCCGTTTCACTGTTTTGCTTCATTTGGTAGTAAAAATATTTGGTAAAATATAGCATTTCTAGACTATTGCAAAAAAGAGATGAGGCTGTCAAGGCACTTCTGTGCATTCTTACGTCATTCTGATGCACTTACAGAAGTAGCCAAGCAAAACTGTTTGCACTGTACACAGAGGCCATGGAGTGTTGTAGCTTTCTAAGGTAGCTTGGAATGGGGCTGGGTTTCTGTTAGGCCTCAGTGAATTTCCTCTTCTCCCACCTTAATAGATGGAACTCACAGATAGTGCTGAACACAGTTAATATGCTAAATTTATAGTTTTAACATCGATGGGCTGCTCTCACCTCACCACATTACCCAAAACTATTTCACATTTCCCAAAACTACTGCTGTTCTGACTGAATCAGAACAAAATGCAAAGCCTCTGGTTTATACAAGGCATCAATAAAATGTAAAATGGGACAAATACAGACCCTCCTCCCCCTTCATTCCTTAAGCCTAGTCCATGCAGGATGACTTTTGCATTGAGGTGGGTCAGATGGCAGTACCAGCACTACATCTCTTCAGAGTTCCTTAGGGAATTCCAAAGGTGACAGGGGAGGATACCTTTAGGGTGAGATTCTGGAAAACTGGCACTTTCCAAATCGTAGCCTCTCTGGCTAAGGCATTTTCCAGGAAGAAGACAAGTCGTGAGCTCTCTATATGTCCAGGACACTTCATGGCAGCCAGCTATTTGAGACAGTTTCCTGTAGGGAGCCACTGGCAAAACAAACAAACAAAAGAATTATAAAGCAACATCCCAGCTCCTTGTACTAAGTGTGATCTCCTCTTTTGATGCCTTTCCAGCACTGAGAACTGGGGAGCAGCCATAGGACTTGTTTGTTTGCAGACAGAGCAATCCTGACATCCATTTTCTCTGAAAGTTTGTGATGAAAAAAAATACATCAGATAGCTAAACAACAGCACAGTCCAGCTTTTTCCCACCTGGGTTGTGTGAGCACTCCAGATTACTCCATTTATCCTGTTTCACACATTCTGCTCTCCACTTGCAGAGCTATTACATTGCAATATGTTATCACCTGATTTCAAGTTTCTGGCAAATAGAGGCTTCTTGTTTCCATACAAAGGCTCAAAGATGACTGTTCTTAGGATGTTTATGAAGTTCCAGGTAAAAACTTTCCTCAGAGAAGTTTAATCTTTGGAGATACCACTTTGGAAATCCCACTCTCCAGACTAAGGAGAGTATTTACAGGAAATAAACATCTCTGAATCATATCAGTACCAAGTGAGTGAGAACATCCAGCCTGAAACTATTTCAAGGCTTACATTTTGGTGTCTCTTTAACAACAGAAAAAAAAGATGTTACTAGATATAAAATTCCTGCTTTTCTTTCCAAAAGAGTGGTGAACGTGGGCTTCCTCACTGGTGTTTTCTGGAAGCTCACACCATTATCTCTGCAGTTTCATTAAAAAACCCAAAGTGACATGAATCCTCTGGAAACTGCTCTACATTACTAACGCTGGAGCACTGTGATGTTTCCCTGAAAGCAGGAACCACACATGACTTTAACTTCGGCTGCCACTGGATGTCAGAGCATCCAAACCCGGCTGCCCGGACCGTTTCAGCAGAGGGAGAGTTGGAAATTATTTATCTGACCGGTTTGATGCCGAGAAATTTACTCTTGTGTAGTTTGGGGGG
>VZRL01006154.1:2406295-2462494 GCA_013397895.1 Origma solitaria | reverse complement strand
CCCGCCCGCCCGGGGCCCTGCCAGCCCGCTCGGGCCCCTGCCAGCCCGCTCGGAGCCCTGCCAGCCCGCTCGGAGCCCCCTCAGAGCCCCGTCGGGCCCGCAGCCCGGCCCCGCGCGCGCTCCCGGCTNGCCCGCCCCGCCGTTCCCATGGCGACGAACGCCCCACCCGCCGCTCCGCTCCTCCTTCGCCATTGGCTGGGCTCCCTCCGGCCCCGCCCTCCCCCGCCCGCCATTGGCCGCACGGCCTCCGCAGCGCGCGGGGATTGGCCGCGGGGCGGGGCGGGCGCAGGCGCGGTGCTGTTATTGTTCCGCGGTGCCGCCGCCTGGCTGGGGTTGTTGCCGCCGCCATCGTTATCGCCATGCCGGTGAGAACCGGGGGGGACGCGGGCAGTGGGCCCCGCTGCTGTCGGGTCACTGCGCACCTCGGCCCGCCGCGCCCGGGCTTCGCAGGCCCCGTCGCCTCCGTTCCCGTGTGCCCGCGGGAGTAGCGGGGCGGGCGGCGCCTGTCAGGCCGAGCGGGGTGGGGGGTGATGAGGGGCTGCGGGCAGGGCGAGGCCCCGCAGAGGCGGTGGCTCCTTGGCAGCGGGGGGTGGAGGTCCGGCCTCCACGAGGGTCTCGTCCCCTATCCCGGGTGGCTCGTGGAGGCACCCGAATCTCGCACCTGATTTTGGCTGGCGCCTCGTGTGCGGTGCCTCCCCCGCCCAGGTGGGGCTGAGGCGCTCTCCGCGTTCAGCAGGGCGGCAGAAGCTGCTGCTGCGGCCTGAGAGGGATCCGGGCAGGTGGCAGCTGGAGGGAGAGGCACTTGGAAATAGGGTTTGTTTCGGCTTGACATCCACCACAGCTGTTCGAGGAGTAGTTAAATGCTCAGCTGCAGCATCTCTAGCCAAGGGGAGTGTTCAGGCTTAACTAGAGCAAATGGGCTTTGGATTTATTTAGTCAGGAACAGGATGTCATATCAGATTCATCAGCATGCTTCAAGATTTGTTTTGGTAGCTGCATGAAAGAAAATTAGTGTGAGGTTTTATAATACAACATACAGGTTTTCTAAGGGATTAAACTTAAGCAGATACACTGACGGTTGTAATTGAAATTAATTTCCTTCTGCCAGCACTCCCTGCTATTTGCTTGTGTGGTCTGTGAAGTTTGAGAGTTTGTGGTCATTGTACCTGTAAAAGAATATCATGGCTGCACCATATTCCAGCAAACTCATTGCAGATTGCACGTGTGAAATTGTTTCTTGAAAAAATTAGATGACGTTGGATGTGAAATGCTCGAGGTTTACTCATTCACTTTCCAGTTGGCAAACAGAAGGAGATCCCATTGCTTGAACTAGTGTGTTATTCTCTCAGCTTTAATTATAAACCAGTTCTGGTTTTAAGTCCTCAAGTTCATGATCCTGTGGAGACGTATGCAGCTGCTCAAACTAATTCAACAGCGTTTATGCTTAAGCACGCAATGCTTTTATAGTGAGAGAGGGCAGGGTTAGATTGGATGTTAGGAACAAATTTTTCCCAGTAAGGGTGGTGAGGCTCTGGCACATGCCCAGAGCAGCTGTGGCTGTCTCATCCCTGGAAGTGTTTAAGACCAGGCTGGACAGGGCTTGGAGCAACCTGGTCCAGTGGAAGGTGTTCCTGCCCATGGCAGGGGGTGGAACTGTGATTCTTCCACCCCAAACCTTTTTGTGATTCTATGTTAACACTAGTGTTACAGCCTGTGTTTTATTTTTTTAAAATAATTATAGATCAACAAGCCTGAGAAGCTGGACAAGCCAGAAAGCTGTGATAATGTCAAGGTGGTTGTTCGCTGCCGGCCTCTCAATGACCGGGAGAAAGCTATGGGCTACAAAATGGCAGTGAATGTGGATGAGATGAGGGGAACTATAACTGTCCATAAAACAGACTCATCCAATGAGCCTCCCAAGACATTCACATTTGACACAGTGTTTGGACCAGAAAGTAAACAGCTGGATGTCTATAATTTAACAGCACGACCTATTATAGATTCTGTCCTAGAAGGATACAATGGTAAGTGCTTTGTTGTAAGGGAAGGATTCCATTCCGTCTTCTATTCTTTGCTTTGTTGAAGTTCCTGCTGATCTTATTTAAGGGAGTTTCACCTTCTGAGGGCGGTAGCCCTGAATTGTTTCTGTTGTGGCCTCTAACTTAAAATAGCCTGAAGGTACTTGCTGTTCTGAGTGCTCAGTGGTTGTACCCACTACTGTCATTAACAGTGGGAGATTGGTGATGGAGGAGACTCAGCTGAGGTCAGTTAGCTGCATATTTTTATCCTTTATCTTCTCTCTGCAAAAGATACGCACTTATCTCATTATCAGAATTCTCAGTGGCTCCTCACTGTACAGTTTCAGTGCCCAGGAGCTGCCACGGCCCTGCAGTCACTAGCTCTGAATACCAGACCTCTGCACAGAGCTGCTGCATTTTTAACTCTGAACTTTACTGTTGTCAACTGAGATGACTGCTTAAACACATCTTCCCTTCCCTGCAGATAGTCTGTTGCTTCCTACAGCTCAGAAGGGTATGTCCATGTGTGTGTCTGTTATGCATGTAGATGTATTATATAAAGGAAAGCAGACTATTGCTTTCCGTAACAGTATTCTACAAACAGCAGCAGTTTACAAAGTTTTCCAAGGTTTGTAAAATGCATAACAAACTCTTGTGCTAACACATGGGTTTCAACTGATAAAAATTTGTGGTTCAAAGCTGTGATTGGGGAGGTTTGGACTGGATAGTAGGAGCATTTCTTTATTGAAACACTAGAAAAGGCTTTCTCTAGAGATGATCAATGCCCCAAGTCAGAGTTTAAGAGGCATTTGGACAATGCCCTTAACAACATTCTTTAATTTTTGGTCAGTTCTGAATTGCTTGGGCAGTTGGACTAGATGATCATTGTAGGTCCCTTCCAGCTGAAAGTTTGGTTTTTCCTATCTGTAATGGCAAAGGCTTGATAATGAAAACTTGAGTTTTCAGCAGTGCTAGGCTAAATATAAGAACTGGGATATTTCTGGAGTTCCGGAGTCTGGGATCTCAGTAACATTTCTGGATGCTTTCCTGTGCAGTTTCAGAGCTGGGCTTGCGCTGTGGCTCTGCTGTAGAAGCCTCACACTATTTCTGCTGTGGCTTAGAGAC
Organism: Origma solitaria; assembly: GCA_013397895.1. Lineage (NCBI taxonomy): Eukaryota > Metazoa > Chordata > Aves > Passeriformes > Acanthizidae > Origma > Origma solitaria. The sequence continues at coordinate 2,459,351 of VZRL01006154.1, read as the reverse complement.
TGGAAGTAGTTGGGTTTGCAGTTGGTGTATAATAATCTTCTGCTAATTGGGCTTGCCTGCATTGTTTGTAGGTGGAACTGAAGTGTACTAGCACTCCATACTTTAATCACCCTGCACTTTTAAAATGGTTTTTCTCAGATGTCTTGCAGGCTGGATTAAACAGCACCTCAGTCCTGTTTGCTGTGTTTGCCCAGCATTTCTGTTGCTCCGGCCTTGTACAGTAGCTACTGGAGTGTGTGGAAAACTTCAACTCCATAACAATAGAGGTGTTTAGTGCTATCAGGCTAAGAAGAGATGAAGTAAAACTGCAGTTAGAGTTTAGAGAAGACTCAGCTTCTTAGAGTTTGTTCTTTTATCTTATCCTTCAGGTACTATTTTTGCATATGGGCAGACTGGAACAGGCAAAACTTTCACCATGGAAGGGGTCCGAGCAGTTCCTGAGCTCAGAGGCATCATTCCCAATTCCTTTGCCCATATATTTGGTCACATTGCCAAGGCAGAGGGGGATACAAGGTAAATGCCTTCACTTCACTGCTTCTATTCTTTTTTTAAATTTAGTGTGAGTCCATGTGTAGCAGGGCCTGACCTTGACAATGTCAACAGAAATGGCACTTCTGGCCCAAGCTGAAAGGCTCCCATTAGGCAGTTCTTGAGGGGCAGCAGGATTGTATTCGCATTTTGCTGTTTTCTTTGCGTTCTATGACTGTGTTTGCGGGACTTCGGCAAATGTCTTGTTAAGTGAACTATCCAGCTGTTCATCTGCAGGTTTTTAGTTCGTGTCTCTTACCTGGAAATTTACAACGAGGAGGTGCGGGACCTGCTGGGAAAGGACCAGACGCAGAGGTTAGAGGTGAGCCTCCTCTTCTGAATGTGGTGTTTGTTTTGAATCAGAGCAATATTCTGTTTTAAATACCAGAGAAGCACTTGCAGGGAAGTGGGAGGTTGGGCTCCTCAGCAGTCCTCTTTCCTTTAAGATGCAGTAGAGCTGGATGTCACTGCTGGCTTCTCTGATTCTCTTCCACTTGGCAGTTGCATGAACTGGCTGTTCCACCTGAGGTAGTTTTGTGCCTGTGGTTCTACCCGAAAGGCCCCTCAGCAGTCCTAGGAATTGGAGACTGGGATTTAAAGTCATGTCTTGCCCCCAGAGAAAAACAGTAGCATATTGTCATGCATGAGTATTCCTTATCTGCTCTGATTCTGAGTGTTTCATGTGCAGACCAGAACATGGAGAGGTTAATCATTGTACTGTTACAGCATCACTACAATTGCAGTTGGGGGTCCCCTAGAGATGCTCAGTCTGGACTGTTTCTCTCTTAGGTGAAAGAGAGACCTGATGTGGGAGTTTATATCAAAGACCTTTCAGCTTATGTCGTAAACAATGCAGATGATATGGACAGAATCATGACTCTGGGCCACAAGAACCGTACGTAACCTTGCTGTGGGCAGGTTTATAGCTCAGACAGAGCAAAGGTCTGGTTACCAGACCACAGTAAGAAATCCTAGTCCTGGTGCTGGGAAGAGTGTTTGGCTGAACAGAACAAAAAGGGTACCTCCTCCCACATCCATTTTGTGCAGAGGCAGGTAAAGAAGGCTGTGCCTCCCACATCAGCCAGTGCCAGTGGGGATCAGCAAAGGGAGGATGCAGTGAGGGCAGTCAGTGTTGTCAGAACTGCCTGTGTGTCTCTTGGTCCTTTTTCCGCTTCAATTCTGGTCAGGATGAACATTAGTTCTGTGCTGTGAATGGGAAACAGTTTGTGTTCTGGAAGACTTCTTAGTTAAGCTCAGATTATTTAATGACTTAAAGTTCTCACTCCTGTTGCCCTTGGCATGGATTGCTTCATTCTTATTTCCCAAAATACAGCTGTGTTCAGGGATCACCTCTGAACACCTAAAGCTACTGATCTTTGTAGCTTTAACGAAACAGACAAGGACAATTGCTGCCCTTGGGAGACTGTGGTTGGCTTAGAGCTGTAGCAGGCTGCAGGACCTTCTGCTAGTCCAGGCTGGAAGTGTACTGCAACTGCAGTGCCCAAGAATACGCTTTGCTGCTGAGTCTGAGCATCCCTCTGCCATCTTCTGGAACACAGGGTTGGGTCAAGAGGTGGGGATAAGTCTCCGAGAGCAGGAAGAGTTAGAGGATGACGTGATTAATTCTGAAGACGTCACTGTTTTTTCTCTCTATTAAAAGGTTCTGTTGGTGCCACAAACATGAACGAGCACAGCTCTCGCTCACATGCCATCTTCACTATCACCATTGAGTGCAGTGAGAAGGGTGTTGATGGGAACATGCACGTGCGCATGGGCAAGCTGCACCTCGTTGACCTTGCTGTGAGTAGGACCAGCCAGGTCTTGGCAATACATTTGGATTGGGTTCTTGAGGTTTTTCCAGAGGGTTGTTACCATGTTGTTCATCACTTGCAGGTTCCTTCCCTCAGTGTCACACTTTGAACCAATGTAATTGTGCTGGTAAAACGTGGCTTTAGCCCAAGATTTTTACACTGAGGTACCTTTCCTTGGGGAAGATGCAGGAAAAGTGAGACCAAAGGCATTCAGCTTAACTTATTTACATGCATTTTAACTTATTTACATGATGTGTATAGGATGCTCTATGAAACTCATAACTGCGGTGTTGCTCTTCTCCCTTGTTCTGCTGATAGGAAGGGCTGTAGATGGTGCTTAGCAAGTCCAGCTGGGGTGCCTTTTAACTGCTGACTGACTTACCATGATGTTTTTGTTCATGGGGAGGAAAATCTCCATTTTCCCAGCTGCATTGCTTTGAGCAATCCAAAATTTGCTGGCGCTGAAAGCTTCTGTTTAAGACCTGTTTGACTTGTCCCTTTAACAATGTCTGAGATTCTTGGCCAGGCTCTCTAATAATGGATGAGGTGGTTAGTGACATGGCTGTTCGCAAGATTTCAGGGGTAGCTGAGTCTGTTTGGAGGGAGGAGCTGTATTAGAGGATCTGTTTTAACTCCTGCTTCATGTTCTCTCTGCAGGGTTCTGAAAGACAGACAAAAACTGGAGCCACAGGGCAGCGACTGAAGGAAGCCACTAAGATCAACCTCTCTCTCTCCACACTGGGCAATGTTATCTCTGCACTGGTGGATGGCAAGAGCACCCATGTGCCCTACCGTAACTCCAAACTCACACGGTTACTGCAGGACTCCCTGGGGGGAAACTCCAAAACCATGATGGTAAGCTAAGAGATGCCTTTTCCAGTGCTAGCTTTTGGGCTGCATTTTTACAGGGGTGACTTGAATATCCTGGCATTTACCTCTGAGCTGTTTGCAGCTTAGAGAATCTTCGATGTGCATCACTTTCTATCTTTCCTCTTTGCTCCTGTACAGATGAGGTTCTAAACGCAGCACACATGTACATACATGTGTGAGAGCAAACAGAACCTGTGCTTGGGTAGTCAAGAGTGGCTTTGGTGTAGAAGCAGCAAGAAAGCTTGAGAAAGAGTATAGCAGTGTGAGACTGTCAGAGCTGGGGGTGGGTTCCTGCAGTGTCTTGTGCTGGGCTCTGATGCTGTCCTGCAGTAACTTGGTGTTCATGTGTTGCAGTGTGCCAACATCGGACCAGCAGACTACAACTACGATGAGACCATCAGTACTCTCAGGTATGCAAACAGAGCCAAGAACATAAAGAACAAGGCCAGGATTAATGAGGATCCCAAGGATGCTATGCTTCGCCAGTTCCAAAAAGAAATTGAAGAGCTTAAGAAGAAACTGGAAGAAGGTGAGACTCTCCTTCCCTCTTGTGTTCCTCTTTGCGTGGTGCTTGTTCTGTTTGAATGGGAACATTCTTTGCTGCTGGAATATGTATCACACAAGGTTGGCTGCTGTTGCTGGTCCATGTCCTGGTTTTGTTTGGCGTGCTGGGTGCCAGAAGTGTCTAAGGCTGCTCGTGGGGACCCAGCTTTCCCACTAGGTGGCACTTGGCACTAGGGTGAGTGGTGGCCTCTGGGCTGGGATTGGTCTGCCTGGGCTTCCCTGGGTATCCCTGGCAAGCACAGGGGCCCTGGGCATGACTGACATGGTGTAGGAAATTAAAATGGACTGTAACAACAGGTCACACTTCTTCTCTGACTGGGGAGGAGGGATGCATTTATCAGGAGGACAAATGAACCAAATTTGTGGAGCTGGAATGGGGGTTTTCAAACACTGTGTAGAGCTACAAGAAGCTTCTTTAAGCCTTGTAACTTCGTAGCTTTGTGTCACTATTAGTCCATCAACATGGAGTGACCCTGCTAGAGGGATGCTTGCTAAACAGTGACCTTGTCACACTATCTCTCTCCAGAGATACTTACAGCACAGAACAGCTGTAGCAGTAACTCCAACATGACTTGCTGTTTGGTGTCTGCCCCATTCAGGAGAAGCAGGAAATGGTCAGTAATGCTGCTTTCTTTTTTTTTTTCATCTGAGATAGAAGTGTGAGGTGGAAGAGAAGGTATGGTAGAATCCTGCTAGGAAAACTTGGTAGCTTCAGCTGTGTGAAGATGCTTTATTTTCCATAAAACGCAGCCTCTTGGGCTTTAATACATACACACTGACATCACAGCGTTCAATTGCTTATCTTGATTGTCCTTAAGTTTCCTTATCCATGGCAAGCTGTCTACCTGATCAACAGTTAAGGACTTCTAGAGGTGCTTGTAAGTTGATGTCAGGCACTGCTGTGTTTGGACAAATGCTGCTGTCACAGTAACAAGCTGATATGAGGTGAAGGAAACCTTTTGATAAAAGCACACTCTTTTCTTCTAGGGGAAGAGATCTCTGGTTCTGAGACCAGCGATTCTGAAGAGGAGGATGAAGATGACGATGGGGAGATTGGAGAGGAGAAGCGGAAGAAACGGCGGGGTAAGGCAGTAGTGACTCCTGTCAGTGCCACCAGTTTCCTCTTATCCAGGAGCTGGTGTAGGAAGTGTAGCCAGAGCCAGGCAGGAACAAGAGGAGTTGTAGAGCTGCCCGATGCCGCTGCAATTATCATGCCTCTCCTAGAAACGAAGCCCTTTGGTGCTTTCTCTGTAGATGGACAGCTCCGAACCTGTGTAGTACCTGCTTCCACTCGGGTAGCTGTGCTTGTGGTGACATCTTCCTTTGTGGTGGCTCTCTGGGTGCCGCAAGGTGGCTGCGTATGGCTTGTGACTGGTGGTGCGGAACTTCCCCTGCTCACAGAGGTGGGAGGAAGAAGACACCAAAGATCATTTGTAGGCAGATGTGGTTTTTATAGCCATGGGTATGATTGGAGGGGAATTTTGGCTGTGGTTTAGGCAAAGGATTCATCTGTCTTACGGATCTTCAGTAACTGACTCTTCTGGTGTCCTATTTTATATTCATAGAGGGAAAACTTGACCTTTGCGTGTCTTTGTGCTAGCTGAAAAGCTTAATGGGAGCTGCACATCCCTTGTTTGGGAGCAGTCTGCAAATCCCATGGTGAAGTTCCCTTGTTCCCACATCAGCGTTTAACTGCTGTGTATCATATAAATTCCAGGGGATGTTGCTAAACCTGGAACTGCAGGTCACTGTGTGCCATGGGATGCTGTGGCCTCTTGGAAGCTTGCTGTACTCCTAGAACCCTGCTGGTAATTCCTCATGGACAGTAGAGAAGTCAAACCCAGTGCTGCACCCCAGCTTCCAGCTTCTCTAGTAAACTTACTTTGACATCTAAACTGCCCTCCTGTCCTGAAGCACCCACAGGTGTTGAAAAAAATTCCTGTTAAAGCATTCTTGCTTTTAGGTGTACTCTCTTCATTTTCGTGTCTGTCCAAGTAGTCATAAATGACTTTTGCCATGCTTTTGGTGATAGCTGTAACAACTTCATTTTTCACTTTTTGGTTATTTCTAGAAGTGGCAAGCTTGACCACTGTCTCCAAGTCCTGCCCAAATCTCCTCCCAAGAGGAGACCACCTTCAAAGTGCTACTTGGAAGGAGTAAAGGGCAAATAACCCAAACAAGCTACTCTAGTTAAGTTCCGTAAGGCAGCTGCTTCACTGGAATACACAGTGACTGTCCCTGTGTAAGCTGGCTCTGCCTTCCAGCGGGAGAAGTGCACGTTGCCATGTGCATAAGACTGGAAAGGATTCCTGGTTGCTGAGTCCTCTGCTATGGCAGATATCCACAGCCTTCTCCACTATGATCTGGTGTTCTCTGCTATCATTGCTTGAAATGGAAGCTGCCTTGGCATGTTGTTTCAAGCTGTAGTCTGGTTAAGATGGGTTTTAACTGAAATGTCTTTCTGAGCATGCAGTTTTGTGCTGGGAAATGGTGGCTTTGCAAGCTGAGTCTGGGAGGGATCCTAGCAAATGCTTCCTAATGGGAACTTGTGCTTTTTTGAACTAGGTTGCTGGCTTTTCTGGGTTTCTTTCCTTTAGAACTAACTTCCCATCTGCATGTTTCTTCCTCTCTGGGTTTTTCTGTGGGACGCATTTCTGTTTTCCAGGCAGTAGCAGCAGCAGTAGTTCAGACTCCACATGCTCTGTCATAGAGAAACCTCTGGATAAGTCCTTCACTAGTGAGTGGGAGCTCTTAAGTCCTTTAAGCTTTGGCCTTTCCATAATCTGCACACTCCATTTTGCAATGTTGCACTCTTCCCTGCTTTGCCTGTTGGAAAGATAAAACTGAAGCTGTAACTCTGCTAAAGCATGCCTTTCCTTTGCTGCTTCCATGCTTGAAGAAGTTATTCAATGTGCACATTGTTAGCCAGATATGTAAGAGAATAGGAGACAATATACTATGCTGCTTGAGCAAGATTTAAAGATAATTGAGAAATAATAGGTTAAAAAAATCCAGTTTGCAACTTGCCTTCTAAAATATGGGGGAAAAAACTGAGCTAACTTTTTAATAGGAATTGCTACGAATTCATAAAAAGGACAGCTAGAGATGTGTTCTATGTTATATTGGACTCTGCCTTCTCAACATTAGTTTTGGGGAAAACAAATGGAGCAATAAACAGTCAAACAGTATAAGGTTTATACTTGCAAAGAAAATGTGGCAATGCTTGGTTGATCAGCTTTATTTTTGCAGATACTTAAAAGAATATCCTTGGTGGCTGGGGTTTAAGTGTCCCATGATATTAAGTTCTTGATCTCTGTGGGACTTAGTTCTGAGGAGCAGATCCAGATTTTGATCTGGTGGTGAGGAAAGTCTGGGCAGCTCCTGGTCAGAGAGGTTGCTGTGCCTGTAAAAACCCTATAATCAATGAAGACTGAGGAAACAAATCATGTCTCAGGATTTGGCTTGTGGGGACTTCACCCACTGTTGTGGTTGTCCTGGATAGATGCACTCCACTCTTCTCCCTGTGTGGAGAGACCCTGGAAAGTATTTCTGTATAGTTCACTCACTTTTGCACTAGTGATGTTAGTGGAGAGCCTCAGCTCAGAGAAGGGTGGTGGCAAGTTTAGAAGGAAAGCAACCCAAGGGAGACCTCTGGTGGGTCATATGACTGTAGCCTGGGAACTTGATTGCTTCAGTTCTGCTCCTTTAAAGCTTGCTTGGAACCTGAGTGTTTTATTTGGATGAGGACAGTTAATAGCCAACTGCTGGTGTGTCAGCAGGTGGACGAGTCCATCTCCTGCAGACTTGGAGACAGCTCTGTTGGGGAAGTTGCGCTGGGCTTTTGGCAATTGGGATAAGTGTAGCTTTTCGTGGTTTGGGATATTAACTGTCCTCTAGTGTGACCCTTCTGCATGTGGTGCCTTTCATGATCCCTTTCCTGTCCTGCCTTTTTTGTTGCACTTGCTTGAATAACCAAAAGTGGCTCTATACCTCTATGGAAGCACCAGTTACTGCAAATTAACCTACTAATCCCCTGTGTAATTAAATGGAGAAATCTTGTGTTGAGACTCCCTGTGTGCAACTGTCTTGTACCTTGCAAAGAATTGGCTTGGAAATCTTAGTTAAAACTTAGAACGTGTATTCTGTATGCTCATATTTTACAGGTGATACAACAGAATTGGCTCTCTTGAGTGGGGGGAGCATTAAGGTTGTTAATTGAAGGAGAAATCCACCCCCTTTAACTGTTTCTTAGGGCATGATCCTTGCGGCAGGCTCCTAATGTTGTGTTTAGATCCAGCATTGCATTGAATGGGCAGAAGAATGCAAGAGTGAGCTGAAGATTGTCCTGGATACGCAAAGCACTCTGAAGTACAGACACATTCTTTGCTTTAGCATAACAACATTATGCATTAGTGTTTGCTCTCATGGAGGGGGTTTTAGTTATGATTATCTCGTGTTTTCTACCCTAGAAACATGAATATAGAATTTGATGTTTGTTCTGGTGCTGATGATCTTTGTCCAAAATGATCAAAGCAATAACATTTTCTCTCCTCTTTTTATGTGTTTGCTGCCTCTCTGCGATTTGCTTTCTACTTCCTCTTAATGCAAGATCAAGCAGGTTGGTTTAATTGATTTTCACCTCCTTACAATTGCAGAGCTTGTGAAAGACTCTTACTACTTGCTTCACTTCACCTTTTTCTCCTAAACTGAGAATATGTAGCGCTGTGTCCTAGTAAGAAGCCTTTATCTGGCTTATCTCATATGATGAGCTCTGTATAGCACTTCCAGAAAGCTTCTTACTCAACGACTAATTAGTAAGAGATTTTTGCACCACAGGCCCAGAAAGAAGAGCACATTATCTGATTCTGAAGTTTAGCAGATGTCAGTGAAGATGCTGTTTGCTGTAGTGGTAGAGTCCTTGCCTTGCAACAAAACTAATTAAAGCTTTTGTGCACATAAAGAAACATATGTGCAGATGTGAAAATATGTATATGCATGTTTACATAGGCAGTACAGTTAACTGGAGTATATATGCATATAAATAAAATACATGTATATGTATATAAATGAAGCTGAATATCTTGAAGACTGGAGAAAGAGACACCTTTTACTGAACAGCTTCCTTGGGCACATTCTGACTGTGCATTATGTCACTATGAAGAACAGGTGGCAGTCAATGGCTCCTGTTAGTTTCAAGTACAGCTGGATTCTACAGGGTGGGGTTTTTTCCATGTCTGGAGAAAAACAAAGCAAGAAAATTATGCATTCGCTTGTGAATAAAGGGATACTTAGGACTTGTGGATTTGAGGAAATGCATTCTCACTCCACATAACCCCCCAGGTTCTCTGTTCACCTCTCTTGGGCACTCCTGGGATTGCAATCAAAGTTGGCTCAAGACTTACAGTGACTTTCAAGAGCAGCAGCCTCACACTTTGTTTCAAACTTGGTGTGTTTGGGACCAGTCCTTGAGGTCAGTAGATTCAGTGAGTTGCTCTGGCCACTCCCTTTGTAGCCCTCCATGACATGGACCTGGTGTGCTGCTGTGGTAGTCCTGTTGTAAAGATACAGCTGATTAAGTCAGAGCAAACCTTGGTACTTTCAAATCTGTGAGTAGTCACTGTTACATAGACCAAATACCATCAAGAAGTTTCTTTAATTGCCTGGTTTTCATAGGGCTGTTCTGAATTTTTCTGTTTTCATGGTAGTGTGTTCTTAAAAGCGTCTACATGCTCACTTTGGAACAGGCAAACCTGTAAGGAGGGCAGTAAATGAAGGGAGTGGTGGAGATGCTAATCTTAAATTTGAGTATTTAACTCTTGGTAGCTGAGCTCTTGTAGCTGTAGGTTGAGGCAGTCTTCTGTTTTCGTTCCTCTGGCCTGATCTGCATTGTTAGTACATCAGAGTTTCCAGCTCGGGCTTCTCTTTAAGCAGTGTTCCTTCTCCAGGTGTTTTTTGTATGTTCTGTATTTTAGGGGCATTAGGTTCCAGTGTTAGTTACACAGCATTGCTGCTCTCTAAGAGCTGGTGATAACTGGCCAATGTTAAAATGGGATTTGAAAGACTGAGTTTTGCCCATTTGCAAGCTGATACCTAATGAAATTTTTGTTAAGTGCAAGTATTAAATCCGAACTTGGAAAAAATGCTATGATACAGAGGTTGTTTTAGTGTTCAATGAACTAATTTATTTTCCCCATCTCTTTCACAGGCAAAAAGAAAGTTTCCCCTGATAAGATGGTAGAGATGCAAGCAAAAATTGAAGAGGAGAGAAAAGCTCTTGAAACTAAGCTTGATATGGAAGAAGAAGAAAGAAATAAAGCCAGAGCTGAACTGGAGAAGAGAGAAAAAGACTTGCTCAAAGCTCAGTGAGTACCATGCTCTGAGCAGTTTGTGTGGTCGTGTGGGCTGTTCCTTCCTTAATTGTATGAATTTCTGCAGATGCATGGTGAGGTGCCTGTCAAACTTTGTAGAAAGTGAACATCAGCCCTTGCTATTGTCAAGGTGAAAGAGTAGCTTATTCTGCTTTGAGATTTTAGAATACATGGAAAAGACAAACTTCTATCCTTTTGCCACTTCTTTTCTTAACTTTTCTTAGTTGTGTCAGGTAGCCTAGAAACATGAATTAATCTCCCAAGACCTCTGAGGAGCAGCAGTACTGTTCTGTAGCAGGCCAGGTTTCCTGCAGCACAGTCACAAGCATGTAATTTTGGGTGTAGGGGTGCTCCATTCTAAAGCCAAAAAGCTGCTAATGTTGCACTGTCCCATGAAAATAGGACAGTCCTGCTGCCAAGAGGCTGCTCCAGCAGCAGCCAGCATTCCTGGTTTGCACCTCAGCTGCTCTGCCTTGATCTCTGTTCACTCCCCTCCATTTCAGCAGCTGACTCTGGGCACTGCTCTGCTGGCAGGGCTCTTTTGGGCAGAGGGTGCCTTGAGTAGCCTGGTGATGCCGCTGGGTGCTTGCAGCCCCTCATGGCTGGAGAGCATCCAGCAGCTTGCAGCCCTTCACAGCAGGAGACACTTTTCTGACCTGGTTTTGCTTGAGAGACAGTGGTGGGAGCTGGAGCTTGGGGAACTCCCTGCTTCCACTTGCAGTGCCTCACCCCCACTTAAGCCCTCAGCAGCAAGACAAGTTTTTCCAGCACTGTGAGTGCTGTCTGTGCTACAAAACCAAGCTGGACCTGCTCCCTGCTGAGCAAGGTAGAAGTCTCACACCTACCTATCTGTCTAGGCAAGAGCACCAGTCCCTGTTGGAGAAACTGTCTGCATTAGAGAAAAAGGTGATTGTGGGAGGAGTGGACTTGCTGGCAAAAGCAGAGGAGCAAGAGAAGCTTCTAGAAGAATCAAACATGGAACTGGAAGAACGAAGGAAGAGAGCGGAGCAGCTGCGCAAGGAGCTCGAGGAGAAAGAGGTGGGTTTATCTGCTGTGGCTGTCTGCAAACAGCAGTGGCTGGACACTCCAGGATGTCTTACCCAGGTGTGGCTCTGCTCTGGAAGCACTGCGGAAGCCAACCCCTCCACAGGCCACTCATTGGCTGTGCAGCCCCTGCAGATCTGAGCCAGCCTGGCTCAGCCAGGGCTCTGTGCTCTTGGCAAGTGCTTTGTTTGTTCAGGTAGTTTCTCCTCTTTTTCACACTACTGCAGAGAGTTTCTGTTGTTATATTAATGTGTTGTGTCTGTGCTAAATGTTTTGTGCAGCAAGAACGCTTGGACATCGAGGAGAAGTACACCAACCTCCAGGAGGAAGCACAAGGGAAAACCAAAAAGCTGAAGAAAGTTTGGACCATGCTTATGGCTGCAAAGTCAGAGGTTAGTGTCTAAAGTCCTCAGCCAGTGATCCTGTGAGGGACTAGAGCTGGGAAAGGTAAACCATCAGCTTTGTAATGCTGGAAAAAGTGCTGTATGTTTAAAAATGTCTTTCTGTGTTGTCCATTTGGCTCACATAATTCAAAAATACCTAAGTCTGGAGCTGGAGCTTTGGAACAGCATTTTGCAGAGCTTTTCCCCAGGCCAGGCTGAGAAGGGTTATACGTGAGACCCTGCGATATCCAGAACTTCGGGGAAAAACACTGGTTATTTCTGAAATAAAATGCAAGTTGCTTGCTGGCAGCCTCATCTCCTGCTTTGCTGCAGCCCAGAGGCTCCTCTGCTCTGAGCTGCCTGTCCTTTATGACCAGTGCCCTCATTACCTCATTCTCAGTCACTGGATGAATGTGTAGCAGGAGTTCCTGTTTCATGAAAAATGCATTGGTCTTTGGGATCAGAGATTTTCCCTGAAACCTTGCCAGGGATATAACTTGTCTCATGTTCTTCATCTAGTCTTAGCTGAAGCAGCTTGGATTGGCAGAAGGCCAGTTTTGGGTTTATGAAACTGAGAACTTAATGCTCTTTTCAGCCATCTCAGCTGGTATATTTCGGAGGGTTTATTCTTCAGAGATAAATATTCTGGTACTAATAACGAAGTTTGCTTTTGTTTTCCAAAAACCTCATACAGACATAAGATTGTTCTCTTGAGGCTGTTACCATGTCTTAAGCTAACTCTGATGCCTCTCAAATGCCTGGTTTGTTTTCAGATGGCAGATCTGCAACAAGAGCATCAGAGAGAGATTGAAGGGTTGCTGGAGAACATTCGGCAGCTGAGCAGGGAACTTCGTCTTCAGATTCTCATCATAGACAACTTCATTCCTCAGGACTACCAGGTGAAGGCAAAGGAGCTGAGCCTGGGGCAGGGGTTATGCTGTGCTAACATCAGTTCTCTTGCAGCACGCTTTCCTGAAGGTTTATAAAAATGAGCAAATCCCTTTCACCATGTAGTTAACTGGTATAGCCACTGTGTGCCCATGCAGTGGGTCTGTTCAAAATATTTTTTTCCCCACTATCCTTGAAGTTTTTCTTGCTAATGTCTGATATTATTACTTGCACAAAGTAGCAAGACTGGCTTTAGAACCCTTTGACATTCTTGTTTTCTTTGTGGCTCCAGTATACAGAAAATGCACAATGAGCTTAAATATAATGCACACTGTTTCATGGGAAAATTAAGGGAAATCTGGTTTATATTTTTCATTTTTTCCATACTTACCGCTATCCTGATTGTCTTGGCATAATGTGAACCCCATGCCTTAGGAGGCTCTCCAATACATACAATATGGGCGTGGTATTTTCTCTCCTGTAGTCTTCGGAGTATGAATAGGGGGCTTTTTTTGCACAGGATATAGCTGTCCTGATAAGAACAACTTGGAATGGTCAAGATTGTTCTTAAGCAGCTTGTCCAGGCCTTAGGATATATGTTCTGGAAAGTGCACCTCGAGGGTAAATTGTGCAAGTCTAACATTTACTGTCCTGACTTCTTTGTAGGAAATGATTGAGAACTACGTTCACTGGAATGAGGACATAGGAGAATGGCAGCTGGTAAGAATGGCTGCCTGGCTTGTGTGCAAACTAATGTTAGCATGAGCTTCTGAGGGGTTTAATTGAGCCCAGAAAGAAATTGGTGAAGCTGAAGTCAGTTTTACTGTGCACAGTAGACTTTACTAACAGACCTTTCTTTCTGCTTTCAGAAATGTGTTGCATATACAGGAAACAATATGAGAAAACAGACACCTGTCCTGGATAAAAAAGAGAAAGATGTGAGTGATTCTTGTATTGATGTATTACAATATACAGGCCCAAGTCCTGCCTGAGACAACCACTCTCTATTTAGAGCCAAATGGTCCAATTTAAATTTTCTTTTGAAGAAAGGAGTCTTTGTAGTATCATGAAAACACCATTGATCAGTGTATAAAATTATTCTGATGATTTTTGTCTTACGGGTTTTTTTGGTGGTTTTTTTTAGCCCTTTGAAGTGGACCTTTCCCATGTTTACTTAGCTTACACTGAAGAAAGCTTGAGGCAATCTCTGATGAAGCTGGAGAGGCCAAGGACATCAAAAGGAAGATCCAGGCCCAAGACGGGTAGAAGGTGAAGAAATCTGGGGTATCTATATGGAATGAGGGATTTACCCAAGGGAAGGCTTAAGTTTGTGTATGCAAACTTACCACAAGTCTTCAAACATTTATTTTATGAGAAGGCAAAGGACTAAAATTTTGCATGGTGTAGTTTAGTGTTGCCAGGTGTGACAGAACCAAGCTGAGATCTCTTTACTGCAGTAAATCTTGTCCAGAAAGACTTTTCTGGGGATTTTTCTGATGCTCTTTTGCTGCATTCTCCTCTTCCAGCTCCTTGCTTTATTTTGCTGCATTCTGTGGTTTAGTTTAACACAGTCTGGCAGGTTGCCAGTGCAAACAACTGGTACTGATGGAGAGGAGAGTGCTGTTGGGGTAGATTTCAGCCTGTGCTTTCTTGTGCTTTTTGTTTGGTTGGTTTTGCTTGTGGAGAAGTCATGTCATGTAGTTTTGACTTGAAATGTGGCTGGTCCCTGTCTTTCCTAGACAGCATAATGATGTGTGTGTGGTGTTGTTTTTCCCTTTCCTTTCTGCTCTCCAAACAGAAAACGTTCGGCCAAGCCAGGAGCTGTCATTGACTCCCTGCTGCAGTAGTGTGACCTGGTCAGAATTCCTGTAAAAATCAGTGAGTGTATAAGGTTTAGCCAGAATATGGAATTCAAGAGATGGCACAGTTTGACATGGCTATAATTTTTTATTTTATAAAAAGTATTTTTTCTTAGTTGCCTGTATATTGTATGTTATATTAACATAATATTAAATTGGTATATAAGATTGATGGTTGTGAAATTCCATGTGCTAATTGTGTTGTGCAGGGAAACTTGTTGGCAATCCTTGTTGAAATGTGTAGAAAATAAGGGTTCTAGATGTGTGTTTAAGTGCTAGACATGTTAGTTCAAAACAGTTAATGAAGTCCTAAAAGGCTGGTAAATCTGACTTATGCCCTGCTTGGCACATGACTGGCAGCTTTCACTATTGTCTTCTGTTGCACTGATCTGTGTTTGAATGTGGTTGCTGCAAACCTTTAAGAGCATCAAATATTTTTATTTACTATTCCTCACTGTGGCTGTTAACCTGATTTTGTTGTGTATTAGATACACAGTCCTTTTCCCTGTTTGCTGTCTTGCTGTGCAGAGAAAGTAGCTGGGTAGAAAAAACATGAACCACAAAAGTCTGAGACTTCTGAAAAGGGACCATGCTCTGTTTAAGTGCAGCAGAAATCAAGGGTGTCTAGTAGTGCTTTTATTTTTATCAGTTTGTTTGTGATCTGCTGGCACTGTGGAGAATGAGACCTTGGATATGAAGGCAAAAGAGAGCTTTTTTCCTTCTTTTAAGGCTGTGTTACTTTGGCTGCTTTTTATACTTCAGGGCTGGAATTTACGTAAGTAGCTTTGTAATCCGAACAGCAGAGATGATTTAATGGGGATGCTGTAACAGCAGGACTTAGTGTCAGCCGTGGGGCTGTGAGCACTATGGCTCCATTTCCTCATCCCTGGCCACAAGGCACAGGGCCACTACTCTGCACTGAGGAAGAATTTGACTCTCCTTCAGTAAAACAGAATGAAATGCTCAGTTTTCCCAGGACAATATCCCCTGAAATAGCTGATGCTGTCTGTGTTCCTGTGTAGCCTGTGTGCATCTCTGGCTGTGCTCTGATGAGAGGAAAAAAACTCTGGTCTCTGATAATAACCCTTTATTTATGATAGCTGCTCTTTTTCTTTGATATTTATGCTGCTAATAGACACGTATCACTTTAATATGTTGCTTTTGTGTCACAGAAAATGCATCTCCTTCGGACTGTGTGTGTTTTATAACTCATCACATCAGCTGTGGGTATCTCACCCTGTGCCAGGGTGGGGGGATGTGCTGTGGCCTCCCTGTCATCTTAAGTGTCACCTGGAGGATTAAAAGCTGTAATTACTGACAGGAGAAATGGAGTCCTTCAGTGTGATAGAAGACAAGACAGCTCCTCAGGTGTCCTGAGTCCTTGCTAGTAGCCACGTCTGCTTTTACCAGAATGTTCCTGTGAAGTCCTTAGAGAAATTAAATGCCCTTTCTTCCTGTCATGATGCTTATCTGGGTGTATCTTGGGGTCTGTAACAGGTCTGTGACAGGATCTGTAATAGTTAAAACTGGTCTTGCAAGGACAGACTTTGCTTTTTCCTGTTTTTTCTAATGTTTTTTTTTTCCAGGATCATGACCTGGAAGAACATACTGCCCTCTCTGTTGGGGCGGGTAGTGTCACCTTTAATTCATACCACTTTCAGATACAAACACTGGCATTTGTTTCTTGTAGCCTATCACTTAGAGGTAAACGCTCAGAAGCTTTCTTGATCGAAGCTGTAGTTTGTTTTGCTTGTGGAGAGCTGACTTTATTTTGAATGTGCTTGAATAGAGTTGGATTATCTCTTATTACATACTTCTCAATGAAAAATCCAGACTGAAAATGGCTTAAATGCTGTTTGAAGTCTTGTGTCAGTTCTGAGCCCAAGCAGATAGATGCACAGCTGTGGCCTGTACTAGTTCTCAGAACAAGGGATAGCTTCTATTTCCTTTTTGTGTTGCATCTTGTGCTAACATTTATTGAATGCTCTGGTTTTAAGGGAGTTAAAGCAGAACTGTGCTCTCAAAACACCATTGAAAATCTTTTTGCCTGACAGACATCAGTGGCTTCAAGATACCACTGTGAACCATGGCTCTACATTTAAAATATTTAAATACTTAAAATATTTCAAACTTGAAGGCATATATTCTACATTTAACGTAACAGTCCTGCTGCTGAAAACCATAGTAATCTGCATATTTAGGTGAGCCTTGGGGCAGGGAAAACAATAAATACTTGCTTGCACACCTTTAATTGGCAGATTGGAGAAACTGGTTATCTCTTGTTACAGAGGCTTGAAGAATAAATTATCTGATCTATAAGAGGACTTTATTTAAAGGGGAACACTCTCATGGTCATGTGCCCTATCGGCTTGGCTCACCTGTGAACTGGTGTGTTTTGTTGAAGTTCTGGGAAGTTTCTTGTAAAACCAGTTGAGTCTGGCTTATAGATTTACCACATGGGCCCTCCCTGTAGCCTTGGCCAATCTGCAGATGTCTAATGGGCCCATAATGTGCTTTAGTGAGGAAAGGATTTAGTTTATATGGACTTTAAAGAGCTTAATACAGCCTTTCTCATTCCAGGTCAGTATGTGCTCTATGGTATTTATCAAAACTCATATTACATAACATATACTGTGTGTGCTCATCTTTGCATTGCTACCAGAAGATTCTCCTCATTCCAGAACATTGACCTTAACAGTGAGATTTTTGCTTTATGTTGTTTAAAGTTGTGTAAATGAATTATTTCATATTTAACTTGTTCCTGATCCTTTAAGAGGAGGGGAAATGGTCCTTAGTGCCTTTCACTGACTACACTTGTCTGCACATGTCCAGCTTTCACCTTTCTCCACAGTTCTGCTTAGCCAGGCCTGTACAGAGGGAAAAAACTGCTAGTCTGTTTGTATAATTTGTCTTCCTATTTATTGGTTTTCTAACTCTGTTTATTTCTGACTATTCCTTGTTTTGTTAAAGTTAATTCATTATACTGTATATATCAATATTGTGTCCCTGGAGCATGTTCCTACCATGAAATAAAATTCTTGATTCCTAATTCCACCCTCTGTGCATGTTTTTCAAATAACATTATATATAGAACATCTTTCTAACTCAGTTGTGTGAGGAACTGGGTGAGGAAGGGTGGGTGAAATGCCTCTGTAGCTCTGAGCTGCACCCCAATCTGAAGAAGTTTGGGCAGGGAGTTTGGGGTGTCTTGGGACCTCACTGCCCAGCCCCAGGGCACAGGGCAGCAAGACCTTGTGGAAGAGGTGGACAGGGCAGGACAAGAGGATTCTTTGCAAGACTGCAGAGAAAACCGGTGGGCTAAGGCTGCTGATCAGACATGTGCCTGAGGAGCTGCTGAGCGCCTGTTCAAGCCCATCCTCTGCTAGGGTGGTCCTGGGCTGAGCCACAGCCCAGCAAGAGCGACTTCTGGTCCCCTGCAGGCTCAGTGCTCCCCTGCTCTGCCTCTTCTGGCGTGTGCCCTGCTCCGAGGCTGCAGCTGATGCTGAGAAGGCTTTGCATGCTGTCCTCGCTTTGTGTCCTGTGCTCCACAAGCTGCTCCCTTCCCTGCACTGGTGTGAATTTACCTGCAGTAGTCGGAAACGTTCAGCCTTTTTTTCTTTGCTGCATGAGCTGGGTTGGTCAGCAGTGCCTGTAGCCCCCCCAGGTTGCTCAGTCTGTAGGTACCCATTTTTAGTGTGGTCTGCAGCCTCTGCAGATCCCCAGAGTTCTGTGTCTCAGCTGATGCATGAACCAAACCCTGCCCAGTCCTGGCCTCTTCACGCCTGGGCCACAAAGGACTGTGCCATATATAAATGCCATATATATAAAAATACAGTGTTCTAATAAAGGCCATAAGTAAAGTGAGGGCAGAACTTGCTTAGCTCCAGCCCTGGCTTCTCCCTTTGTGGCTCCAGCATGCACTTTTGAGTTCACAGCTTTCAGTAGTATGTCCCATTTGTGACCTGGCTTCTCCCCTCTGCCCTGTCTTGGGCTTTTCCTTCTGCTTAGACCTGTGTTGCTCATGTTAGCATGAACTTAATTCCATAGCAGGACAGATTCTCTGGCAACTCTCAGCAGCACCACCCTTGTGCCCATAAATTTGGAACTGGCTTAACTGTTGCCTTGTGTAACATCCTATGCAATGCCAGCACATTTACTCCAAAAATACATTTATTTAAAGAATTATTATAAATAATATTTGGAAAATAGGGTCATAGTTTAAAAACCAAGAGAGTGTTTTTTCACTTCCAGCTCTTATATACTTCTTTGAGGACTTGATGCAATTCCTTGAGAAAATTCTTCAGTGAGGTGGTGCTGCCTGCTGCCACAGGACATGGCTCCTGGAATGGGAAAAAGGGGCTGTAAGGAAGGTTGCTGGGGCGGGATTGGGTTCTGCAGCCTGGGCTGAGCTGCCAATGGCAGTGGGAGAGTAAAGCAAAGATGGTGAGCGAGGGAGAAGCTTGAGGGCTGTGCAGGGAGGGTTGTGCCTCACCTTGTGCTCCACCAGGCTGAGCAAGTTGTCGTAAATGCCCTTGAGGTACCTGTGGCAGCTGTGGCCCTGCAGAGCGACTGTGGCAGCTTTGCATAAGATCTCCGTGTTGTTACCTCGCTGGGAAAAGACATAGCTTTTTTAGAAACTCTCTTGTATCATCATGGCTTATTAGCAGCAGAATAAAACACTGTAAATAATGTATTTCTGTTCTAAAGGACAGGTGAAAATTGTAGTTTGAGGTGCCAAAGCCTCCCTGAAGCTTCCCAGCCCCATCTGCACACACCTGGCTCTGCTCCCATCCTTTCCCTGCTGAGGAGGAACTAATCCCTGGCAGAAGCTGTGGCAGTGTGGCACAGCAGCGAGCACCCCTGTGATGGAGCATTGTGCTCCTGCTGCAGGTGTGGATGTGAGTCCCTGGGGAGCTGCTCCCTGCAGGTTTCCCTGCGAGTGAAGCTGCTTTGAGTGGGCAGAGGTGCTACAGGAATAGCAAAAGCACCTGGGAAGATTTTGCCTTCATGAGGGTCTTGGAGCAGACCTATAGCAGAGACACGTGGACGATGAGCAGTTAGTAAGTGAAGTGCTGGTGGCAATAAAAAAACGACTTGACTTTCTTCCTGGGGGATGTTGCTGGTGCTGCCTCATGGGCAGGTCCCCGAGAGCTCTGCCTGTTCCCTCTCCTCGGCTTTCACCTGACCGGCACCTTCAAACAAGCGCCCGCATCATTCCTGTGAGCATGGGCAGCTCCGGCTGTGGGGCTGTGCAGCATCTCAGCCATCTCTTCTCACTGCCAGGGCTGCTCCCTGTGGCAGGAGGAGTGTGGGGATCCCCTGAGCGGGGCTGAGCCCGAGCCCCCTGGGGAAGACGGCTGCACCCCTCGGATGCCGCCCACCGGCGCAGTATGGAGTGAGGGCATGGGCTTTCTGTGAAAACAGGAACTCAGGGGCTGGGGAGCTTGGCTTAGGCAGCAGTTTTCAGTGCAGAAAGAGGCCTTATTATCTGCTATTAAATCTTGTGCTAGCTGCAGAGCTTTCCCCCAGATAAGGGGCTAAAGAGGGCTAGTGTGTCTAGCCAGGGCTCGAGATGCCGTGCGATGGGCGCGTGTGGGTGTCTGAGCTGCGGCAGAGCTCCAAGGCACAGGGAGAGGTTCCTCTCTTCCTTTCTGAAAGCTGAAGCTTCTGTGCACTGCCCAAGCAAAGCCACCCATCCCTGCCCACCCTCTGACCTCCCCTGTCCCCAGGGTGGCCAGAAGCCACCGATGCTGCTTTGGCTGGAGGTGGAGATGGGAGTGGGAAGGTGAGGGCACCTGTGCAGGGCACTGGGAGCAGCAAGAGCTAGCCGGGCAGCCCAGCCTTAGTGCTGGGGGCTCACAGTGGGCTCCCTTCTCCTCTGCAGCCCCACACCAGGACAGGCAGGATCCCGGGCTTCCCACCTGCCTCCCACCACCCTGTGCTCTCCCCTGGCCCCCAGCATCCTCTCCCAGTACCCATCAGGGTAATATGGTTGTTTTTCTTTCTTACCTTATCATCTGCAAAAATGTTTGTCACGTTCATCTCGTTACAGGAAACCTTTACCAAGACACAAAGGAGAGGAGCAGTCAGGCTCCAGGCAGTGCAGATCCATCCCGACACATGCACACAGACACACATCTGTCCACTCCTCTGGGCCCCAGGAGCACTGTGAACTCCATGCTCAGCACCTTCCCCTGACTCAGCTTCGCTCCCTCTGAGCCTGGTGAAACCACCTGTCCTTCCCATCAGTGGGTAAAGCACCAACCAGCCCTACCTCCGTCTGCTGAAGCTGTTCCAGCAGCCTGATGTTCTCCTTTAGCATGTTGGTCCGCAGTGCGTGTGCCCATGCAGGGACCATGTCACCCTGGCAGGCTGACAGCGCCAGGAGGGTGAGCAGGACCTGGTCCAGGATACTCATTCCCTGCTTTGGCTGGATCCCCTCAGCTCTCAGTCTCCGGATTGTTCGGTGATCTGCACCTATGTGTGCTTTTCTGGAGGAAACATCTCAATTTATTACTGTAAAATTGCTGAACCAGGAGGAAAAACTTATTTTTCCCTTATCTGCACTTTCCAAAAAGTTGCTCCCGATTAGGAGAGCAACAGGTCTTTTTTGTGCAAGTCAAAATTTTCTTCTGATCTTGCATTATGAAATTTCCACTGTAAGATGATAGTGGCAGGAGTCAGGTCCCATACAGTATGTAAGCTGCCTGGTTTGAGGATTCTCCATCTCTCCATATCCCAAGGCTTTCTCTACACTGTGAGTTGGAAGTGGCTGAACTGGGTAACCCACTGCTCTGGCACACTCCAATAACAGCACTTTTTATTTTCCTGTAAGTATCCTGCAAGTTCTTCTATTGTGTTTCATTTGACTATCTCCAGATCAAGTAAAGCATCCTTCATCTGCGCGCTGATTTCCGTCCCTGGGTTTCGTAACCTGGGGAGGAACAGAGCCGTGTGAGGACAAACCCACCTGGGCAGGAGCTGGGCATCAACCTGTGGGGTTTGTGGGGGGCTGGGGGCCCTCCTGACCAAAGAGGATCCTCAAAGCAGTGTGGCATCCTGCAGGGTCACGGGCGAGGGGAAGGGAGCTGGTGTAGGTAATCCTGCTGTGTCAATGCTGAGAAACTGGAGATTTGTGGTGCTGTCCCAGCATTTTGTCCATCATGCCCTGCTTGGGGAACAGCCGGAGTTTTCAGACAATGGGTGCTGCCAGCCTCACCGACCAACACTGCCACAGGAAACGGCACTGAGAAACGCTGAGCTGGGAAACTTTGGAGTTTTGTAATAACTAATAGGGATTTTTCTAACTCAAACAGCAACTTGCCATCAGATAACAACTTGTGAGCACTTGATGAATCCGGGAGTAGCCAGACTGAGAGTAATTTTGTTTGTCTGGTTCCGAGATGCCCCGGATGAAGTCAGGTGAAGTCAGTGACTCAGAAAGACCTCTGTGAGGGATTTGCCAGTGGAGAGCTACGCTGTTTCCTACCTGCCATATTCATGATGGAGAGCAGATAAGGGAGCGTGCTCTGGCTGTGGGACTGCATCCACGGCCTCCAGGGATGGTGTGTCCTTGCCAGGATCCCCAGAGCTGTCCTGCTGGTCTGGGCTGAGTGGTGGTGGTGGCAGGATCCCTGCCTGGAAGTGATGCTGGAGAAGAGGATGGAGGCAGTATCCCCATCCTGCAGACACAGTGATTTCCTCAGTGATCACAGTGGGAAGGTCAAAAACCGGAATCAGTGAACAGAAAATGCTCAAATCACAGAAAAATGTAACCTTTGAGCTACTCAGGCTGAATCATGGTGGAAAACTTCATCACTGTGTGATGAGAATGTCACCTGTTGCGTTTGGATTACGTGGCATACTGGGGAGCTACAGGATTGGGTTCTGTGAGAAGCTGCTGGAAGATTTCCCAATGCCTGATGGAGCCAATGCCAGTGGCTCCAAGAGGGACCTGCTGCTGGACAAGGCCCAGCTCATCAGCAGCAGTGGCAGTGCCCTGGGGCTAATGTATTTGAAAAAGGGGGAAAACCCTGCACAACAGCTGCTGGAAGAGAAGGGAGAGAAAATCAGGAGAAGAGTTAAGCCTGGGAGAAAGTGATGGGTGGGGTTAAGGTGTTTGAAGATTTAGTTTTTATTTCTCATTATCCTACTCTGACTGGATTGGCAATAAATTGAATTCATTAAATAATTAAATTAATTCTTCCCCAAGCTGGATCTGTTCTGCCTATGACAGTAATTGCTGATTGTTTTCTCCCTGTCCTTATTCTGACTCACGAGCCTTTTGTTATATTTTCTCCCCACTGCCCAGCTGAGGGTGACAGGGTGGCTCTGGTGGGACCCTGATGTCCATCCAGGGTCAGTGCAACAAAACAGTGACAGAAAAAATTCCCATGTCCTTTCCCAAGGGTGGGATGGAGCTGATGGCAGTGATGACCCCATCGCTCTCTGCAGGGACAGCTCCAGTCGCAGCAGGGTCCCCATCATCTCTGGAACTGTGGCTGTGCCTCCATCCCAGCCACCATCCAGGGAGGGTGCCTGGTGCTAACAGTGCTGGGGTTTATCCAGGGCCAATCCCGAGGCTGCAGCTGAGCCCCCATCACATGGGTTTAGACCAATTTCTTGCATTTGTAACAATTTCCAGCAGTTATTTTGTGGATATATCCTGCATGTGTAGCTGTGCCGCTGGCACTGAGCAGCCTCTGCTCCATGAGCCAGCCCCATCCCTTCCCTCTCCCACTGGACAAGCCTTCCCCTGCCTGCAGCTCCCCTTTGGCACCCACTGGCTCCCCTTCCAGCCCCCACTGCCCCCAGACCACAGCCTGCACCCCAACATCCCCCCCTGCCATGACCCCATGCACGAGGCTCTCTTCCCAAAGGCTCTCATCCTTCCTCCTCCTGCCCTTCCTTTCACCCTGTATTCCCTATGCCACAAGCCAGGTGGGTTCTTTGGTGCCTTTTCCTTTCTCAAATCCTTGCTCTCAGTGGCAGAGTGGGTACTGATTGCCCCCGAAATGCCAGCATTCCTCACCCCATTCCCCTGTGCTGACTGACCGAGGAGGCAGCACCCCCCAGGGCTCCTCATTAACTGCTGAAGGTGAGAGGGAATTGACAGCACAAATCATGGGCACCAAGAGCTCTTAACTCAGTTGTTTATTGCTTAAGCCCTGAGAGCCTTCAATAACATCAGTACATAGTTGATATGAACCAAATAATAAAATGAAGATATTCAAAGATATAGTAATTTGAATATATTAACTCTCATAATACAAACATTTTAAATAGAGAGAACAATAAATTACAAATCAGGACATATTGATTTGTTGTTGTGCAAAGGCAATCAGACAATAAGAGTTCCCTAAAATGAGGTAGCATTATTTTAAATATGGTTGTATTCCACAGAACTACTGTGTAATTTCAAAAATAAACCACCTGAATACTGGCTTTTCCTTTTTATTTTCGGTTTCAAGCAAAGAAAAGCTTTCAACAGCCAGACTTTTTAGTCTTGAATCTTTAGATTACAGAATATAAAAATAAGTTACTTAAATAACATATAATAATAAATAAACTTCAGAAGTATGATGCCAATGAGCACCCACTAGATTCAAAGTTATCCTATAGACTATCCTGTCTTCACTATTAATAATTTAAAAGCCACTGACAGTAGAAGAAGTGACAGTAAAAGTTCCAGCCCCCTCCCACCCATTTCCCCTCCCAGCTTTCGCTCTCGAATGCTGCACTTCCCAAGCTCTGCTCCCAGGGGTTGGCCTCACCCTCAGCTGCTGTAGTAACACTTCAGTGAAAAATGCATCATTTCAGCCTAGATCTTGATCTCTTTAGGAAGAGAAGATGATTATGAAGAAACCCCCCTTCTCTAAGGGGAACAGGAAGCAGATAATCTGGTTTTGGTTTTGGTAGGCGCTGCAGGAGCAGATGAATGAGTTAAGACCTCAGACTCCTCGGCAGCTGGTCCAGGATGCTCTCCGGGATGCTCTGCTCCTCCCGGGGGTGAAGGTGTGTCTCATCCCGGCTGGATGAGCCGCAGGGCTGCAGGGTAGAGCTAAGGGCAGCCTTGTCCAAGCAAGGGTTCTGCTGCTAGAGCTGAGTAGCCTCTCACACTCGGCACTCGGGCGGGCAGTTTGGGAGATGGCAGGTGCCTGCTGGGCAGGGGACACTTGCCAAGGCAGCTGAGGCCCTGGGCGCCCAGCATTCCCTCTGGGACAGGCTGTGAGGACTGGCTGGGCTTAGGAGGGCTGGGGCAGGGCTGAGGAAGTGCACGAAACGAGGAGCAAAAAGAAAAAAAACAAAACGAAACAAAAAAAAACCACTCAGCAAAACCTATTTTAGAGCTAGCAGCAGTGAGATCCCTGGGCTGGCAGCAGTGCCCATCTCACTGTGCAGCTGACGTGCCCTGGCGCCTGTACATCCCCTGGGTGAAGTTCCCCAGCGCTGGCAAGAAGTGACGCAGGTAGATCTCGTTTTCATCGCTCAGGATGCAGTTCTGGGGGAGGAAAAGCGTAAATCCATTAGAGCTGGCAGCACAATTTAGCAGCTGCGACGGTGGGTAGCCAGGCTCCCAGCTCAGACAGATGTTTTGTTTGCCTCTGTTGCCACATCAATAATTCAGCAAATACCCCAGAGGGGTGAGGCTGCTGGCCCAGGAGCTCAGGAACTGTGCTTTGCTCAGAACAGGCGTCCGGCCCCTGTGCCCAGCAGTGTGACCCCCATGGCCACTGGTCTGGGGGGGACTGTCACCCCGTTCCCATGGACGCAGATTGCCCTGCAGCCCTGCAGGTTTGCCATGCCCAGCTCTGGCCCCATTCAGGAGAGCAAACTCCGTGTGCTCAGCCCTGCGGTGCCGTCGGTGTGGGGACACGGCTGCGACATGAATGGAGTGCAGCCCCTGCTTACCTTCCTGCCGTGCAGGCGCCTCAGGCTGGTGACGAGCGGCTCGTAGGCTTCCTTGCACCTGCTGGCCTTGGACAGTGCCTTGTCTGCCTGGCACAGCAGCTCCTGGTCCGGCAGCTGGGGGGCACGGAGGGCAATGGTGAGAACACGGAGCTGAATTTAGCTGAAGCTACCTGTGCAGGTGTCCGGGACTGGCAGGAGGTACTGCAGTGACTTCCTAAGCTGCTCCCATGTTACAGCTTTAATCACAGCCCCTGCAGTGACCTGGCCCCGGGCTGTGCCCCACGGCTGGGGCTGGGGGAGCTGGGGAAGCTGAGGGGCAGAGGCATGGATGGAGGCAGGTCCTTGGGCACAGCCAGCATCGAGCCACGCTCACCCCAAGGACTGGCACTGAGCAGCCCTTCAGTGACTCACAAAGCTACCTCAGCTGCAGGGGCTGTGCCCCATGGGGAGGATCTGGTGCCCTGGCTGTGTCTGCGTTTCTGATAAATGCATTTTCTGCCTGTGATTACCTTTCGGTCCGTGAAGGCGACCTGTGCCACTCGGGTGTCATTGCAGGGGACCTGGAGAGCCAACACAGGGAGAGCCATCGTTACGAGATTGTCAACACAGGACCAACATTAGGAGACCATCCCCAAGGAGCCACCAGCTGTGCCCTCTGCCAGGAAGGGCCACCGTGTCTCCATCCCCCTCCAGCAGGCCATGGCGTGCGGGCACCATCGGTGCCGCCACCACTGAGATCCATCTTCCAGCAAATCGTTTCTGAGTGGGCGCCTGGACACAGGACCTGGGTTTGCACACCACTTTTTACACTCAGGGCGTGTAGAGCAGGGACTCCCTGGCAGCTCACGCTGCCCAGACCACTATGCTCACATCCCCAAGCTGCCTCTGTCACCCTAACACAGAAGGTTTTCCTGGTCCTCAGCATTTTCTGCAAAATGTCTAACATCAGGTGGAAGCCTTCGTCTGACTTGACCTCAGGAGCTGCTTGTACCACCAAGCAAAGTGCTGATCACACAAAGTCTAGGCTGAAATGGGTCAGGGTGCCCCAAGCAGGAGGTGGGATGGAGCCAGCAGGAAGGGCTCCTGCCACCCAGGCTGGCACTAGTCCCTGTGGTGGCAGTGCCAGTGCCTGGCCTTGGACACTGAGGAACATCATCATCATCACCATCAATAATGTGGTCAGTAAGCCAAGCAAAGCCAGGAGGTGTAGCAGCATTTACCTGCACTCTTGAGTTGAGCTCTTGGACCAGGAGGATGATGTCCTTCAGTATTTGGTGGGCAGGTGGAGTCACAGCTCTGGAAGAGATGAGCTGGAGCACGGAGAGGAGAGCAAAAGCTGTCTTCAGCGAGGGGAGCATCCTGTCACCACTGTGTGAGCGCGTCCTGTGCTGGCTGGGCTGGCTGGCCAGGGCCTCTCTGCCTCTCTGCTTGGGCCAGCACCATTTTTATAGAGCTGCATCTCCTGCCAAATATAGGTGTCTTCCTGTGCATCTCAGAGGATGCTCAGTGGGCGTTATGTAATGTTGGCAAAGACTTTCTATACGTTGAATAATGTTATCTATTATTCTATATATACATGCAGATTTTAATCACCTAACTGATAGACAAGGAGATACTGGGATGAGAGGATGAGAATTTCTTTTCGATGTTCGAGGATCTATTTACTATCAAGCGCGTTTGCAATTTGCTGCATGTGGAAAGCCATGGCCATGTGCAGGACTGAACCAAGCACATTGCAAAGCTCAAGAAAAGTCAAGGCATGGCTTTATGGGCAGAGAAATATCCATTGCTGCTTTCCTGGACTCCATGATGGAAAAGACAAACAGTTCTGCAGAAGGATCAGCTCTAGAATGTGCATGGCTGAATGCCTGCCAGGCTCCTGCCCTGGGTGTCAATGTCTCATCGGGGATGACATGAATCCAGCAAGTACCTGGACCTCTCCTCCTGCAAAAATCCTTTTCCCAGTGGTGTCCCTGGGCCATGCTGGGACCACAGTGCCCTGTGCTGCAGCTCATCCCTTACCAGCACAAAGGGGGACCATGGGTGATGGCAGGGAAGGGCCTGGCAAGGAGATGCTGTTGGAAAGGAAGAGCTGAAGTGTGTGCCAGAAAAAATTCATGTCCCTTGGCCATAATAGCAGCAGCCCCAGCAAGCTCAAGTTGTCAAAGATTTGAAAGAAAAGACAACCTCAAAACTTTTATCAAGATGTTAAACATCTGCAAAGACAAAAAAAGTGCTCTTGTCTATGAAGGAAGAAGTAGCTGAGGGTGTTTTCTGGCATGTATTTGGTTTCAACAAGGACTTACTCAGTTCTGTGGCACAAATCCCATTGTGGGAGGATGGCTCCTGCAGTGCCCAGTTTGGCTTCCTGCACCATCCCATGTTGTCCCACACTGTCCCATGCCACCCCACTCCATGCCACGTTGTCCCATGCCATGCCAGGGACATCAGAAAACCAGCAGTAGTTCAGGGATTCAAACTACCATACTCTTGAGCAGAAGAACAGACACACCACCATGGCTGGTGTTGTCAGCAGAAATTACGTGGGGAAAAGATTGACTTGCCAAAATGGCTCATTTCTTCTCCAAATCCCTAAATTATTTCTGCCATATCCTCCTGCAGTCACAGGTGAAGCAGCATCTTGTGGCTCTGCTGTCACCAGCTCCCCATGGCCCTGCAGTGCTGCTGCCCCAGCAGGGGCAAACCCTGTCCAGGGGAGCTTGACTTCAGCTGGTACTTGCTTAGAGGCTTATAAATTGTGTAAATTGTTAAATTAATTTAGAAAATATAGAAACATTTACGTTTAAAACCTTTCCTTTTTTTTTTTATATTTTCAATGAAGTCAAGGTGTCACATAGCTTGAGAGAGCCTGAGGAAGCCCAAACGTCAAACAAACCCTTTCCTGCCTCACTGCACTCTTTGTGGGATGACCATTAACCTAAGGTTGCAGTGGCTGGACTGGTCTGCAACACTCATCATTTGTTCCTGTATTAGCCTAAAAAAAATTGTTTTCCTGAAAAAAAGATGGTGACAGTTCCCAACCATTGAATTTCCTGCTAATTTGAGAGGCGGGGTCAGAGCCAGGTGGGAGCCTGGAGTGTCCCCATCCCTTCAGAGGGGCAGGTGTGTGTCCAGGGCAGCAGAGTAGAGGGTGTGAATGTCCACATGTCCCAAAGCCTGTGTCCCTGGGTCCCCTGAGCCAAGCTGCACCAGGACCCCAGGAAAGACCCTGTGGTCCCACCACTGCACCCTGGTGCACTGTCCCGGTGGGATCTCAGGGTTTGGGGGGCTCTGGAGAGTGTTCCCATGGTTTGGATCACCCCACTCTGCAAACCCTGCGTGGGAGAGCGCATCACCTCCCCCAAAGGCAGATAAAATCGTTCCCCAAACTATTGATATCGCAACGTGAACCTGCTGATGGGAAAGGCTGACGTACCAATCCGGGTTGTGGGGGTAGAAAATGATACCTAGGAAGTGGAGGCCAGTTCTGAGAAACAGTGTTGAGAGGGGGGCTCATGTCAGAGGGGATCAGAGCACCAGGAGCACGGGACCTGCAGGGAACCGAAACAGCTCCTTCTGTGAGCCTTGGTCAGCCAAGCTGCCCTTCCCAAAGGGATTGGGGAGCTGTGACACCTCAGCCATGAGCCCAGTGCTGCTGACCAGGGTGGGCACAGCGCCTCAAGAAGTGAGCCCAGCCTGAGCTGGGTCTCCTTGTCATGGAAGAGCTGGTTGTGCTCCCAGCTGTGGCCAGAGGGAGAGCATGAGGGGGACCCAGAGGTTTGTGCCCACCCTGCCTTGATACCCCAAGCTCTTCATGCTTGATTTAGGCCATCCCAAGTAGGTCCTGACCTATTCAGAGAATTGATCCAAGTGGTTAATTTAGGTGCATCACACTGCCCTTGCCCCACATGGAGCAGAGCCCAGGGGGTGATGGTGCACATTGGGTCAGCATTGGTTGGACCTTTCCACAGTTGTATCTCTGATAATGACAGCAGAAAGCAGAGAAGTCATCTGAAGAGACCCTCAGTGCAACCAAACCCAGAAATTTTGCTTTGTTCTGTACCCTAAGTCACAGCTTTTTTCTTTCTTTCATATTTTTTTTTTCCAGCAGCAAAGCCAAGGTTGAATGCGGCAATCACCACTCACAAATGAAGAGCAGAGGGGTTGGTTGGAGCCGTGGCCATTACCAGCGTGGGATGGCATTGATGGATGTGGACGGAATTG
The DNA here is from genome assembly GCA_013397895.1 of Origma solitaria. Taxonomy (NCBI): domain Eukaryota; kingdom Metazoa; phylum Chordata; class Aves; order Passeriformes; family Acanthizidae; genus Origma; species Origma solitaria. The sequence goes on along the minus strand of VZRL01006154.1, from coordinate 2,429,901 downwards.
ATGGAAATCAGTAGAGAGAAATGGGTATGACCAATGGCTGTCAGACTGACAGCGCTACAGCTCCCTGTGGCACGGCCCCATTCTCTTCCCTGGCTTTGTGAGAAATGGGGGAATGCCAGTCCATAATTTTAGCTGGGCTGAATTTGTGCCTCCCCAGTTAAACAGGCAGTAGGTTCACCTTCGTGCTGGGCCTTCCCAGTGGCAGCTGGCAGGCAGGAGGAGTGGAAATGTTCCCGTGCGGGTGCTTTGGCCATCCCCAGCTCAGGAGATGACCCCGGCACCGCTGGCACAGAGGGACCTGCTCCGCCTGTGCCTTTCCTTTCCCCACAGTCCCCTCGTGCTCAGCTCCCTCTCCCTGGCAGCTGGAGCAAAGGGAGGCAGCTGAGTCCCCTTCCCACCTTTGCTTTAGCAGCCAAATTCATCCCTGTGACAGGTGGAGGGTTTGTGGAGGGACGGGATGGGATCACAGCATTAAGAAACAATGTCAGAACTTGGGAAGTGCAGTGGCTGCATTAATTGAGGTGATGTAAATAACTTCTATTTGTCCTGGAGGGCCTGGTTTTGGATGACCCTACCAACCATTTTTTCATTTTCAACACTATTCCAGCTTTGCCTTCTAAGAAATCCTCATGGAGAATGTTTTCCAGTCCATTCTCTCACGTGTACTGTTCCTTACTTGGCGGAGCAATGAAATAAAACACTTTATAACATGAAAAAAAACTCGAATGTGGGTCACGGCATAATGTCTAGCATCAGCACATGTAGTATCTCTTGAATCAGTGGTTGGTTTATTGGGTTTACAAGCAGTGAGTTCTCCCTTGTGCAGGGCTGGCAGTGCTGGAGCCATCCCGCTTCCTTCAGCTGCTGCAGCTCGAGGGAAGAGTGTGCTCCAGCTCCAGCAATTTACTTTCCCTGCAAATATCAAATTACACAAATAGGATGGAGCCAGATGAAGGAGAATTTGCAAATTGCATGGCATTCCCCAAAGATGTAATCTTGCAGTAGGCAGAGGGTAAAGGCTGGCGCCTGGCAGCTTGCCCAGGGGGCAGCAAACCCTGTCATACTGAAATAGATGAGATGATACTTAGTGTGACATTTAAATGCAAAGTTGCAGGGAGACGGCAAACGATTAAGCTTTTGAAAGCATCATCTGTATTTATTGCTTTGGTTTGTGGTGTTTATTTGTAGATAATCTCATCTGCTTGTGTTTTTTGATGTAATTTCTAGGGCACGCAAAAGCTCTTTGCCTAAAACGAGGCATGTAGGAGGAAGCTGCATGGAGAAGTTGCACCTGGGAGTAGTGAGTTGAGTAAGTCAGTTTTTTACTTCAGGCAGGTCACAAAGCATTTAAAAAAAAAAAAAAATTAAAAAATTCATCTTCTCTGAAGTCTGTAAACCTAAAGTACATCGGGGCAGGTGGTTGCCACAGTGTATACACCAGAAGGAGAGTTGTGCTGCAGAAGTAATACTGAAGGAAGCACCAGAAAAATCAAAGTATTGGTTTTCTACTGCTGATCTAAATTCCACTTAGAAACAAAATGTTCAAACAGGGGTGTCTTGGAGACTTCTGGGGTTTTTTTCCTAGTGAAAGTAGTTGGCACCTTGCTGACTAAGTGCAAATAAAGCAAAAAGAAGTCTTGCCACTAAAGAAATGGATGCTGTGGCACAGAGGTGGAAGGAAAGCCACTTACCCGAGCAGTGCCTTCCAGAGCCCTCCATCTCCTGCCAGGGCCGAGGCTGCAGCCAGACCAAATTCTGTGGAAGGGATTTGCACCCAACCAACCTTTCCAGGCCAACCTGTACAGGCACAGGAGGAGTTTGGTGCTCTCAGACAAGTGCTGGGTGCCTGCCTGGCTTTGCAATTACCATCCCAGGCAAGTGCCTGAATCTCAGCTTGTGAACCTACAGCAATTCCACTGACTTGATATTTTTTGTATTTTGCAGTTGTTTTTTTGGCTATAGCCGTGGTGTTTCGGAGTGTGTGCCTGTTCCTGTGAGGTGTGTGCACAGGCTGCTGTCTGCAGGATGGGTGCTGTGGTCTCCCTGCTGGAAATCCACCCCCAGTCCTACCAAAATGGCAAGTGGACAGTCACTTTCTTCACCCCTTTGCCACCTGCCCAATGAGTTACGGCAATAAATCCATGCCCTGTTAGCCTTTTAATGTCTCTGCTTGGTTCTGCACTTTGTGTAGCACCATGTAGGGGCAAGAACCCCTCTCCTGGGATGCTGTGCTCCTGTGGCACCCTCCCCTGCAGCCTGTGGGTGGTGGCTGTCCCTGTGTGACGGGGCAGGAAGCCGTGGCAGAGCAGGGATCTCCCTGACGTGGCACTGGGGGCGGCTGACGGTGCCCCTCTGCTGCTGCTGCTTCCTGTGGGCACAGGAGAGGTGGCAGCAGCACCACGGCCGGGGCAGTCAGGGCCCTTCACTCTCCCAAGGTGTCCATCAACAGCAGAAGATCATGAAAGTGTTTAAAGTTTCTCCTACACTTAATTCACATAAGCACATATTTGTTTTCTAGTCCACATGAAAACGTGGGGCTGGCGGAGTCTCTTTTCCATGCTGTTGGCTGTCAAGGAGCCTATGGATTATTCAAATTTTTCAGTGGATTATATTTTATAATTTTAATTGATTTGACATAGGAGAGGTTGGTGTCCCTCTACATCTTGTGTGTTTTCCCCATGTTCTGGCAAAACATTTAATGCCAAAGCACGTGTGAGGATAAACTCGGGAAAGTCTTATTAGGCGAAAATGTACCCAAAGTACTTCACAGAGGAACTGCGAGCCATGGCCTTAACTTGGGATAAAAAGCAGCACAGAATTTACAAAGGCTGGGGAGTTACTTCTGGTGACAATGCAGAGCTGGGGTGTACCTGTCATGCTAAAGCAAACAGGCTGTACAGGAAAATTTGAAAAGGCAAAGTATTTTTTTTTCTGTTGATTGTATCTTTAAGAAAATTTCCCTTCAGGAAGTAGTAATAGTCACTGAAGCTTCTTATTTAAAACTGCAAAAAATGCAGGTTAGTAGCATTTTCCTTTTCCTACTCTCCCCCCTGCCGCCCCAGTTGCGTGTTCATTGCTTTTTTGGGGAATTGGTCAAGGCGTAATTTCTAGGAAGTCTCATTCATTTTCTTATCTTTGAGTGTTTTCCTGATGACTGGGGTCACCCTGACAATGGTGGCTTGCAGCTTCAGAAAATTTAGGTGGAAATAATTCTTAGTTGTAGATCTTGGTTTCTGAGACTTTTAGTTAAGGCACCTACTGTCACTCACCCCAGCCCAGGCCAATGAACCTTTGCCATGGAGAACCAGAGCTGGGAGTGTTGGGCTCTGTCCTTTGCCCTGCAGATATCCAGACCCTTCAGCAGCTGGTGTTGGGGTGTGTGATGCGATGTGAGGGGCTCAGCTGCACCAGCTCCAAGGAGAAAGGCCCTGGTCCATCGTGCTCAGCCGGCCCCAGACCTTGTCCACACAAGCCAGGTCTGCCTGCACCCCAACCCTGTCACCTCCTCCTTATTCCTGAAAAATAGATTCCTGCACCCTGGAAGAGGAGGAAGACAACATGCAATGTTTTTGGACTCATTTAAGCATTTGCCAAGAGAAATGTCCTGCTATTACAGAAGTTAACTATTTTTCAGGGTGGTTTAAAGATTTTTTCCTCTGAAATAAAGCTTTGGTCATACACTGTTTGCTGAGGAGAGTCAGTCCATCACTGCTGCAAGGATGTAAAGAATTGCAAGTCCAGCTTCTCCTTGTGGACTCCTAGCAAGAGTTCAAGGTAGGAGGGGTACCCCCTGACTTGGTTACAAAGAAGCAGGGACTCAGAAATCCCTTCCCTCAGGGCTTGCATGGCTTCAGAAGCAGCAAGGCATGGCCTGAGGAACTCTTGATGATCAGGCCCGTTGCATTTTGCAGCAGGCCACCCGCAAGGCTTTCCAGTCACTCCCACTGCACAGCAGGGTACCTGGGGCAGCCAAGCTGCAGGGACCCTGGGTGTTGTCTCACCAGGGAAAAGAGCTTCAGGGAGAACTCAGAGAGGGCAGATGAAGCTCAGCATCCACATAAATTAATTCTCTGAGGCACTTACATTCCATTTTCCAGTTCACAGACACTGCCATGAAGAATAAGAATATAACATAACTCACTGAGCAGAGAATTCACTTATTCATCTGGTTAGAGATGGGCCTTTGCTTTACTCTGAAGCAAAGCTGACTTGGGGAAGATTCTGTCTTGGCACAGCCAGAGTTTAGCCACCTTGTAGAAAAAGTAGTAAAAGTTCTCTTTGAAGCTTGTGAATTTTGGGTAGAGTAGGTGGGTAACAATGAACATACCTTGAACCAAAGAGACACCCATCAGTGCTGACTGTGCCAGAGATGGCGAGCAAGCCCCATTCCACTGACAGAGCTGCTCCAGAGAATCTGCAGCTGCATCTCCCCAACAGGACACGCACAAAGAACATCACAACTTTATTTTCACTTTTAAAGTGTAAAATACATCTAAATTTAACTGTATGGTGTTAATTAATATTTTTTTCTAATGATAGTGATTCCTAAGCCCAGGCACAGAAAGATGTAGAAAGGTAAGAAGTTTAAAAGTCTCGCAGTTCTAGACTCTGGCTAAGATTGTAACAAATCATCAACAGAGCATGATCCAAAGGAGCTACATTTTCAGACACCTTCACCTGACCTCTATCACATCAGGCAGTGTGTAATGTATCAAGTTGGGCTGTCTATAATATGTTATTACTTGTCATTCTAATGAACATAGGAGCCTAGGGAGCTGACACTGCATTTCATGATCTCAGAGCACTGGTCAATGTTCTTCTTTATCCTGTAGAACGTTTCCACGTACTCAGAACGGCCCAGAAGTTCAACAAAATCTTCATCATGAGTAATCACCAGAAGCTGAAAGTTGCGTTGGTGTAAGCGGCTCTTTATTATCCTACAAAGAGAGATTATTTAGTGTGCATTTATCTAAAATCTCATGCTAGCATTAAAGAACTTGCAAATACATAGCACAAAAATACTTCACTATTGATAATGAATGATATGAACCATTGAGTAATCTAATGCTGATTAGCCACTCTTTTTACCCACATTAAAAAAACCCTCAAATTATGTAAGAAATAATTTTTTCTTTTCCAGATAGAGAGGGAATCTAAAACTACTGCTTTGCATGTGTATTTGCAGAGGCCAACAAAGATGTGCCAGCTTATAATTCACTACTGCCAACTGGGTGTTGAAAAATCCCCACTGTTAAGCACCACAAGGAGAGCTCACTTACTCCACCAGGGCGTGTGCCAGGGACTCAATGTTTTCTCGGTCGAGGTTGGTCGTAGGCTCATCCAGGGCCAGAATGCCACAATTGAGACAGAATGTTTCTGCTAGGGCAAGACGGATGATGAGAGAAGCAAGCACCTGAGGGAAAGAAAAAAACAACATGGAAATATCAAGATTCAGAGTGTTTAAAGGGAATCTACACATAACAAGCTGTTTTTAATGCCATTACAAACTGTGACTGAAGTTTACAGAACAGTGTGCTGACAGTTCACAAAATGACAGTAACTATTTAGTTACTGAAAAACTACACTAAAACTTCAAATTCAAAGACTGACTCTACAAAGAAATACTCAAAACGGAGGAGACATTGGAAGTAAGGATTCTTGTCTGAGGTAAAGAAGCTACAACACTGCCATTTGCATTACCCCTACACTCTGCTCAATCCCACCCCACTGCAGCAGGGAGGGTGAAAATTTGTCTGCATACCACCAAGTTTTAGTTACTGCACTCCTGACTACTTATTGAAACAGAAGACAGTAGGATTTACCACCTTCTATGTTAGTTTTGCATCAACACGCGTAATCATACTTACAGGATCTTCTGAACTATTCAAAATTACAGAACAGTTGATGGAAACTGTGCTGCCAAAAATATTTTCCAATTATCACGACTGCTGGCATCACATTTCATGATCAAAGAAGAATTCTCAGAATATCAGCTAAGAAACTTGAACAAGTTTCACTCTCACTTACATAGGACTCTAACGCAACATCCTAAACTACTCTAGGAGAGGACACATTTAATTAAACAGACGGGTGGAAACAACCCTCAGCATGTGTGGGTGTGGCTAACTGTGATGAGCCTCTGATCACAGGTATTGTCACAGCTGGTGTGACACCAGGCCACTTGGCCACTGTGTCTTATGGAAGCTGAAGGGGCAGCTCACAGAGCTGCGTGCTGCCAGCACAGGAGGAAATGCAATGCCTTGGAAGTATGGCTTGGTGTGGTATCGGTGACATGAACTGAAAGGTTAGAGTCAGCAGCAGGTGAAAGCAGCATAACTTGGAGGAAGAGAGGTCCTATCATCTTAGAAGTAGATGCAGTTGCAAAAAGAAGACCAAGGGCTCAGAAAGAAAAAAAACATGGGAAGCAAATCTATAGACCTGAAGCTGTGGTAACCTCAGTGGTAACTGGCAAGAGACAGACTGGGAGGGCCTGAGGAAAGGGAAGTCAAACCCTTCACTCCTGCAGGGAATCAGTCAAGTGCCCATCTGAAACAATGGATTTTGGCAGCCCAAAGCAGGGTTCCAATGTTCAGAGTCATATACTGTACAACACCCAGACAGAGTGAAGCAAAGCTGTACACAGTAATAAATTAGAGTTGGAGCTGCCAGTTCTTTCGTCACTTGACTCCTCTGCATTCACCTGAGTCAGTTTTCGGAATCCCTCTTATTGTGCATGGAAGACAAAGAGCCATTACCTTTTGCCCAGCACTACATCTTCCTCGCATATCCAGGGCTGTATCTCCCTTCACCATTACTACCCTGTAATTGTAATTTCTTCTTTTGTCAGTGGCTGAGACATTCTCATCTGCATCAGATCGGATTTCTATATATTCAATATCTGAAAATGGGAAGGAGATAGTTTTTACATTATCAAAAAGCTTTCAAAATGTCAGAGCATTAATGGGAGATGAGAGATATCATATGTAGCAACAACAAAAATTTGGTTCAGAACTTCCACTAGATCCAACTTGGAAATTAATTTTTCAAAAAGAAAGGAATGAACTCATGAACTTCCCCTGTCTCAAAGAAATCTAACATTTGGAAAACACAAAAGTAAAAATTAACTCAATTTATCCTGCAAGTTACTATATAATGTGTAAAAATATTATAGTGGCGAAGAAAGGATACAGCCTTTAGAACGGAACCAGCTATTTTCCATCTTGTGAACAAACACTGTTCCATATGCAGGGCTCAGTATCAAAAGGATACACATGGGCAAAACTAAAATTATTACATACCTTGTCCTCTGTAAATGCTTCGCCACAGGTCCCGAATTATTTTGTTGATTTCTTCCATCTTCATGCTGTGAAATGTCATTATTGCTCTGAAGAACCAACAGCAAAAAATGCAAGTTGTTAGAGATGCAACCATAGACTGCTATGGACTGCTAGGGGCTGCTTTAAGGCATGCAGCAGCTCCCTTTCCATTCCCTAAATACTTTTACTAAAAACACAGAAAATAATAGTTTATTTTGAATGCAGAAGTATCTAAAGAGTAACTACCTGCCATTGTGTAAATAACTCTACTCCCACAAACAACTCAGACTCAAGAAGCAGGAAAGTAATAAAAACAAATATATTTGCAGTCACTCAATGGAGAGTGACTTTACCTGGCTTTTTATAATATTTATAATTTATGTGCAAGGTGTATTTTCAGGCTGACACAAAGAAGATGAATCTGATGTTAAGTTCTCTTTGAAGCTTATGAATTTTGGGTGTTACTCTTTGGCACAGTCCCCCAACAGGGCAAGCAACAGCAGGAAAGGAGAACCTGAAGACTCCTCAGAGCAAAGAATTCCTATTGAGAATATCATTTATAATTACCCAAACAGGCATTATGACAAGAACTACCTTTCTCTTCAGCAGCAAGAGTAACACAGCATATAATTCATAATTTTTAATTTCATTTCCCTGGTTAACATAGCAGCATGACTTTAGGTCATTAACAGATGAAATCTTACAAAGCACTCAGAAAAGGACAGGTCACTGCATTTTGAACTTGTCTTTTGAAAGAAAAGCTACTCTAATAAAAAAAATGCTCACTCACTTTATGTCAATGTTTTCTTTCAAAAACAGTGGTGGATATAAAATATCCTTCTGAAATGTATTTTTACATATACCTTTTCTACCTTTGCTCTTCCACCTTTTCTGGGGAATACTGAGGTATCAACTCTAATAGGTTTTGTTAAGTAAAAATGAAGTATTTTCAACTATTTACTTAACCCCAAGAATGCATTCCTCATCAATATTTATCATAAATTTCTAAATAAAGTCAATACAGATCATCTGATAGCATGGAACACCCAAGATGTTGGTTTTCCCAGCCACAGATACAGCTTTGGCCATTAGAGTTAGCATTTTGTCTCACCGATTTTTCAGACGATTACCGATAAGTGATGCTTATCTATTTTTCTCGAAATTACAAGACTGTTTTCCTGTTTAGCCTTAAATAGAAACAATAGGTGATTTGATACCATACCAAAAAATTCTAAAATGGAAATTCTTGGAGTGCATTTCCATTACAGCCGAAAGGGAAGAATTATACGAGCTTTGAACAACCCAGATCTTCACACAATAAATTTTGGATTAGCTTACATTCTAACATTAATGTTTAATTTTATTTAATGTTATTATTGAAACAGCTTAGAACGCGGTTCCTCCAGACTGTCTTTTCAACTTGGAAAGTTCTCATTTATTTTGTTTCTCTTCTTGATCATTATGCTGTATCCTCAACCACATAATTACTCTTCTGTGCTCCTTTTTCCAGCCCTACTAAGCCCTTCTAAATAGAAGGCAAAAATTCCATACTTTATTCAAGACATGGCTGTATTGAGCATCCCTATAGTGGCCAAAAGTTTGTTTGTTTGTTTCTTTCTTTTAATTTATCTTTTTGCCACTGAGCACCAGTTTTCTATTTCCTGAATTGAATCCACTGATTCCAAAATCGTTCTCCATTTCCCATCAAGTTGTTCACTGCTATTCCATCATTACAACCAAACAAACAGGATTCTCAGGGAGCCACGTTTTATTTTGTATATGGTTATGAATTTTGAGATGCTCTTTTTGGCCAGTCAGCCCAAGACTAGCAAAGAAGCTTCCAGAGGAAACAGAAACAAGCACAAATTTGCTACACTTTTCACCAAATGCCAGACATGTTTCTTATGATCTTGCCTTCTTTAATATAAGCACAAAACCACCAACACTAGAAAAGGGAAAAACCACTTCTATATGCTAATATTCTTTAAAACACAATTATTTACCTGAGAAGATATCATGGGAAATAAGAAATATACCTGGCATATCTTACTTATGTTAAGATATGACCAGAAGATGCTAAAATATACTGCTATAGAAATGAAAGTAGAAAGGCCCAGGTTAAAAATGAAGGATTTAAACATCGATTTCACCTTTCCTTAACTCCCTCCAATCGTTGCAAATATCATCCTAACATGTACAACCATAACTCCAAATAAATCCTACAGAGAATTGGGAATAAAATCATTATCATCAGACTTATCTATGACTGTACTAAATTCCAATTATTACCATCAATATACTTACTATATGTACATTATAGACATTAACTTACAGATTTATTACATCATACCAATCCAGTTTCCAGCACAGTTTCATTAATTTGCTTACGAAGTTGTACCTTGCTATGTTTTCTTAATATTTAAATGCCAGAATTTATAAAGAGAAATTATTATATATCTCAAGGAACCATATCAATTTACTATTTCTAAGTAATCCTGGAAGCCTGAAATTGAAAGTTGCTTTTGCATCAAGGTTGTCAATACTAATAGAGATGAAAACATTTAAGAATCACCCTCATTTGACAATACTTACTTATCAAGAGCCTTGTAATAAAGGTCCAGATCTTTGTTCACCAGTTCTGTTGTTCTCATGACAATCATCATGTCTCTGTATTTTTCATCTGCATCTTTGAACTGTGGCTCTCTGAGCTCCTTTCTAAAGCGAACAATCTCCTCCTCAAAGCCACGCTGGCGGCCAAGTGCAACGTGATGGTTCCTTTTCAGAGATTCTATTTTCTCCTCTAAATGCTTTTGTTCACTGTGAAACCATAATTGGTACATAAGTATTTTGTATTTAGTCTTTCAACTTTTTAATCAGGGTTCTAATTTAATGTTAGCCAATAGCTCATTATATCGTGTCTATAAAGTCTGTAACAGTTAAAATTATAGTACTAATGACACTGAAATGAAGACATTATTGAAATAAAAACAGTTTTAAGTTTGTTAAGAACATATTCAAAACACTAATCTGAGTGCAAGAATCAAGTTGACAAGTGCTATATGTAGAAACATACAAAATAATTAATTTCATAAATGGAATTAAACTGGGATACCAAGCAAAATAAGATTAATTATTTGGTACACTCTAGCAAACTAAATAAATATTTCACATGCAAGAACCAGCATAAGGATAATTACTTTTCAAAAGTGTTTATTATCTAAGCAATTATACTGAAATAAACATAAAATATGCTGCTGGGACCTAAGTGAGCAGACTGAAAATGAAAACTAAATACTCTTATGTAGAAGCATGAATTATTTAAATGTGGATTTATCAGTGAACAGGTATGAGCACATATGTAGATATCTCTATTTCTAGCCAGAAGCACTGTGTAATTTCACTGAGTCATTTACATTCGTGTCATGGGGATATGAGACAAACACACGTGTGAAGAAGGAAGTGGTTTGCAAAAATAGGGGGAAAAGTGGACCAGGACATACTCAAACCCAGTGAAGACAACATTCAGATATTCAGTGAATTCTTGTGCAAAGCACACCATTCTGTTTTCAAGATGCTTACTTTTTCATCTGGGGGACTTTCATTTCTCCCATCTCCTTCATAAGTTGCTCAATACTGTCTTCAACTTCTTTCAGCTCTTCATTCCGCTTCCTCAAGGTGAGATTATCCTCCAGCCACCTTTCCTGTATCTAGCTCCACAGAAAGCAAGAAATTGTATGTTTCAGTGCATTGGTTCTGATTTACAATGTATGAATTCTGCACAACTCTAAAACATGCTGCAAGCATTAAATAATTGGAAACAACGAAAATTATTACAGTGAGAACTTATCTTGTCCTAGAAATGGAATATAATGCAAATCAGAAGTATTATTTCATATTTCAAACTGGAATAACACTTAGCAGTGTTCACTGTCACAAGTGAACACAATAGTGATTCCTCTTGAGAATATTAATCCATGTTTCAACCAGGACAAGTAGTTTAGGGTGAGATTTAATGAAGTCGCCTATCTTAATTCTACAAGTGAGGCAGTAAGTGAAGGGGTAGAATGGGGAAAGACGTATTTCCTATAAGGAATGTAAACAGTATTTGAAACAAGTATTTAGACACAAGAATTTAAAGTACATGACAAATCTGGAGTAGCAAGCAACTTTTGGTACCTACAGTTTGTACTTTACTTAAAAAGGCAGGTATCCTATATATCCTATACCATATAAAGATACTCCTGAAAATGCTGACTAGTATCCCAACAGACTTAACTCTTAGAAATATCATAAGATGATAGTTAGAGATAAATGATTTTCAAATTTGCACATACAAATCTCAAGACTATTTTCAGCCTAATGCATGTATAGCAGCTATCCTGACTAACAACTGATCAAATAAACTAAGAGGAAACTAATTTTACACCACTATATACCTAGGCAGATTTAAACCAAAACTAGGAATTATTTCAACTACGTCAAGTATACTTTAAACAATTACACCCACCTTTTGAGTGTCAATATCTTGTCGGGTCATTTCCATCTCTTTACTTATCTTTTCCTTCTGTTTCTCACAGGCAGCCAAATGAGAATTTACTTCATCAAGTTCGGATTCCTTTTGCTAAAGAAATATGAAGAAAATGGTACAGGATTTAAACACAAAAGTACTTTTGATGCTAACTTTATATTAGATTAGTTTTTAGGTTTTTTTAGATTAGTTTTTATATTACATTGGTTTTTAGATTACCTTTTTATAGTCTTCTTTTCCTTGTTGAATATAGTTTTCAATTTCTTTCACGTACTTGTTTATATCTTTAACTTTCTCATTTATGATGTTCATCTGCAGGGAAAAGATTTCAAATTAAATGTGGTCTTATGTCCAAGAACAGATAACCTTTGTGTCAAAGAGACATTTGATAACACTACTGCCAAACTACAATTCCTTATCAGAACTCCCTTTCAGTTTCTCGTAAAGCCTTCAGCTTTTAAAATCCCGAGGCTCCTTGTACGCATGAAAATGTTTCCCAAAAGTAATGAGGGCCACTTCACCTGGGAAAAACAAGTGTGTCTCTTGGCAAGGATGTGTGATGGTCATTCTTGTTGTTCCTCTTGGGTCTGTTAGGAAGGGCTTTTGAATGCCATAGGTCACTAAATATTGACACATGTTCCAAGAAGCCTTTTGTCAAGACTGTCAAAGGTTAATTACAATTGAGTTCATGTCCTCACTGTGTTCTGTTCCTTTTCTTCCCTAAAACCTCCATCAATCTAAAGCATCTGCTGAAGTCACTGATGTTTCCTAAAAGCAAACTCAGTGCCACAGCTTTTATCCATGCCTGAAAAATAATATCTAATCCTATCTCACAGCTATGACAAGAGCAAACAAACCTTCTCTTGTGTTTCTTTATTACTTGCAGTCCTGTTATTCACTAGATCCTCCTTCTCCTGCTGCAGTTTGTCTAATCTTGCATCCAAAGGAAGTACCTGTTCTTTTGCTTCCTGAAAATAAGTCAGAAAAAGTAATTTTATTTTTGCACTTGGTTAAAGATCAATAATTTTTTAAGAGGTAAAAAAAGTAATGTGGTTATTTCTTTCTTTTTTGGGTGTATTAAAATGAGGAAATGTGAAAATATGTATTAAATATGTTCTGGAAATTCACAGAGAGACACAATAGCAGCACAGGACAAACATTTAAAAATCCATCCCATTTGCTAGGACTAGAGACCATATTAAGTACAACAAGATTACCATTTTTTATTTCAAGGCCAGCAAAGCTAAGGAGACAATTAAGAGTATTTCTCACCTTGATCTCCCTGCATAAGGACTGAACCTCAGTGGTTAATTCCACGGTCTGCTCCTCCAGCTGCCGCCGCCGCTGCATGCTGCTGACAATCTGCAGCTTCTCTGCTTTGAGCTCATTAACCGCACTCTTCAGCTGCTGAATCTGGCTTTGCTGGTCCTGCTTGAGTTTTTGATTTAACTCAATTTTACCAGTAACTGCAGATGAAAACAAACAGAATCAATCTGTTATTAAAACCATTATAGTCGTCCTGATAAAAATTCATCTCCAAATTAAGGTAGTATGACTCCAAAAACCTGTAACAACAAACTAGGAGAATATAGTTATTTGAGAATGTAAAATAAGTAGACTCAAGTTTTAATGGCAAGAATTTTGGAACATTACTTTCAATATAAAAATGAAATAACAGGTTCGTAAGACCTACCTGTATCCCACAAGTGTTTTTTCTCTTGTTTTTCTTGGCTTACTTGAAGAACAGTTCTACTTAAATCGACCCCTAGCAGCTTAGCCTCCTGCTGAGCAAGCTTGCGTTCAACATCCCTAATATCAGTCTGAAAGTATAAGGAAAATAATCATTACTACTGTATTACTGTTTAACAATGTATTTCTTCATCTTTGGCACAAAAGAACAAGCTCAGGCTTGAGGCACACATGACTTAAGACCTTCAAATTTACCTTCTCTTCTGGAGCAATGTCACATCATTAGCAGGGGGGTTATGTCAGCCACAGGCTGCCAGGAACTGCAATTCCTGATTGTGAATGGAATCAGTCAGTAAGGATGCACAGGCCTTTGAAATCCCCAGTTCACCTCAGGGCAGTTCCATGTGCAACCTGTCCCTGCGACACTGGAATTGCTGGAGCCTTGGGACCTGCTGACATCTCCACCTTGTGACATGCTCTCAGTCCTCTGACTGGCCCCAGGTTCTCTAATTACTCTTCTGAAAATCTTTGTGTTGGTAATAAAGGCATGAAGACTGTTCAAAACAGTGTCCTATGCCAGAATAATAAAAAGTGTAGGATTTCTCTTTCCCTTTACCATATATTCAGATGGCACAGAACCAGGAAATACATGTGAGATGCTGGGAATACAGTGAGCTATAATGACTAAAAGGACTGAAAAACACTTTGGTGGACTTGTGGTTGTGCTCAGTTCTGGATTACACTTCTTTTTTCAGTTAATATAGCACAGAACTGAATCAGAACTCAAGGGATTCTGTGGTCCTCAAAAGAAAAATCGTTTTGTAAATTGAAGTTTTATTAGTACAAGATCACCTGTATTATACTGTCTTTGGAAGTATTTTAAAATAAGGACTTCAAAGTTTTGTTGTATTACTGAGTAACTCCATATTTAAATGCAAGTGAGTATCATTTTATACATTAAACAAAAGTCACCAAAGCATACCTGGTACCTTTCCATCAGAGTTATATCCTGTAGACGTGCTTTGGCACCTTCCTCCTCAGACAAAGCTGTCTGTAGGAGTGATTCCTGCTCTTCTATCTCACCCTTCAGGCCTGTTAAATCTCTGTTTGCATTCTGGATCTTGTTCCTCAGGTCTGGAATTTCCTTATCTTGCAGTTCAACTACACTTTGCCTTAAATAAAATACAAATCCGTAAAATTTCCATGGTCAAAAATAGCAGCACAAATTGAAGATATTCAAGATCATAAAATCCATGATGTGATTTAATAGTGGAAGACTAAATTTCGCTAAAATAGTATTCCCTTAACCTTCCCCACATTTAACTAAGCTTATGTTACATACCCAGCTAGGGTAATACATCCATCATTTTAGGTGAGATGATACAAACAAGCAAACAAAATCTCTTTTGGTTTTTAATTTAATTACACCAAGTGCTCAGAAGGTATAACGCACTGTACAAGAGTGCCCTCTTGTGATGGAATGCTCTACCCTCACATACTCTCAAATTCTCTCAAAATACTTATCCCAACAATGACATTTTTTAATGAATTAACCAGCCCTAAAATAAAGCCTCCTTGATGTCCATGTAGTTTTTAATAATCAAACCCCAAGCACTGGAAAGAAAACAGCTTCCAACAATACGGTTTGCTTAGTACTTTACCGCAGTGGTTTAAGACTCATCATTTCGTCACGTTTTTTCTCTTTTCTTTTCAGCTCAGACTCTGTTGACTTCAGTTTGTCTGGGGCAAGGCGCAGCTTAGACTGCAGATCACTAATGACATCTTGCAGTTCAGCCTCTGTCTGAAAAACTCTTTGGCAAACTGGACAACAAGACTCGTTCTCCTCTGTCAGTTGTGTAATGAACTGTGAATAAACTGCAGTGGCTCCAGCAAGCACAGCTGGGTGAAAAACAAACAGAAGACTTACACTGAATAAACAGCACATAATCAGCTAAATTAGCGTTTCAGAGAAAAAAGTAAAGCTATACATGAATTTACCTCGCTGTTTGGAACTTTTTTCAATTTCATCTTGAAGTTTGTTCAGGTCACTGTCAAAATCTTGACTTCCACAAACATCAAAAAGTTTTGCTTCATGATCGGACAACTGGGCTTCTTTTTTTCTAAGTTCATTACTGGCGTAAATTTTATCAGATTCTACCGATGCCAGTCGCTTGCTGAAATATCAATGCAGAAAAACTCTTTAATTACCCAAAACCAAAGATTTAAACTGTTTAAGCAAAACCAAAAACCATGGGAAGGTAATGTGAAATTGGTATTACAGAACTATTCACCAGTTCTTCTTTATTGATTTTTCAGGCAATCTATAGCATCAACTTTTTATTCATCCAAGTACAGCATAACTCTTCAATTTTAAATCCCTTTTGTTTTCTAGATGATTACTGATAAGAAACTTGCTACTCTTTCTAATTAACTGTTTTATATAATCAAATGAAATGAGGAACAGGTAATTACACAAGAACTTGTGATATAGTCACAATTTTCTGTGACTTACAAGAAAATCAGAAGACCAACAATTTCCAGCCCCAAGCACATTCATTCAGCTAGAATTAGTACAAACAACTAAGGGTGCTCCAGATTTTGCTACCTGCTTTTAGTGCTGCCTTTGACACACTACAAATGTTGTGATTTTATTAACTAGCACAAACGGTATCAGTTCTACGTCACAGGAACTCTGCAGCATGTTTTCTCTGATTTTGCAGACAGCTACGTGAACAATAACAAATTAAAGGTATACTGAGCATATTAAACTTTCCAACATTTAAATTAATTATTACATAAATACTTGTGGCAAAAGAATCTATTAAATTAATACCTACTTAAGATTAGCAAGAGTATCCCTTGTCTGATTGATCTTTTTATTTTTACCATGAAGCCAGTCTTCAAGTTGTTTTTTATTGGGGAAGTATCCCAACAGTGACGTTAGTTCCTCAGAATGTCTTGATTTCACTTTTCTAATCTGGTCCTCTTTCTCTGCCTGGAAAAATGAAGCATTTTAAATGAAATTTTCCTATTTTCATGTTTATAACAGTCAATGCATTCGTTAAGCTAATGGCTTCTATGAAATCAGAAGAAGCTCTACATCTAATTGTTGATAAACACCTGAAAAACACATAAATGTTGGATCAATTTCATGTCCCTCTCTTATGAGATATTGATAAAAACATTACTTTGTCTTTCTTCAGCATTTCCATTTGGGTGATTGTTGTGGTGTGTAGGTTCAACTGCTCCATCTCTTGATCCAACTTCCTAAGAGCTTTGTCCAGGTTTATCTTCTCATTTTGCAGAGTCTGCACTTCTTGTTCGAGTGTTTCTACATTGCTGTTCCTCTCAGCCTTCTCCAGCTCATGTTCCTATACAAAAAATAAAAGCACCAAAGACACAAAAAATTACAAAAATCAATAAAGTTCTAACTAAAAGAAACAGAAGAAAGCTCTTCAGCTGCCTGGCCACAGCATCAGTAGCTGTTACAGGAATGACACAAGATTTGTACATAATACATGCAAAAGGACAAAGGCTGTGATGCTGGTGTGGGACAAGGAAAGCCCCAGGCACATAATGGATGCAGTCCTGGAACACAGTACTGCCCCAACCTGCTCATGCTTTTACCAGAAGCTCACTCATATTTAGTTTGATTTTCAGTATTTTAGCATCTACTGTATATTAAATTTGAAATTACCCTAGTGAGGAGGCTAGAAAAAAGTGTCAAGCACTGAATGCATATACTGCTAACAAACATAAAATATTTGGCTACAAAGGCATAACCAGCTGTTCAGCTGGAACATAAAATGCTTGTAACTTCATCAGATAAAACACTTATCACCAACTAGCCCATCTCACAGACAGGTTATCTCAAAAAATGTAGGTACTATGGAACTTCTAATTCCAAGTTTCTGGCCTAATAATTTAAGAGTAACCAATCTCCTATTACTCTATTTATGACTCACCAAGCAGAAGCAGCATATTCTATGCGTGCATTGTACAAAACCAAAGTAGTGAATAGACCCTGCCTCAAAGGATGCACTATCTAAACAGACAAAGCATACAAGGTATTAAAAGGGCAAAACCACAGCTGGTAAGAGTAAACATCAAGGGGGGTTGTGTTTTTTGGTATATTTTTTTAATGATAAAGACAGAAACTTTTACTTCAAACTTCTATAACTTTTTCAATTACACACTAACTTACCGTCTTGCCAATCTCCTCATTCAACTCATTAACTCGGTCTGAAAACCCTTCCAACTGCTGCAATTCACATTTTACATTCTTCAGCTCTTCTTGTTTCTTGTTTTGAATGTCTGATTTCAGGTCAATGGTTCTTTCTAATCCAGTTTTCTTGTCTCTTATTTCATCTATCTGTTTTTGTTTCATTGCTTCTTTCTGTGCAAAGTCTCTCTGAAAGAAGATTAGTGATAATATTTTAATTATTTTTTCACAGGAAAATGTTTAAAACGACTTTTTAAACACTACTGTGCAAATATCCACACGTAAAACATTGAAATACTGAGAAAACTACAACTTGTCCAAAATTTTCTGCTGAAGTGTTTTTAATAAGAAAAGGCAGACGCATCATACCAGGAGTGAGAGAGCAACTCTGATTTCTGTGAGAGCAACTCCATTTTGAACATGCCTTCAACACAAAGTTGTTTATTTTTAAACCAGTTGCCCACTGTAATTCTTCCTCAGGTTTTTTAGCTTATCAGTGATCCACCTGCATGAGGGCTGCTAGAAAAACCTATCTGATGAACTGCCTGTTCAATAGCCTTGATGACAACTACTAGCTCCAGAACGAATTTCCATGGAAAGATTCAGGTGACCCATAAGCAAGAATTCTAGAAAAAATATGGCTTCAGTACCATCCCCACCAACACTTCCTCCCAGCACCATAAAGACCCATATGGACCAATAACACACCTATGGCCAATACAGATCACACTACTTGAACAACAAAATTCTTACCATCATACGATTTGCAGCTTCTGTATCTCTGTCCTGTCTCTCCTTCACCAACCTGCGAAAACTGGCAATGTGCCTTTCAGTGAAAGGTGCTCGCTCAAACCCATCTATTTCCAGCTGTGCTGCGAGGGACTGAATCAGGGAATCCCTGGTCACGATGTGCTCTTGGTGACGATCTGCCTGCAGCTGAAGACGCCCTTCACAGAAAGAAAAAGTGACACCAGTATCCAAAAACTGAGGCAGAAGACAGGGTTAGGATTCAAAGCCAGTTGCAACTATTAAAGCCTTTGAAAGCTTGAAGTATTTTTGAGCAACACAAAAAGCTACAAAGTAAAAACAAGCTCTAGGTAGATATTGTTATTTCAGGTACCTAAAGTTTTGTTAATTAAATAAATCAATAATTCAAAAGCAAGCCTCTTAAATCACTAAAAATATTATTCTGATTAAAAAAATAAAGCTCAAACATGTTTTATGTAAGCATATATTCTGTGACTTGACTAGTAGACCTTTGCTGAAATTCCCATAATCCATCAAAAGGCAAATATACAATTTATAGAAGAACATTACCCTAAAGCCCTCTGACTAGTCCCCAGGCCCCACATGAGACATGGAGAATGCTGAGCATTCAGCTTTCATGGTTTTTTCTCTGTTATAAGACAACAAGTACAACATGCTGCAACTATAGCTCAGAAAAAATGCACATTAGAAACTCCATGAGAAAAACACCAAAACTTCTCCAGCAGCAAGACTCTCATACCCCACTGTGCAGCTGAACCCAAACTAATACACATTTTAGGAGTTTTGTCCAGTTCAGATCACTTCAATTATCAGTAGTTCCATTTCAGACCTTAATTACACTATAAAACAAATACGAGATTATAAATGAAGTCCAAAATACCTCGTTCAATAAGCAGCTCTGATTTCTCACTGTTATATCTCTGGCACTCTTTAGTGGCTCTATCTAAGTCACGCTTACAGTCCAACAATCTCTTCTCCTTCTCCTTCACTATTCTCTGGTGGTTCTGGTATCTATCCCTTAGCTGTTCATCTGTTCCTTGAAAAACCTGTACACCACATACAAATTTGTAAGTCAATTATTGATGTTTCAAAAATGTATAGTTTTTACCATAACAGAATTAAAGAAGTAAGAGACTAACACCTCACACGTAGAATTTCTATATTAAGACATACAGTGGGAAAATTTGCTGCAAGCAAAAACAGAAAACTATTTTTCCTAGGCTGATAAAGTAAAATAATCTAAGTTCTCTGTCATAAAGGCAACCTTTTCCATCTTCTGTTGCAAATCTTGATTATCTTTTTCCATCTGCCGCTTCCTGCTCTCGAGGGCCTTCACGTCATTGTCCAACCTCATTACTTTTGTGAGATTCTGTTCAACCGCTGCCAGAGAGCTCTGCAAAAAAATGTAAGTAAAATATCTCATCAATTTATGAATCCCATAATCAATTCTTCTAAGTGCAAAACCTTCAGCTTCATTAAATATGTTTTAATAATAGGGAATAGTAAGTTTTAGCTTAGTTTTGTTTTAGTTATAGCTTATAATAGTTTTAGATACGAGTTAAATTTGAGAGAGATTTTAAATTAAGTGCCAAAAACCCAATGCTGCTATAGGAATTCTATTCTTAAACCTTCAATGACTGTTCACAGATAAGGGCAGCATCTGCCAGGTGAGTTGAGGTATGCTTGATTCTGCTTCAGGGATTGGATATAAAAGTGTAAGATTTTAATCAAGAAATTCATCCAGCTTTCACTTTTTTATTTTTTGTATGGAAGTGTTAATATAATTCTCATGGAAATTACCTTTAGAGGCTCAAGCTGGCTTTCAATTGATTTTACATTCTCCTTAGAAGCAGCCAGTTGGGCCTCTCTATTGCTGAGATGATCCTGGATTTCCTGTGCTTTCTCTTTATTCTGTTTTAGGTATTTCAGTTCTGCCTGACACTCTTTTACTTTCAATGTTTGTTTCAGTCGTACCTGACGCAGAGCTTCAAGTGCTTTGATATACCTTTAAAAAAAGCAAAATTTCAGCTGTTTTCGCAATGTAGCAGTACTGATGTGTGAAACAATGCCTTAGACATTTTCATTAACATTTATGTTATGAGAAAATATTTTCTTTCATAGTTTTTATTAAATTACAGTAAAGGGAGAAACCTTGTTGCTGAGAAGATCTCATCAAATTTTTGTTTCAGGGCTTTCCCTTCACTTAACGGCCAGTTGGATTCTTCTTGGTGGCAGAAGATGACATTGTTAAGCACAGCTTTGGAAACACCAAGGGCGCTGATCATCTCCCGATCTATTTCGGCACACTTGGAACTCAGACTGATCTTCTCGCCATGCCTACTGAGATAAAGCAAATCCCCAAAGATGTTACTGGTAAGTTCTTCAAAAAGTGAACTGCATTTTAACAGTATAACATAGCTGTAACATACCGACCCAAAAATTTAACAAGTAACAATTTTTAAGCACATTATTACCATGCTCAACAAATGCATTTAACACTGCCAATATTTGAAGTCAGACTGTTTCACATTTTAGAACTCTGAGGAACCACCAGAGGGGGCAGGAAAGCTCTTAAGGGAATACACTTAAACAGTGGAGATGGGAGTTAAAACACAGGCCAAAAACTATTTGAAACTGAAAATGATGCTAAAGGAAGTAAAGCCTACATACTCGGCACAATGATACTTTCAAACTGTATCCTATAATCATGGAATGATTTGGGTTGGAAAGGTCCTTACAGCCCATCTTATTCCCTCTGCCGTGGGCAGGGATGCTACTCACAGAACCAGGTGGCTCCAAGCCCCATCCAGCCTGGCCTTGAACACTTCCAGGAATGGGGCAGCCGCAGCGTCCCTGGGCAACCTGTGCCAGGGTCCCACCACTCTCATTACTAATAAAATTTTCAAACAAATGCAAGTCAACAGATAAATGGATTTCTTAAAACCATGGCTATCAGATGCAGGATTTTTCAATCACCTAACAGATTACATGACATTATAAAAGCGTGCACCTTTATAATCTAAAAGCACTAGTAGCTATGTCAACGAATACATTATGCAATTTTCTCTTATCTGATGCATAAAAATATACCAAATCCAAACCTATTTTCATGCCAAAGAGAAAACACTTGAAAACTTACTTAGTTCTAGTAATGACAGATTCCAGTGTTTTAAAATCTGGAGTCTTGCCTTTCTGGGTACAGATCATGGAGCGCTGGACAGCTAAGGGCTCCCCATTGACATCTCGAAACTGTAATCGAATCTGAGCTCTAACATCTGTTTCATTGGCAACCTTTGGTAGAAATACAAAAAAAACCAGAATGAGAGAAATTCTTCTCAAGGTCCAAAGGAATATGTGCCTCTCCAGTTGGTGGGATATATTCTAATCACCCCAGCTCTCTGCCTTTCCTCATTTCAGCTCATCTGCCTACAACTTCAGCATCCCTGTTTTCTTCACAGCCTGAGTGCAGTGGAGTATTTTACTTAGGAGTAAACACACACTGCATCTAGTTACTATGACTTACCTTTGGATCATGAACAAATGTTTTTCCTTTGGTGCCAGGAGGAAAATCTCCAGTGGATATATATTTAAGACATTCAATTATAGTCTAAGGAAACAGAAATAAGTATATAGTTATAATGACATATTTAGGGTAATCAAGATGGACTACAAGCAAAACCACAGTAACAGCCCAAACATTCACAAATTACTGAAACAGCATTTAAATTTTTGAGTATCATGAAAATATGATACTTTGCAAAAGCAGTTTTAATCAGGATCTGGATCAATTTCCTATGAAAAAATATCAACCAATGCTCTGCAAATTCCAGGCATGAAAGCAGATCTCTAATAATGCTAAACAACACCACATTTAGAGTAAACAGCATGACTTTTGCAATATTACCAACACCTTTCTGCAGAAATCATTATTCATATGTCGAGGCTTTCCAGACCTATTTAAAGCTCAAATCTAAACATACAGCAAGCCTTACCGTTTTTCCTGCACCATTTGGTCCCACCAAAATAGTTAATGGATCAAAGAAAGTGATAACTTGCTTGTCTTTATCCTCCACCCCAAAACTCCTCACTCCGAGGATACTCATTTTCTCAATCCTCGACATTTCTGCTGAACCTCTTCTGTTCCGAAGTCAGAGGTGTAAACACTGTAGATCCTGTAAATCAGAGCTTTGTGAAAAATCCAGTAGGCAGAAAGCACAGTACATTACCAAAAGCTGACTAAATACCTACACAAGCACAAAACATGATGAATATATTTAAAAACACCGAGCTAAGGCTCTTCAGTTACAGCTGAGGGTACAAAACATATGAAGGCAAAACCTTACTTGTTTCAATCTGAGCAATTAATCAACTCCAAGTTAAGTGCCATAAGTTAACTTATGTTATCAACTCCAAGCACAACATTAAAGCATAAAGTATCATGAAATCAAACACAATGGCTCTACATAACCCTTTATTCCACACCAGAAACACTATGCACGTGCTTTCAGAATGTCCCAAACACAACAGATGCCCCAGTGTTTTTTCGCTTTGATAACCCACCGTTGTACTGCAACACCCAACAAACACCGTGCAAGCTTTGCCACTGCCTGTTTCTCACTGGTACCTCCAGCATCACCTTGTCCTAATTCCTGCTGTGAGGGGGAAGACTCTGAAGCCTTCCCAGGCCATGGGACGGGCACACACTACTGGGCTGTGCACGGGTGGGAGCTGGCCCGGGCACTGGAGGGGTCTGGGGGAGACAATTCCGACCCCAAGGCCCGTCACTGACCCACGGCAAGCACGCGTGTGTGGGGTGCGTACGGATGTGTATTGCAGGGGTGTTACACGTGCGTACGGCTGTGTACTCCGGGGGTGTCCCACGGGGCCGATGGCCCGGGCTCGGCCCTCCCGCGGCACGTCGGGGGGTGCCCGGCGGGGCTCGGCCCGGGAAAGGGCATTTCCTGCCCGGCCCGAGGTGGCAGCGGGGCTTTCCCGCCCGGAGCTCCGCGCGGCGCCGGGGGCGGACGTTTTCCACGACAGGCCTTGGGGCGGCCCTTCCCCTCCCCGCCGCCCGGGCCCAGCC
>VZRL01006154.1:2387035-2406253 GCA_013397895.1 Origma solitaria | reverse complement strand
TCGCCCCGCCCCGCCCCGCCCCGCGCGGGCCGCCTGAGGGCTCCGGGCCCTGAGCGACCTCGGGGCCCCGCACCGCGTCCGGGCTGCGGGATCCGCTGAGGGCTCGGAAAGGAGCGACGGAGCTTTGGGGCGGTGTCGTGGTTCAGCCCAGCTGGAAATTACAGAATCACAGGATAAACTGCGTTGGGAGGGACCCGCGAGGGTCATCGAGTCCAACTCCTGGCCCCTCATAGCACCATCGCCAAGAGTCACACCATGTGCCCGAGAGCTTTGTCCAAACGCTTCTTCAGCATTTCAGGATTGGCGCTGTGACCGCTTCCCTGGGGAGCCTGTTCAGTGCCCAAACACCCTCTGAGTGAAGAACCTTTTCCTGATACCCATCCTGAACCTCCCCTGACACAACTTCAGGCCATTCTGCCGGCTCCTGTCACTGCTCACCAGAGAGAAGAGATTGGTACCTGCCCCTCCTCTTTCCTGACGAGGAAGCTGTGCCTTGCTCCGAGGGCTTCCCTCAGTCTCCTCAAGGCTGAACAGACCAAGCACCCTCAGCCGCTCCTCATATGGCTTCTCCAGAGCCTTCCCCATCCTCACTGCCCTCCTCTGGACTGTCTCTAATAGCTTTAATGCCTTTCTCGTATTGCAGTGATGAGGCGCCTTGCAGCCACTTGCTCAATCCCCCTCTCCTCTCCCCCAGCCTCGGTGGAATGGGGAGGAGAATCAACTCTGAAACTTGTGGGTTGAGATGAGAGCAGTTTAACAATTGAAAACAAAGTAAAATAGAATAATAATGGTAAATAATAATAATGAAAATAAATAGAGAAAAAACCCTAATAACTGTTGCACAATACAATTGCTCACCACCTGCTGACTGACACCAGACCCTTCCCAGGTAACTCCCCCAAGTTTATCTACTGGGAAAAACATTCCATAGTGTGGAAAATCCTTTGGCCAGTTTGGGTCACCTGTCCTGGCTGTGCTCCTTCACTGTTTCTTTTCTGTACCTCCTCACTGGCAGACCATGAGACAACAAAAAAAAAAAAATCCTTGGATAACAACAACTTCGAAAAAGCCAAATAATCAGTATACTATCTACCTTATTTTCATTCTGAATCCAAAACACTGTGCTGTACGAAATACTGAGAAGAAATTAACTCCACCTCAGCTGAAACCAAGACAGGCAGTTTTAGGGAGTTCAGGAAAGTTCTCTGTGATCAGTTGCGGGAAAGTGGATCAAGCTGGCTGCTTTGGTTGCTCAAGATCATTTCTCTATAAGGCCAACAGAACTCCTGCCCCCTCACATCAGTCTTCTCCCACATCCTCTTCCTCTTTGTTCCCTAACCCCTCTTCATCTTCCAGTTAGAAAAAAGTCCAAGCCAGAGGACTGCCCCTTCCTCCTGCTTCTCTGGAGCTTCGTTATCCTACTCCTGAGGACCGGGAGTCCCTCCAGGACCAAATGTAGGATCAGGCTGCACGTGCCATGAACACCCTTACCTCGACCCGGCAGCACCCAGCCAGGTGGGAGCCATCTCAGGTTCACTGCACAAGCCAACAGCGCTAGGAATCTAATTTATCTACACTTTCAGCCAACTCCAAAATTGATTAATAACTTGCCAGCATATTTTAGTGCTTACTGTATTTCCTCCATGAAGGGAAATAATACCACTAGTTCTTGTGTCAGATGAAGTTCATGGTTAGGTAACAGAGGCAAACTTTGCAAAACAGCCCTTTGTGCTCAATCTCCGCATCATCTGTAATTAAAATGAGTAACAGAGATGATAGGTGAAGTAAGTCTGGACCTTATCAGAAGTTGGCAGCCAGCAGGTGGTTTTGTGGCCAACAATTCAGGCTTTCACTACAGTTGTACTCTGATGATAATCCTACTTTTTATGAGTGCAAAAAAGGTTTACAAAACATGAGCTATGGCCACTTCAGATTTTGAGACAAGAAATTAGTGTCCATGCTGGCAGAACAGCCTGTTAAAGTATTGCCAAAGGTCACACCCATCTTTGAGAAGCCAACGCAACTCCTCCGGAGAGATGACACCAGATGATACTCCATTTGTGTGTCGCCTCCTGCCCTGCAGCTGCCTTGGTATGACTCAGTTGTTCAGCAGCACAGTGCTTTCTCTACAGGAACACTTTTCCATGTTGCTTTTAGATGATGCACAGATTATACCCTGATTCTGTAGCCAGTCTGACCTCTGGAATATTCTTTGAAAGTTGATGATTAGGATACAGTTATTGGTGATGTTTCTGGTAAGAGTTTTCTGTTTCACATGCACCATTTTCCCACCAATATGAAATCTGTTCTCTAAATAGTGTGTGTCTTTACGCTGCTATGGGATGGTTTAGTGGGAATGATTTCTTCACTTGTGATCACTGTCCTTTGACCAGCACAGTTATCAGCTTTTCAGAGTCTATAAATCTATGAATATGAGTGTGAACATGAAAGTCTGAGGAGCAGAAGGGACAACCTCAGTCACTGTTTCCTGCAGCATATTTATTATCACGTCATCCCTTCTAGAAATCTGTCAGTCTGGTTGGAACATTAGGTAGAAGAACAAATAGTGGTTACACACTGTTATATTTCCAGTCTAAACTACTATAAGAGCAGCCAAATGCTGATTTCTGTAGAGGAATGGAAGTATATCTGGTATTATTTCTTTCATGCTCTTCTAGGAGCCAAACATTTTCGCCTGGGGACCTCCCGTGTTTCTTTGGCTGTGCCCTGACAACAGGATGTTCCATAAGCTTAAAAGCTTTATCAGGAGCTTTTTTAGTTAGGATCAAAACATCTTTTCAAGAGGGCTTTTTAAATTGGTAGTTATGCTTTTCTTGAGGAATTTTAGGACAAGAATTTAAAAAAAAAAAAATTTAAAACTTAGTTAAGCACTGTTTTCAACAAAACCAGATCTACTTATTAAATTTCTGTTGAGAAACTGGTAATTTGATGTGGACAAGGTCTTCTCTGTTTCTGTGACTCTCAAGCAGGTAGCTATGGAAACCCAGATGACTCTTCTTATGCCATTGAATGATTTGTCCAGTTTTGCTCGAAAATTGTAACCTTTTAATGAGCGAGTGTTACCCTCTCACAAGCCATTGCCAGTCATCTGAAAGTAGGCACTTTGGGTTTTTTAATAGATAGAGTTTTTCCACTTACGTTGAGGGACAAGGTTTTCACCTGATGCCAGGACAGCTAATTCAAGCCATTAACACCTGCCATGCTGTCACTGCTGGGCTGTCAATGAAACCTGTGCCTTTTCCAGCCATGTCTTCTATGCTGAATTTCCCCAAACAGTGAGGGTAAGAGGGGAAGGGTAAAGAATCCAAACTGGTCAAGTGGTGTTAGGATCTATGTATGTCTAAGAAGTTTCAGGTATTTTTTACTCAGCCTAGAACTGCAGTTCATGTTAGAAAATCCCACTGAACATATTACTGAGTGGGATGTAAAAACTACATAGCTTTTCAGATCTCCATCTCTCGGATTATGTGATGCAAAAGTAAGAGTAGAACCACATAAAGATCTGTGTTATAGAAGGAATGATCCTATTTCCTGTGATGAGTTTTTGATATCATGTAAGAAAATTACATCTCTTATCCACAAAGGTATTTTCCCCTTACTTGATGTCAGAAGGAAGGAAACCCCCAACCTCTCCCCACTGAGGCATCCCACAGTGCCTATGATAACTCACACTATGGTCTTGTGCCTTTTCCTATATGAGAAAACTTTCCCTTTCATCTAATATTCAAGGTGTACGTGGGTATATATAGGCAGCATATGGTGCATAAATCAAACACAGCTTTCCTTGAAGCCAAAATGCTGTTGCTCGGTATCTTCTTGGTGAGTTGCTGCTTACCTGGCTCAATGGGAGATGCAATAGAAGAATTTCAAGAAAACCTCAAGGCTCTAGTGGCTCTAGCAAACAAAGAGGTGGGTCATTGTCTCTTTTTTTTCATTTCCTACAGTTCTTTTGATGGAAATACAAAATAAAGTCTGGGCTAGTTTCAGCTCTAGTTTGCATATCCTATGTTTTGTTTGTTAAAGTTGAGATGCTCAAGGCACTGCGTGTCAAGCTTTCCTCAGAAGCTGGTGCTGTAATTGTTTCCCCAAAGGAAGTTCAGAAATAGAAAACCTGATGAAGATGATATGTAGTTAGAGATATTTAACGATGTGGCCGTCACTTAGAGGAGAAATACCTTCTAACTGTATATTCTTTTTAAAAATTTTAGATCTTTCTTCCAGTACCCAAGGGGAAATTTCAGGTAAGACTTTCAAACTTCTTTATTCAGCTGTTGTTAATGATTTTTAAAATGATGATGCTTTGTGGCAGATTTGAGGGACAGTTAGACTAGTAAAAAAGACTGAATCTCACTAAAAGGGAATACATTGCTAACGGTTCATAGGCAGCTCTGTCAAATTCAGTGAACTTCCTTGTGTGGAAAGCTATGGAAATAACCAATTCTATGACCATGGTCTCTGAGACTTGGTTATACTCCTGCTGAAGGCAATCTCAGGAGTTCTTGCAGAGAGATTACTACTGAGGCTGTTCTTAACATTACCATGTGAGGTGCAGACCCTGAACATCACCTGCTGGCATTCAGAACCAAAGACAGTGAATAAGTGCAGTACTTGAAGCACTGAAATGTTCTTGCCTCTTGGCAAACAAACAATTTGAGTGTTGTAAAGCATCATGAAGTTTGTGTCTGAAGAAAGCAATTTGTTGGCACAAAAAGTTATTGCCCACAACCCTGTTGATCAGTGGTTTCAGTTTGTGGTCTGCAGATTTCTAGAGTTCTGTGAACTGAAAAAAGGTTCATGAAAATAATTAAGAACAGCCAGCCTTTTGTTTTAGAGGAAAAAATGTTAGAGCTTGCAGCTTTAAAGAAGGTTAAAATATGGACAGAGGGGTACAGTGCTTCTGTCCTGTGTGGAGATATAGCTGGGAGAGGGAATTGGCAGATCTAATATCCTCAGGCTACTCAGTGTGGTTTTGATAAAACTGCAACCCCAGGGGATTTTTGTCTGCTTTTACATCTCTTTTCTCTGTTTTTCCTTTATAACTATATTTTTAAAACGTGTTTCTTTTCTCTCCTGCTGTAGATTTTTTATCAAACCCCAGAAAACGTAGGAAAGTACCTCTTTCTCTATTTGCACAGAAATAGAGTAGACAATAGGTAATTTCTGTTTCTGCTATGCATGCAAGTAGTTATTGAATTTACTGAAAGATAAAAGTTAACTCATTTGATAGAATATAATTTTGCTGGTTTTTATTTTTTTTAGTGCAGTCATGTTCCCTGTCAACTTAACGAAACCATAGAAGGACTGAAAGTTTCCTTTAAGAATAATTCAATAAGAAACCACATTTCTCTGATGGAGAAAAACATGGATCACATAACATCAACTTTAAAGAAAACACATACAGTAAGTTTCTCATCAATTATTTATAGTCATAGATTCATGGTTTGGGCTGGAAGGGACCTTAAAGCTCATCTAGTTCCAATTCCCCTGGCTTGATTAGGGACACTCAAGGTAAAAGTATGAAATTACATGAATGTGCCACTCATTTGTTTTCAAAACATGAAATTACTAGTCTCAGCATGCTGGTCAGCTAAACTCAAGAGCAAAATTTTAATGTCATCTGTGCCTACCCTTAGTTTTGAACTGTTGAGCATTACAGCTGCCACTCAGCAATGTTTTACAGGAAATACCTGGAATTCATACAGTTTGGATGGAAGTTAGAGTTTCCTAAAAATGTATCACCTGCACACAAATCCTGGGACTTGTCATTAGCCAGGACACTAATAAGAAAAGGCCCTAAGCCACATCTCACCAAGCAAGCCAGACAGGAAGAAATATTCCCAATACTCAAATGTCTTCTCTGTTCATTCATGCAGATCTGTCTTTCCTTCTGATTAAACATCCTCTTGAACAGCCACCATCAGCTTCTCAGCAATATGCTCTTCTTATTTTCTCCCTTATTTTGACTATTACCTGTTGTTACTATCATTATTGTAGCAACCCAAGAAGCCCAGATCCTGTCAGATGACAGACCTGCCCCTACAGAGAGCCCCGCAGCGCTTCATGAGATACTTCCAGAATGTGCAGGAGAGCTGCTGGGACTCCTGATGACAGGTGTTGGAACCCCAAGTACTTGGAGACATGTCTTATCCAACACTAGAGCTGGTTCTGATGGAACACAGGGCACCACAAAGAGACAGCACAATGTCAATGTGAATGTTTCGTATATGTATTACCAGATATTTATGTCTTATTGGAATTATTAACATATTTATTTAATTTATAGAGAGCTTTTATATTTGTACAGAGTCCTGATGTTCAAAGTGATCATGAATAAAAGAACTTCAAATTATTAACTATACTGTGGGGGTTGTGCACTATCATAATTAGAGTGGAAGTCCGGGCTATATGAGTGAAATCAAAACATATGAGAGTCATACAAGAGTCAGACCCATTGATGTGCTCTCCTGCAGGCACTTACGAAACTGTCAAATATTTATCATCTGAAGGCAGGAATAAAAAGGAGAGAAGGCTATCTTTTAAATATGTGCAAAATTAAGTTTGAGAACAATGTGTTGCTCTGTAATTCTACAATATAATTGCAGTGCAGTATACCTGCATGATACGCATTCTTTATTTAATTGATATATTTAGTGTGAGAGCAGATCATATTTATTTTAATATCATTCCCAATTTATTTTCTACCCATGGTGTCTTCAAATTTTGTAATAAAGACTCAGGAATTAGTGTTGTTGGCTCAGTGACAGGCCAAAATGAAACCTTGAGCAGGTCTCTGGGTTATTGCCATAGTAATATAGTGATAATTATCAAATAGAAACAATGGTGGTAACAAAGGATGTCTAATTTAGTCTAGATTTGGTTGGTTGATTTTTCTTCTCAGGATTGCTTAAAGCTGTATTTTTCATGAAGTGAAGTTACTTTTCCTAAATAAAAATATTACATTTTTCTAGAATCTGAAGTGTCAGAGGAAACAATGCTTTTGATAGTGTATGGAAGCATACACTGAACTCCAAATGAAGTGCAGTGTATTCACTGGGTTGGCTTTTGGGGCATGAAGCAGTTTGAGGACCTGCCCAGCTAAACATTGTGTAACTGTTAAGTGAAAAACACTTGGCATAGATGTATTTTTGGGAAGTCATAGACCCTCTCTAATGAAATAAACAATAGGATTCAGTAATTGAGCATAGTTATGTCTGAGGAGCCATCCGGTTTGTGATGATTGTAGCAGATAGACAAGATTTTACATGGAATTAAAGGGTGCACAGCAAAGAGATTCCCATCTCGGGGACTGAGAAAAGGCAGGATGAATCCAGACATTGGTATTAGCAGTGTGACAGTGGCAAATCCAGTCAGTCTTGAAACTAATAAATCTTATCCAGAGCAAACAAAGAGAGCGGTAACAAGGAAACCCGGAGAAAGCTGTTCCACAAGGCCATGCCCACACCATTAGTCACTGCCGGAGGATTAGCAAGAGCAGACAAGAGCAAAACAATGAACTCTGAACGAGCAAACATGAGAAGGCACCTCTCTAAACAGGGCCCTTCTGACACAGCTCCCAAGGAATCAAAAATGCATCCAGAGAAACGCAGGGAGCCAGGAAACCTGTCCCACACAGATGAGATATTTAAATACTTCAACATCATCTTTCCCAAGGAACTGTAAATGATGCACAGCTGCTAAAATTGAAGCAAGGCTGGGAAGCATTACTTTTTTCTAGTATTTTATGTTTCACTCCAGCTTTCTGCATAAAACTGAAAAGTAGGAGCAAAGTCAGCATTTTTCCACAAGGTTTGCAGAAACTTTATAATCTTAATCAAAACAAACCCCTTTCAACCAACCACTGCTGATTGACTGTAATATTACCATAGGTCATGCTAAGAACTCATCTCTCTTTCCAAAACATGCTAAAACCTGCTAAAAGTGTGAGCTATAATGTTCTGTTCCTTCAGTAGGGACAATACTGCTCACCCATACTGTGCTAAACCTCACGAGACAGGCACAGACAAATGCTACTGACTGCTTAAATGACCACACTGGAGCTTAATTAACTAATTAAGCAGAAGACATCTCTAATTACAATTATGCAACTTTGCATAAGCTCGGCTCATACTTGAAAGTGTATTCTTTCACTATTCCATCTCATTACCACATGCTAGCGCTATCCACACAGCAAAATCTCCCTTCTTTCCCTTTTATTCTTCTGGAAGTGTTTTACTTCCTGCATTAGCACAGGTGAATAGAGTTTGGAGCACAGGTAATTCTTGTTTAATGCTCTATGCTCTTGAGGAATAGCAAAGCCAGGATTATAAAACAATTTAGAATCCTTGGGAGCAATCTAACACAGCCTGAGTGGCAGAAATGGATTTTTGGTGTGCTGCCAACACGGTGCATTATCCATTTATCATGCTGTCAACCTATTGAAAAGTCATTTCAAGAGAGAAAAGAAAGATGATCTTTCAAACCAGAGTCATTCAGGCACATGAAAGGTTTTTAGGAGCCCTGGCAGGGACAGGCTGCACATGCAAGAGCAGAGGAAGTCGCAAGACTGGCTGTACAAGCTTTAAAATTCACATGTAATATACACAATGATGATCACCCCGTGAGTGAAGAGGAAAAGCCTTTGAGGCTTTCATTTTCAGGATGTACAGGCAAAAAACACGCCCAAACCGAGGCAGAGCCTGCTCTCGGGAAGGTCTTGCTCAGTGTAGAGGGCACCTGGCACTGAGGCAGGCTCCTGCTGCAGGGTGTGATGCTGTGGGAACTGAAACACAGCACCTCACTACCACTGTAACAATCAGAAAACAAAGAAAACATTTAGGGATAAATATACTGAGAAGTTTTGGCTTAAAAAAATCATAATCACAGGTTTCTGAGCTCTTACAAGTTTCATTTGCTCTCTAGGGAAGCCAAAGGATTTTAGAAAACAGAAGGGACGCTAAAGCTGGCAGAAGGAATTGCTGAGAATCTGAAGCAGTAAGCATCCCACCACTGTTCCTCTGCCTTGGCACTTCAGGGCGATACATGACAATGGATTCGGGTTTTTTGGTTTTTTAAAAATTTCACTGTTCTGGCTATTCCACTGGTATTTCCAATGATGCTTAAAAGCTTTCTAACACAGCCCAGGCCAGCCTACAGTTGTGCCTTGGCTGCAGCCCAGGGCAGAGAGTGAGCAGCAGATGACACATTTCAGTGAGTTTTGGCTGAGTCTTGAGCAACAGTTCTCTCCTTTGTCTTTTCTCTTCTGCCTTTATTTTTCTCTATAGGAAACACTCCATTTTGTGCAACAGCGCAGTAAAGCTGATTTTAGAGTCAGATCTGAGAGAGTCCCACTGATGGCAGTGTCCAGTGCTAAAAGCTGTGAAAAAACTGGCCAGATATTGCACATATTGTTTCCAGAAAGGAGTCACTCCCACGGACTGTCACAGAGCTGTAAACAAAATTCCTCCCAACAGCCTGTTTCCCAGGAAAAATGTTTTATTTAATGTAATTTAGGTCAAAACCAGTCTTCACTAAATTTCACAATTCCCCTGACTTGGAATTGGCCTTTGAAGAATCACCACAGCAGTTTTGGGACAGAAATGCTCCAGGAGCAGCACTACTTTGGGATGCAAGAACAAAGGTGAGGCATTTATCTTTGCTGCCCATTGCAGGAAGCAGGAGTTCTGCTCACTGCTAGAGCATGCAGCCTGGATTTGCACATGCACATGTACCTTGCTCTAGCAGCCCTCCTTGCAAGGGGCACACACTGCTGGAAGGCAACAAGAAGCTAAAGAATCATTCCTTAAATATGGTGAATATGACCCCCTGCTAGTGACCTGCTTTTCACACTCAATGGCTTCTCTCCATTGCTGTCTGTTAGAAGTGAGAGTATCACTAAATATTAAAAGAGTTTCTACAACCTCAGGAGATTGGGTGAGTTTGAGGATCAGAAAATTTGCCAGGATAAGAGAAAACTCCATTTCAACAGGATTGCTTTAAGTTCCCAGCACAAAATACTGAAACATAACCACTGCGAGAAAGCATTCCAGAGCATCTCCACAGGAGTACTTTCCTGGTTTCCAGAAATTTCCATTTTCTTGAGCATGGCAGGCTAGAGAGGCACAAGATACTGCACCATAGCAGTGCTGAGTCTTGTACTCACACCAGCGTAGAAACCTTATCTGAGCATTGTAACTTCCCACATATCTACATGAAAGAGCAAAACCAACTCCTACAAAGAGTTGCAGCTCAGTTCTTTCAAGGCATTCGCTGAGCCCATCAAGCAAATGCAGGCAGGAATGATCACCATTTCTCGATGCAAAGAATTCCTTGCCCAGGATGATCCCAGCTGGCATCAGCAGCACCGTGCACAGCTTTTAGGATAACTTTGTTTCCAGCATCATCTGATTTCTTTTTTTTTTTTAATGATATTCCTAAATCAGCTCTAATGTGAACACTTATCACACCCTGACTCTCAACAAAATGCCTTTTTCGTTAGTATCAAAAGTCATTAATTCACTGATTAATTAGATTATTTATTCTCTTCCATCCTTCTGTTCATTCCAAATTCAAATTGAGGCACTTTGGAAAAACCCAGCAGTGTGGATTTCCACTTGCTGTCTGTTACTCCGGAGTTTCTTCTGAAATATTTTCTTTGCTTATTCTTATTCCTATTCCTACCAATTCTATTCATGTTTGTGGTGCCTTCGCTCTGCTCATATTCCCAGATCAGACAAATTCTAGAACTATAGGTACCAGAGATTTACAGTATTGGGGCCAGAACCTGTTACTTACATTGCCCTATTTTTTTCTTACATATTCCCTAAGCTTCTTAACCCTGCATCCATGTTAAAAACAAAACTCCAAACCATCTGTACGATAAAGAACCTGTTGGGAGATGGGACTGTGATTTGTGTAGGGGCACTGAGCTAGCTTAGAGAGAAAAATACTTGAGCAGTTCTGTTACCTCAAGCCGAATAGGGAAAAAAGTGAAGGAAAAGAGGAAAAGGGAAAATCCCTGCATTGAGAAGTGCAGTGGTTTTGGAATATGTCACAAGAAGAGAGAGTGGTAAAACAGCAAGCACTAAAAGGACCAATCTTGTTCCTTTGGAGCTGGGAAAAGCTGAAAGACCAGCTCATGCTACTGCTATATTTAACAAAAATACCCGCGAATTCTTTGGAACTGGGAATTACCTCCTGCAGACTAAGTTTATCAAGGGGAAAAGAATAGTCATAAAGGTCATACACAGTTCTGGGACAGTGCTGGGATTCTGCAGAAATGGCCTCAAATGCCATATGGAAGAGAGGGAGGAAAAGGCCTGAGACAAAATCTGTCAGCGGTTGCGCTGGCCAGGAATGGAATTGGACACAGATGTGCTCTCTGTGCTGAGCAGCCCCAGAGTGGGGCGGTCTGAGGGGGGGACACAACAGTGTCCAGCAGCCCCATGGGCAATCCCTTGCAGTGGGGACAGGAACCACCATGCTACAGTGGATGGGCCAACTGTTGGCCAAGGAAAAGGTGAAAAAAGTGGGGTTTTCCAGCAAACCTTGAGTCAAAACTGAATTGCCCACAGACGTGTCTAATGATGGGTCGAACCTCAGCCTGGCTGGCAGGTGCAGCCCAGGTACCAGCCAGGGGGGAGAAGAAGCTTTGCCTGAAAAATCAGTGTGAGTTTGAGGGAGACCAAAAGAAACAAGCTGTGAAACACCAAAACACAGTGAGCCAAGAGCGATGCTTAATCTGTGCAGTTGTATGGCTTACAAATTCAGCCCAAGGGCCACTGGCAGTGCCAGGCAGGCTCTTTGCAGAACTCCCAGAGATGCACTGATGCAGAGTCCACAGAGTCATAGAATGGTTTGAGTGGGAAGGAACCTTAAAGACCATCTAGTCCCAGCCCTCATGCCATGGGCAGGGATACCTTCCACTAGACCAGGTTGCTCAGATCCCCACCCAACCATGGTGTTGCAATTCCAGGGATGAGGCACCCACAATATTTCCAGATAATCTGTGCCAGTGTTTTACTTCTTCATTGTAAAAAGCTTCTTCCTTATTACTTGCCACATTCCTACAAGGATACAATCCTCAGAGCTGTGTGATGAGAAAGTTCGACAGATAAATGTGAAGTGTGGAAAAAACCCTCACCTTGTTAGAGATGACAAACGGATACAGCAGGCAGCAGCCAGCTTGCAGGTTAGCTTGAGCTAAGCCACATAACCACTACTGACTTTTGACTTCCCTAATTCAAAGTATTGAGATATTGAGATGCTTACTCTGAAATGCTGCAGCATCAAACCCCACAAGCAGAGCCAGCGGATCTGCCCCTGCCTGGCAAGCACAGGGCTGCACTGCAGCCACCGCAGCCACTGCCTTCAGTTCTGTAAAATACCATCGTACCTTTTTAAAGAAAATAAAAATGGAGGTTTTCCAGCTTCCAGGGAAGAGGGAAGTCACTGGCTGCTGGAAAGAGGGAAATCACTGGCCAGTTTGGCCAGGTAACACACCATAATACCTACAATGGACGAAGACCTCAGACTGGTCTCACAAACCTGGTGGGCTTCCCCCTTGCCAGCTCCTGGCCAGAGAATGGGGCAGTAAGGGGATCACTGTCCTGACACAAAATCGACTCTAGGGCACCAACTGTCCCCATGGGGTCCAGCCTGACTCACTCAAGACACCCTGCATCTCTCCCACCCAAAAAGGACCACTTTGCTGTGCCCATCCCCAGGGCCACCCTGATGCCCCAGGGCAGTGACTTCTGCTGTAAATTAATTAACTCCTACAGAATACCTGCATTTTGTCAAAGTTTTGCTGCAAGTATTGCACAAGTGCTGTAATTTTTCTTTTCTGTGTAATGGACCACATATTTTCCATGGGGTTTTGTTGGGGCTTTTTCTCATACCAGTCTTTTTCCTATTGTCTATCAGACAATCACACTCTGTGATTAAAGAAGCTTCGATTTCTAGAGAAGTGCTGTGGAGATGGCAGCTTCTTGGTCATGCTTTGGGTCATTCTATGCTTTACTAATTTTCAAGTTGAAAAGCCAATCCTTATATATTTACTACCTACTTTCCATGGAAAAGCTGACTGGGTAGGGAGGATGTCCCAAGGTTAAACACCAAATTTACTGGCACATTTCTCTTCCAGAATGTCTCAACAAATGGCCTTTTTTTTTTTTTACCAGTTTTAAAATTCAACCTAAACAATTATTTCCTTGTAGAGACCATAAAATGGTAGAGGACTGGTCCAGAACCACTTACAGGTTCTCTGAGCACATCAGGAGGATGAAGGCCCATCTCTACCTTCTCTTGCTGGCTGCAGGCATCTCTGCTGCTCCCCAGATGAGGAGCATGGCTGAATTACTGACACTACTACAGCAAATGTGTGAGGTGATGACAAAGGACATTCAGGTAAATTCAATTTCCATTTTTCTAATATAAAATTTGATATATTGAATCCTCTTGTTCTTGAATATTTAACTTTTTTTGAAAGTAAAACAATCTATGTGATATTATATTTTTATCAGTGTTAATAAAGAAGATATTTGAAAGGCTGAATTAATATGTTATTTTTCAGAATCTGAGGATTGAAACTCCCGACAATATAGATGTAAGTAAAAGTTTTTTTTAAAATAAAATTAATTTCTTTGGTTAATTTCTTCACTGGAAATTGACATAGTTTTAAATTGTGCTCTCCTAAAATACTCTATTTGTATTTAAGAGCAAACAATTACTTTAAATGTAGCTATTATAAGATATAAAGTGTCATTAGATATAAAACATTAGCAAAACCAATCAAATGATGAGTCAAAAAAGGTGCTGTGATATAAAAGGACAGCAACTATACTTGTTCTGTGTTTTTGTAAATTTCCTGCAGAACACACACACACGGAATGATTTTCTGAATTAGTTTTTTGAATAAAATACAATTAAAAAGGAAAGCATACACTCATTCACACTTCCTGCTTGTGTGTCTGAAAAATCCTTCTGTTTAGTCTACTTCATTTAGTCTACTTCTAGAAATGGCTATTTACATCCTTACCACCAGTAAGGGAATTAAATAGTTATATTACCCCATCTTCTCTGAAGGAAGGTGTTAATGCCCCCTGAACAGGACACCAGTGACTGAGTGTCCATTAACAGGCTCTGTCTTAAAGACGAAACTGCTCTTTATGCATTTCCCACCTTCTTTTGCATCTCCAATAAATTTCTCCTGCCCCCTCTCAGATTTTCTTTCTGAGATCACTTCAAAAGACTCCCTCATCAAGCAGACACAGTTAAAGAGGCTTTTTTCTCTGCTGTGCATCTACTAGAATCTTGGTTTCCACAGACCTGAGCCCAGCACAGAGCTCTTCTACTAATAGTGTGGCCAGATGACTATTTGTGGAAATGCAATCTGAGTCATTAATTTATTGAAGGAGCAGAATAATTCCCATTTTTGCCCAAAGCTAGCTATGGGGGGGTTGGGGTGTTCCATCCCATTCTATCCCAACCCAGCCCATTCCTTGCAAATTAAAGTTCCCAGCTCTATCACTTCTCTCTGGATCCTGTCTGGAGGAGCTCTCTTCCCAGGCTGGGGCTTGGGCTGGCTTTAGATCTGAGGTTCTGACCCGGAATCAGCAGTGCCCAATGGTGGCAGCTCACTCGCCCCTTTCCCTGCTGGTGCCACCACAGCCCCCTGTGCCAGTGCCCAGCTGTCCTTTGGGGAGAAGAGCTGCTTCCCTCTCACCTGTTCTCTGGGTCCAGAGCTGACAGAGACTTCCTCAGTGCTGTGTGTTTGCTGTCTGTCAGTGGCAGAAGCATAGAGCGTCCCAAGCAAGGCTGTGGGAAAAAAGATCTTATTCATCCAGCAGCATCCAGGAACAACTAACAGGAGATACAGGTTAGTTGAGAGCATCATGGGTGCAATGCTGACCTTCAGCAGTTGCCTGAATTTCCTCCAATCTTCAGTGATTAGGTTTTTCTTCATTTTTTCATCACTTTCTTCTCCCATTACACTTAAATCTGTTCCTGCTGCTGATGGTCGTGTCCTCTCCTTCTTTCCTTCTTCATGACTTTAACTGATCTCTTCCAAAACAACCTCATGCTGGAGAGTGTGACTATCATCATTCTTTGCTTGGCTTCCATCCCACATCCCTTCTCCCCCTTCTGCTGGCCTTATCCAGAACAGAAGGTCTCAGAGACCAAAGCCAGCAACTGCTTTGTGGCAGAGGACCAGCATTGCCACTCTTGGGATGGCACAAGGGGCAGGAAATGAGAGGGTGACCATTGTCCCCATCTCTCCTGGCATGCAGGTGTCAGATGTCACACGGGTTAATGTTTGGAGCAGCTTCAAGTTCATTTCTTTTCTTTCTCTTGTGTTCGAGAGACAGGAGCAGATGTGAGAAATCAAACAGATCTTCACGTGGCTACAGAAGAGGCAGGGCTGAGTCTTTAGACAATGACATATTTCATGTGGACATTATAAAACACACACCAGCAGATACTGTCCTTTGCCAGGTTCCTGTGCAGAGTAAATAAGTGTGTACAGCATATAAGCACACGTGATTAAGTTGTTTGCAAACTGCAGCCCAAAAGACAGTAAGGATGAATTTGCCACCCAGGCAGTTGGGCATAACTCCCAATGATTTTTAATGAACTCATCGTAGCTTGTGGTTACAAATCTTTGTATCTCAGTATTTTTATTTCTTCTGTCTTAGGATGTGAATTGTATCAGCACAATCTTTGAAGGAACAGAACAGCTGAAAAATTATCCAGCTATGGAAAAATTTAGTGCTTTTTTCCAAAAATTTGAAAGACTGAAGCAATGGCTCATGCCAAGCCTCCAAAAAGAGGTAGGAATTTATTTGCTGTCTAACAGAGATAATGCAGCAGAGATGTAATAAAATAAGATCTTTAATTCACAAATGAGCCTTTATATCTACAAAGGAGAGTAATTTCTGTACTGGCTTGTTTTTGGTACATGAAAGAATAAATCCTGGCCTTATTTCTTGTTTATATCCTTGCCTTGTTCTAATATTCAACTTGATCCACCTCTAAAATAAGGATTCATGTATATGATAAGCAAATTAAAGAAAAATTGTATCATCTATAAAATTATTTTGAGATTAAAAAGCTCTAAATAATGATTAAATATTAAGCATTTTCATTTTCTTGATTTTCAGGGGAAATGTGATACAGAAAGAAGAAGCACAACAATATTTATGAAAAAGCTGATGACATTCATCCAAAAAGTATTTAAAAAAGCAAGAGCAGAGAGTTAGAAGTTTCTAAAATTGCTGTAAATTTATATGAGTAGTAAAATATTTCCCTGTTTACGTATTCCTCCTTTGTGTTAAAATCTGGCAGGGCACATCTTCAGTTTCAGTGGTATTGCACTGGTTCGTGTTTCACATCTCAAAGTATTGGTGGCAAAATGACATTTGTATTTTGAGATGAAAATATAAATCTTGATAAAGCAAATCACGCAGCAGATTACAAAGGGACCTGACTAGGCATAAAACCTTTGTGTTTCTCATGAAGAGTTAATTTCTGAGTCATAGGGAGAGTGAATGTGGGTGGGTGTGAGCAGAAGCAGCTGGCTCACAGCACAGCCCTCACCCGAGCATCGCCTGGCGCCGTAGGTCTCACTGCGCCATCAGCACCGAGTGACAGATGAAATGTCATAAGAATATATTCCGTTTGCCTTTCTTTGAAACCAGAGTGGGCCAGGGCAGGGGGGGACAGCAATATGGGCTGGGGAGCTTCTAACTTTGCAGGTTTAAGGTCAGATTTGTACTGGAAAGTTTTACTGCTCTCACATAACCTCCTGATCCCACAAGCACTGAGAAATGAGATTTTATTCTTTCTGCAGGTTTTGTAGATCTGTGTAAATTTGGCAACTAAAGATTTGTGAGGGTCTGAACATATGCCACTTAGAGAATTAATGGGGTTTTATAATGTCAGTGGATAGGAGTGTTTAGATGAATATGAATCTATTTCTGTTGTGTCAATTAAATTATATTTTATAGACAAAAGTATTTTTGAAAAAATATTTATTCTGTATTTTTACTACTTTTAATAAAGCAAAGAAATGTTTGTCTCTGCCTTATCCTGCTCTCCCTCCCCAGATTTCTTCAAAGCTAGTCCCACACTTCAGGAAATCTAGTTATCAGTCAGAGGAATTAGATCCTTGAGGTGGGAGAGCAAGTGTATTGTTGAAAGCTATTTCTAATGATGCGTGAATTAAAAACCACAAAGTCCATTAAGATACCCCCCTCTGTAACAGAGCTGAGCTCACACGTTCTCTCTGGCTTCATGGATGATGCTTCCATTTTTTTCTATAAATATCCCAGCATAAATTAATTTCTTATTAAAAAAAAAAGTTTTAAATATAGGAAAATGAAACGAAAATTACATTGAGAAGGGATTTTTGGTCACAGAGAAAGGTGGGTTCCTCCAGTGTCTCTCTAATCATAGGAGAAGATTCTTGCAAAATCTACCAATTCTGACATGGTGAAAAAAGAAGATGAGCAGATGAGCAAGCCACTTGTGGTCAGAGTGTTGCCAAGGGTTCAATTTAATGCGTTTCAAACTCCTGGGTCAGACAAATCCTGATACAACATGTCAGGGATCCCACGCCGGGGTGAGAACCCTGTGACACCAGAACAAATATTCAGAAACAAAAAGTGCTTACCACATCACTGCTGATTTTCCCAGTGTTTCCTACTGTCATCCAGCTTTTATGAAGGAAAAATACAATTTTTCACAGTATTGCTCCATAAGATGGGCAGAGCAGGTACAGTTGCTGACGAAACAAGGACTAATCAGCAAAATTAAGATTTATTAGCTATTTGCACGGATGTTGACCGCTTT
The DNA here is from genome assembly GCA_013397895.1 of Origma solitaria. Lineage (NCBI taxonomy): Eukaryota > Metazoa > Chordata > Aves > Passeriformes > Acanthizidae > Origma > Origma solitaria. Next base: position 2,388,385 of record VZRL01006154.1, on the reverse strand, counting down.
TTTCTGCTGCAACTCAATCCCCAAAGCAGAGCAGCCTCCGCACAGGAGTAGGAGGAGGCGGTGGGCAGCCGACAGCAGGTGGCAACAGGGAACCAGAAATGCTCGATGCATCTCCCGGGAGAGCTTTTGGGCAGGAAAAACCCCAGACAGGGCTTCCCTTCTGGCGCCCAGAGCTCCTTTGACTCGTCCCCCATTTCGCAGCGGTTCCGATTCCTGAGCTGAGCCCAGGTCCCGTTCGTGCTCATCGCCACAGCAATCCCTGTCCCCCCAGTGCCACCCAGAGGAAGGCAGTCCCTGCGGGACACCGCCGCCGGGCTCATCCCTATGAACGCTTTGCCTCGGGTTTCAGTGGCGCACGAACGATGTGACAGCCAAAAAGTCCTTGCCTAGGGAACACGGCGACATCAGCAGAGCGGCATGACCCAGGGTGCAGCCGCACACGAGTTAAATCCAGGCAGGTGAGTGGAAGTTCCCCGGATAGGCTTCCCTGGATTCAGTACAGTCATTTCAGAGAGGCCAAAACGTGGAGAAAAGGAACGGATTGATTTGGCTGCAGCTATAGCGGGCTCTGGAAAACAGCCGGGAATGGTGAGGAGAAATGAGTGTGCAAAGCCTGAACAGAGCGTGATGGCACTGCCCACGGGAAGAAAATGGACCCCGCTGCTGACACAACTCAGCAGGACGAGCTCAGGGTCAGCAAAAAAAGAGGAACTTTTGAACTCTAAAGCTGCTGGGAGCTCTGTCTGGGTCGCTGTACCTCCAAATCACTGCAGGCACCTGCCCTCCGACCCACCTGGCTCCTGCTCCAGCTCTACTTTAATATTAACTACGACTTTATACAGAAACTTCAAAAGAATCATCTTTTCTAGCATGCCCCGGGGAAAAAAAATCATATAGATAGTATAAACATGTGCTGAATTATATATTATATAATTATTTACTGTATTTTGAGTGTAATATATATTCTATATAATATCTGCTAATGTTAGTATTAGTATAAATCTGTGCTGAATTATATATTATGTAATTATTTACTATATTTTAAGTGTAACATATATTCTATATAATATATGCTAATATTCCAGAGGGGTCTAGACTATATTTTGTATAATATGTATTATTAATAACACATATATTGTGTACTATATATTGCATATTATATATTGTATATTATATATATAATAGTATAATAATATATATAGTAGATTATATATAGTATGTTATATATAATAGATGATGGATTATATATATTATATATATTATATATTATATATTATATATGTTAGATTTTACATTTCATATTTTATATATATTATATAATATATATGATATGATATATAGCATATGTCT
>VZRL01006154.1:2357282-2379895 GCA_013397895.1 Origma solitaria | reverse complement strand
GAGCATCCCTCCTGCGGACAGCGGCCGGGCGGCAGCGCACAAGCCCCGGGAGCGGACGGGCTGGGGCGGGCTGTCCCTGCGCCCCCGCGGCGCCGGGCACGGCTCCGCTCGGCCGGTGAGCCCGGGGCGGAGCGGGCGGCCCGAGCCCCGCGGCTCCGGAGCAGCTCTTGGCAGACCCTGGCCCCGGGCGGGCACTCTCCGGGACCTCGTCCCGCCCCCGCCGAGCGGGTTTGCTGGTGAAAGTTAGAAGCGTGTTCTTTGGGCAGTCTTGGGTTGTTTGTCTTGGAAAACACCGCAAACAGGAAATTATTTGTGCAAAGGAAGCGCCGGGAAGGCCGGTCCCTGCGGCGGCAGCGCCGAGCGCCGCTGCTCGGGAGGGGTCGGGGTGGAATTGGGGATCCCCACCTGCAGCAGGGCCGCTGCCCTCACCTTGCGCACCTCAATTCATAATAAACTTTGAAGAAGAGGACTGTGCAGTCGGTGCCTCTCCGTGGCTGCAGAGCGTGGGGACACCCGCACCCAGTGGCGGTGCTGGCGGGAGGTCCCTCCCAGAACGGGGCTCGGAGCCGAGCTCCCCCCGGCCTGAGCCGTCCCACGCAGAGCTCCCCACGCAGCATGGGCTGAACACCCACTGCTGCCATCGGCCTCTTTGCCGAATTCCAAAGCTGAGCCCTGTTTTGGGGCTGAGCCAGGCAGAGCAGGAAGCACTTCCCTCCAGGAGCAGGTGAGAGGCAGTGAACCAGAGTTAAGTCCGGAAAAGTAGCTCTCGGTAGCATTGGTGGTGATGCTGAGGGCACAGAGGGGATGGGAGGGGCGACACTGTACCGTGGTTACAACAGTGATGAGGGTTTGGCTGACCTGTTTGTTACTTCTTTCACAGCCAACATGCCAGTGTCAAGAATGCGCATGAGGCCCTGGTTGGAAATGCAGATTGATTCCAATCAAATACCAGGACTGATATGGATTAACAAGGTGAGGCTGCTTTGTGCTATTATCATCATTATTAGTGTTATTTGTGCATCATTAACGATCCTTGTTCTTAAATGACACTAAACAGAAGTCAAGATTATAAAGGAAAAACATGGAGAAAACTTGCCAGCATGATGTTTAAAAAGCAACAGTTTTTGTTTGCAGAAAAGGTAGCTCAGGTTAGTACACAGTGGAGTAGTTCCATTTTTCCCTCAGAAAATGCCCAGGAGGTGAATGATAAATTGCGATGAAAACATTCTGAGCATATTGGAGAACCAAGAAGCCTTCAAGATCACTTTTAACTCCTGATGCTCATTGAACCAAGTCACCTCCTGTCCCAGATAAGCAACTGCTGATACACTCCAGTTGCTCCCAATTTTATTTAAGATTTGGCCTGAAAGAAATGCTGTATTTTCAGGTCTGTAAGGCATATCCCTCTACCAGGGTGGAGCATAGGGCAAGATCACTGAGCTTATTGAACGAAGGCTCTGAAGTTTCAATATCTATCCCAAGAGGATATTTAAGCTAGGTATTTTTTGTAGGATTGCTACAGGATCTTATGGGCAACTTAAAAAAGGGATTCTCTGCCAAAGCATGTCTAGAAAACATGCTGTAATTTATGACATAATAATAGATTATATATAATGTGTTGAAATTATTCTGGGATAAAGTTGATAATATTGCTTACTTCTACTGCACTGTAGCACATTGGGGGTTTTTCCTAGTTTCAGAAACCATAAAAAACTTTAAATGCCATGAACAAAATGGGTGGAAATATGGATATTTAATTAAAACATAGAGCAGGGGGGTTATAACATTTCTGAGCTGCAACTGAAAACTCTGTGATCAAATCCATCATTCCAAACTGGCATGTGATGTTTCTTTTTTAAATTCAAATCCCTATTGGTTTAATTTCAGGATAAGAGGATATTTCAAATCCCATGGAAACATGCAGCAAAGCATGGCTGGGACATGGAGAAGGATGCCTGCCTTTTCCGGAACTGGGCCATTCATACAGGTGTGTGCTGCCTTTACATTCTCATCAGTCATATGACTGTCTTAAACGAGGCATTTTTTTTGCCTTGACTTACACCTTAAACTGGTAGTTAGATTGACTGCTAGTGTTTATGTCAAAAAATAGAATGTTGGTATTTTTTTGGTGGGAAAAACCAACACTGCAAAATCTTAATCATATGGCCCATCTCTTATTCATAGGAAGGTATAAAGAAGGTGAGAAAGATCCTGATCCAAAAACCTGGAAGGCAAATTTCCGCTGTGCCATGAATTCCTTGCCTGACATTGAAGAAGTGAAGGATAAAAGCATCAACAAGGGCTCCAGTGCTGTCAGGGTTTACAGGATGCTGCCACCCTTGACCAAGCATCAGAAGAAAGGTAAACCCTTGGCAATGCAGCTAGAGTTACACTGTTCAAAGAGCACTTAAATATCCTGCTCCGTGTAAGCAGAGGGTAACAGACCTGTTGGTAACACTGGTGCCACTGGGCTTGCTCAGTGGTTATTGCTGGGAGCAGCTTGTACAAACAGTTAATTTTATCCCAAATTCATTAAACGTGTCTAAAGGCAGCATGCAGAGGTGATGGGGTCTGGCTGTTGCTGGTGGTAGCTGAGCTTGCTGAGCAAGTTTCAAGGCTGCAAGAGCTCACACTTGGCTAAAATGTGCAGCCCTTTCTCACACTCATCTTACTTTATTTCACAGAAAGGAAGTCAAAGTCTTCAAGAGAAGTAAGAAACAGGAGCAAGAGAAAGGTATGTGTCTGTAGAGGCAGCTGAAGAAGCTAGAGGTTTTGGTGGTTTTCTTGCTTAACTTTTTTCATATGGGAACTTGCGTGTTCTTAGACAAGTCTTTCATGCTTTACCCTTGTTTTTGTAGTTTTATGAAGAGACGAGGCTGGAGGAGTCAGCAGAAAGCTTAACCAACACTCCTTTGCCAGATGACCACAGTGGCTACACCATTCACGACTATGCAGGGCAGGAAGTGGAGGTGGAGAGCACGGCCATCACCTTAGGTGAGACACTGGGTTCAGCCCTGAGCAGAGCGGAAAGCGCCGCTCGTGCTAAACCCACGGTCAAAGATGAGTCTCGGGGCTGGGGCGCCGGTGCCGTCAGACTGGCAGGGAGGAAATGGAGGTGGTTGTCTCTGTCCTGCGAGTTCCAACTCCTGGTGCACCCCACAGACCTGTCCTCCTGCGAGGTGAGCGGCTCCCTGACCGATTGGAGGCCGGCAATGGAAGTCACCATGGCTGACAGCACCAACGATCTCTACCAGCTCCAGGTGTCTCCCCTGGCTTCATCCTCTGAAGGTGGGTGTTTCTTTTTTCCTACCCTGTCTTTCACTGCTCTGCTGGAGGCAAGGCAGCAGGATGAAGGAGTGCCTGGGGCAACAGGAGAAACAAGAGTTGTTTTGTAGAAAAACCAACCTCCATCTGATCGATTTGGGTATTTGGGGTTGCCAAACCAGCCAGGGTGCAGAAGGGAAGAGCTGGGACGTGCCACCTGCTCATGGGGGAAAGGTTCTGAAATGCCACCTGCCCCAACAGAGGTGGTGGAGGTAGCCATGCTTCCCAGTGTGGAAATAAATAATTAACATGGATTTATCACAGAGGTTCTTCACTCGGGGTGCAAATCATCATCCTCCTATCATCTCCCATAGCAAGTGGGCTCTGTTGAGTGCTGGGGAGGTATGGAGCTGGCTGGAGCCCTGCACCTCAGCGTGCAGTTGTTGAGGAGCATCAGAGAGGAAGGGCTGTGAGGAGTCTGGGGTGGGCGTGAGTAAAGTAGTGGTGTTGTGTGACAAGAGAATATGAAGCAGGTTCTGTGGTGAAGAAGCAGAAGTATGAGGGCTAAAAGTTGACATCTATGTTTTCTTCTCTTTTTTTTAATGTGCTTACAAAGCAGTCACAGACGAAGATGAAGAGGAAATAAATACGGATATTTTTAAGGTAAAACCAGCTCTTCTGGTCAGAATAAAATTGTTCAAAGTTGGTGTTTGTACCAAAAGAGGAAGGGAAGCAGGTATCTAATCCAGTCTCACGTGACCTGAACATACACTTAATGAGGAAGCCTGAAAAATTAAATATAGAAAGAAAGCTGCTTTGCAAATGTGAACTGGAGAGTACACACCCATGGAAATATTTACCCTTCACGTGAAAGTCAGAGGAAGTTACAGAGTACTGCTAGGAGTAGAGGTTCATAGAATCACAGAATTTTTAAGGTTGGAAAAGACCTCCAAGGGCATCAAGTCCAACTATCAACCCAGCACCAGAACCATGTTCATTTAACCATGCCCTCAGGTGCTATATCCACACGTTTTTTGAACACTTCCAGGGATGGTGACTCCACCACTTCCCTGGACAGTCTGTTCCAATCCTTTCCATGAATTTTTTTTCCCTAATATCCTGTATAAATTTCCCCTGGCACAACTTGAGGCCATTTCCTTGACCTGAGGTTGTTGTATTAGGGTCTGCAAAGATCCTCCAGGCTTTTCTATTTTGCCTTTCCCTCCACCTCTGACATATTTGGCTCTTAATCTGCATTTCCAGACATGTCATGCTTATCCCTCTGATCAGATAGGATAAGGCGCTCCAGCCTTTGCTGGTTTGCATTTTTTTTTTTTTAACTTTGAGTAAAACTTGATCTTGTTGCTTACCTGTCTTCTAATTAAGGGCAAGGAATCAAACATTATACCCACAGCAAGAAGGAGCAGTTTTTACCATCTCCTTCTTCTCTTCCAGCTGCTTGGACCAGCCCAAGACTGGCACAACACCAGCATTGGGGGGAAAGGCTTTCTTACCAACGAGTCAGGCACCCAGAGCCTGTGCAGCACCTTCAGCTACAAGGAGCAGGATGGGGACATCGACACGACTTCAGGTATAGACTCCTGGGCGATCCCTGGCAGTCAAGGATGATGCAGATAAGACAGTAATTGGGAGGCAGCAAGGGAAACGGAGGAATTCACCATCCTTGTGTTCTGAGATTTCCAAGTAGACTGTTGGAAGGCTGTAAGGAATTCATTGATAAAAAGAAAAAGTCAAAAACACTTCCAGTAAGAGTATCCTACAGATTTCAGGGTTATACATGTGTAAGTTAGGTCAGCTTTCAGGAACTCCTTGCAATGTAACTGAAGAATTTAATCTAGCAATAGCTTAAATGAGACAGTTTAATGGAGAGTGGTTGATGTGTTTTAGCGAAATAATAGTCTAAGTTATTTACTCTCATCTGAGAAATCTTTCAATTTTTGATACTTATTTTTAATATATCTATATACTATTTTGCTCTTGCTGCATTAATTCAGTGCCTATTCTCGTTTCTTTTTTTCTAGGAGAGGTGGATTTCAGGTTCTTTGACCAGAAAACCAGCCTGGACTTCTCCTGGCTGGATACAGTGAGGCCAACCATGCAAGTCATCCCCTGTGGGTTGTAAATCCCTGTCTTCTTCCAACCACAAACTGCTCTTGGATAGAAACTTTGACAGGTGTGGAGAGAATGGAAGAAATTTTTTGTTACTGACTGAGCAAAGAAAGTAGCTTTTCTATTCCGTTTGAGTTGTAGGCCTGGGAAGGTTAGCATGGAAAACACCATTACCAATGTAAAAAAGGAACCCCATCTTGCTGGCAGGACTCTGGCACTGGAGGTTCTCGGCTGCAGCTCCCACCTCATCGCTCCGGAGGTGAAGCTTTTCGGGAAGGTGTCGGTGTGCCGTGGAGTCTGCGCTGGTGGGGTACCACAGGCCTGGGGAGCAGGTTACCATCCTCCCCACGTGTGGTGTGATGAGCACTTTACCCACGGAGTGCTTAGAGGAGACGCTGCAGAGGAGTCTCTTACCTGCTAGTTCTGGTTGCTGCTTACCTGTGCGACACTGGTGACATGGAGCTTAACAACTGTCATTACACTTAGGCAGAAAAATTGCACTAATGGGCCCTTTCTTCTTTGATTTACTCCATCATATAGTTCATCTTTCAGACTCTGTAAATAGACCATTAAAATGTGAAAATTCAGTTTAGGCTTTGCTTCCACCTAGTTCATTCCCCCAGGTGCACTTATAGGATGCTCTCTGCCGTAGGCATGCTCTATCCCTTTCCTCAATATGAGTTCAAGAGCTGCTGCATGAAACAATTTTGCACTGATAGAGGCAGAGCTCTTTATTTTTACCATGCCTTTCCCAGATCCCTTCTGGCACTCTGCAGGGATCCCTCCAGTACTGCACACAAGCTGTAATATCCCCCAAATCCTCTGGATCAGCATGTGCCTGGAGAGTGCTGGATGGAAGAGGTTCTAGTGTGTGTGTAATAAATAGAAATCAAATCACTAAGCTGTAACAGACTATTTTCTTGTACATTTTATTTTTGTATATAAAGTGTTGTATATTTGTTTTAATAAAATGTTTTATATGTGACATGTTTACTTTTTCTCATGGAAGAGCTCTGAGGACACATTCCATCTTCCTTGAAAATACCCAAACAGATGTACTGTTGACAGAGACAGTTGGAGGGGTTTTTTCATGACTCATGAAAGCGCAGGGAATTTAGTTTGCTCTCATTTTGTACTCCCCAGCCTCTTTCAAGTGCAGCTGATGGGTGGAATCCTGCATGTCGGGGAAGGGGAGCCCAGCTGTTGTGCATTGTGGGGCAGTTGGTTTGTGTTTGTCAGCATCTGCAAATCAGACCTGGCTCAGAGCAAGGCTACAGGCTGCACTGAAAAACCCTGTAGAGCAAGTCCCTGCCATGGATGTTCCTCTCAGCAATACCATTGGCTTCTGGGATTAGTCCAGCACTGAAGCTCTAGCTAAATACATCAGGTTTGCCTAAAAAGAAAGCACAGGCACAATGCAGAAGGCAAGGGGAAAGCAAGCTGTTTTTCCCCTGAATATTTGATTCATTTGCTATACTTCAGTCCGTAAAGGACTGATGTTACTGCGTCATGTGTGGTGGGAGACAAGTCAGGCTGAGGCAATGTGTGAGAGCCACAGCCACTGCCTTTGCCTGGAAAACCCCTGTGCTGTGATGGCTTTTGGGGAATAACTTCATTTTCTGGGCCAGAGCCGAGGAGAATATCAGGCTGCAGGAGAGGAAGACCCAGCCCAAAAGGCTGGAACAGAAGGGATATTTCCTACTCCCTTTGGCACAGGCTTTGCTGCAGCCTGACCTGTGGGACAGGGTCAGATGTGGGGCTTTCTGAGGGAAGAGGGAAAATTGAGTGCCAGGTTGTGGGTCTGAAATCCAGCGCAGAATGATGGAGGGGTGGCCCAGGGAGGGAGAGGCTGGGCAGTACTGTGTCCTGTTAGTCATTAACCAGCCCTCCCTGGGACAGCCCAGGGCAGGCAAGTGCAGGAAGCACCTTCCAGGTGTCACGGGCAGAGAGCAGCTGCCCCGAGCCTCACCTGGCCCTTTGGGATGGCAACTGCGAGTGTGGGGACTCTGCTGTCCCCCCACAGCTGTCCCCATCCCTGGCAGGGTATCTGGCCTGAAGGTCCACATCTTGGGAATCCCATCCAGCTGGGAATCCCCAAGTGTCAGGGTTGCCTTGAATCCCACACACATAAAATTCTGCAAATGTAGAGCAGGAACATTTTGTGCACAGGCAGAGAAATCACCCACCAGATTCTCAGCCTTCCAGTACTTAAAGGGAGCTTATGAAAGAGACAGAGAGCAACTTCTGCCTTGGGCAGACAGTGACAGGACAAGGAGGAATGGCCCAAAATGACACGGGGCAGGGTTGGATTGGATCGATATTAGGAAGAAATTCTTGACTCTGGAGGGTCATGAGGCCCTGGCACAGGTTGCCCAGAGAAGCTGTGCTGCCCCATCCCTCAAGGCCAGGTTGAGCGGGGCTTGGAGCAACCTGGTCTAGTGGGAGGTGTCCCTGTCCATGCCAGGGGGCTGGAGCGAGATGAACATTAATGTCCATTCCAGCCCAAACCATTTGATAGTTCTATGGTTCCATGACCAGAATTGTGTCCTGGTCAGCTTCAGCAGCAGCTTCTACCAGGGAAAGAATGTGGGGCTGCAGGACCTAGAGCTTTCTCTACTCTCAGGACAGGACACCAGCTCAGCATCACCAACACAAGGAGGAAATTGGTTTTAAGAGCTCTTGCAAGTTATCACACATGGGGGAGGGGGCAGGAGAAAGAAGGGAAACTTTCTATGATGCAAACACTGCTAAAAATAAGGTAGAGATTAATTCACCCATTCATGCATTAAAAGGGGCAAGCTTTTCATAAATATATTCAGATTTTAAAAAACACCAAAAACAAAAAAACCCAAAAAACCCCAAAAAACCAGCACTGAAATTTTAACAAGACTTGGGAATAGAAGAAAGCAGCAGCAAGTACCTTACAACCACAGACCAGATTCATGCTCAAGACTCTTTTATCAGGACGTTGGAGGTGCTTTCCCTTGTTACCTACCAAGGTACCTGCATGATCGACTGCATGTTGGGTATTTTGCCAGTGAAAAGTGGTGAAGTCCCATGAGAGAATTGCTAGTTATTCAGCCATTGAAGCACTTGGATGGATAAATTTCACCCCAGGTATTTTGCTGTCAGTTTTGTTGTTTAGAACTCTTTGGGAGGGGAAGAAGAACAGAGTGATTCTCTCCAGCTCAGGAGTGGGATGGCTTGGGGGCTGCTGTGCTGAGCTGATTCCTGACAGGCTCCTCCATCACCTCCAGGGCAGGTGGGACTTGTAGGAGTGGCAGACTAAAGAGACTTTTAGGCTACTTTTACACAGAGGAGCATCATCAGCTCTTTAGGATAAACTCCCTGCACAAGCTGTGTGATAGAAACAGTTTTAAACCTTGACACTGGATTTTTCTGAACTTGCCTGTCCTAACCAAGCTCCTCATAAACACAGAAAACTTCTGTTGGAATAAGAGTTGCTTTCACCTGTAATATGCGCACAGCTAAATTCACCTGGGAAGTATTCACATCGCAGGAGAACAGGTCCCTGGGGAGAGCTGCTCACCCCTGCCAAACCCAGGCAGGGCAATAAAGTTCCTATGGGCAGGGCTCAAAGGGCAAGCAGCTCTTGTGCTATGAACCTTGCATGACCGAGAGAAAGATCTAAAGGCAGTGCAACTGTTGTAAAAACAGAGGTAATTTCTCTGTGGTGGAAAACAAAAAGGAGCGGTTGTGTAATCACTGGTCATTTAGGAAATGAATGGAGCTACTGCTGCAGGCTTGGAAGGCTCCTCAGGCAGAGGCTTTCCATCACCTACACCATCCTTACACCATCACTGGCTCCGGCTCACTTGTAAGCCTTGAAACCATTCAAAAACAAACTAAAAAATCCCTTCATTTAGTTTTGGAGCCTTAGACTCTCAACAGGACAAAACTGCCTGAAAATAACACAACAGTCTCAGAAACAGTCCCACATCCTGCACAAGGGAAAGCTCTGCAGCACCTCGAGCGCAGATTTTGCCCTGCAGCACCCTGCACCAAGGTGGCAGAAGCTGCTGGCGCATGCCAACAGAGGTTTTCAGTGCTGCAGGGGCAGGATCTCACACATCTGGGAACTGCAGCTTTTCCCAGTGAAAACCTGGGACCTGTAAACAAGGAGTTGTTGCTTTTCCCCCAGTCTTTGTCCAAACTTTCTCAGAGAGCGGCTCAACACAGCAGTGCCTGGAAGAGCCTCTGGCTCTGGGCTGCCCAGAGCTGTGGCACCTCGTGTGAGCTTTGCCCGCCAGGCAGAGGAGCCTGCAGGTATCCTTTCACCTTTATTTGCCGTGGTGATTGAACCCTGATAATCAGACACATTTCCACGCAGTCACACGATTTACAGTATCACACCTGGAATGGATAGCAGTGCTACAGAACAAAGGTAGGAATTTATAACTGAAAAAAACAGTGGGGTATTTATTTGTGGTGCAAAGGCAAGCTGTTTGGAAAGCAACCAAATGTCTTGGACTAGGAACATTTCTCTGCTGTCGAGGATCATTCCTCCTCGCCAGTTCCACAAGGCACCATTTCCCCCCCGTATTTATAAATACGACACAAAGAATACAGACACTTTCTCAGGGCAAAATCCTCTCCCAGAGGCTTGGGAGAGCCAAGGAAAGAAGTGTCATCTGCAGAAAAGTTAGTGTTAGAGCTTAGATGGGGTAATATCTTCCCTAGAAAGGGAGATAGGGAGGAAAGTCAGGTTTCCATGGACAAATTGTATCTAAGTTTTGTCTTCCCTTCAGTCCACGGCCCATACCCTCCCACCACAGTGCTGCACTTCAGAGCTGCTTTTTCTCACACCTTTTCCTATCCCCTTCAACATTTCTCTCACTGTTAACTCATGCCTGTCCCACTCCAGCCCTTTCATGGGCAAAAACCCCAAGGCAGTAATAAAAGCAATAATAAAAGCAACAGTAAAAGCTTGCTGGCACAGCAGCCCAGTGCAGGTAGCTCCAGCTAATTTCACTACGTCATTCCCCACTAAACTTTGGTCTCATTTGTCCTGATAAGGTCAGGATGTGAATTCAGCCAGTGTGGTTCCCTGCCTTGCACTCTGTCCTAGCACAGCTTCCCCAGAGAAGGGAGGAGCTGGGAAGAGATTGGAAAATTTCCCATGGCCCCTTCCAGAGTTCCGAAAAGAGCATGGCATGACCTACCCACAGCTGAACTCTCAACAGCACATTAACCCAAGTCAGCAGAAGTCATAAATTGCCTAAAACAAAAAGTTATCAGGAGATATCCAGGAATAAGGAAACCGATCTGCAGAGAAAACAGGGCAGGAAATCCAGCTTCTCTCTTTGCTCTCTGACAGCTGACACAAACCATGGGGCTCTCCTCAGCCTTTTCAACTTCAGAATGATTCACTCCATTCATTTTGCTCATGATTCATACAGAAACCTCACCATGATGCCTTTGAAGAGCCTGGCAGTCAGCACCTGGCCAGCACAAGACGTCAAGTGGGAGAGGGGTGAGATGTCACAGCCCACGCAGCACAGACGTGCCTCTCACAGCTCACCAGTGTCTCTCAGCTGCCAAAAAGCAGTAGGGAGGAAAGGCTGGGTTGGTGGCCCACCAGGTTGCCAGGGGCACTCAGCTCCTAGGCCAGAGCAGCAGCAACTCATGGCATTTATTACCACATGAGCATCCTGAGCTGTGATGAGAGGGTGGGTGCTCAGCTGTCACAGATGAACTCACCACCTGTTTTGGGCTAAAACCGTCACATTTCAAACAAAAGCACCTGCCTATTGTGCTTGTGCCCCATCACACGACACGCTGTGGGCACGTGGTCACAGCATCAAAGCTGGGGCAAGCCAAGATGTGTCCAGCAGCCTCTGGGGACCTTCCAGGGGAATTCAACCTCACCAGCATTACACGACAGCCTGAGCAGAAACGGCTGCCTGCCAGCCACAGGCAGAGGGAAGGACTTTGTTTGCTCTGTTTGTATGGATCAATGGTTGAAAACACAATAACAAGGGAGTGGTAAAAGGCATGTTTCCAAAGGGAGAAGGAAGGAGAAGGGTCTGAAAAACTCTGGGCAACCAGAAAGTAGCTGAAGGTTTTTCTCCTTTCAAAGCATAAGTGGCTTGGCACTGATAACACAGAGACTGAAGGACAGGAAACAGCATAAGGATGCTGGCCCTAATTCAAATTGAATCCAGCACAAGCATTACACATATCAGCTATTTGTGAGCATAGTTGTTAAATAACAAGAGCCAGGTGAACCACAGCATATCCACTGAATATGCCCAGTTCCAATATTTCCATTGCAAGAACATGTTTCACTGAGTTTGTTCTGAAATCAGCTAAATACTACAAAGATTTCACCAACAGTCTTCAGGAAGCAGAATCTAACTGGGAAGACAAGTCCAGACAGGTAAAGCTTTGTTTTCACCAGCTTTGTTACTGAAGAAAGCAGAGGGAGCAGAGTGGGGACTGTGTTGGCCTGTTCCCAGCCTTGTGGCTAGTTCTTAGGATATTTTGAACAATTCTGGAGGGACATGGCAATACTAGTGGCAATATTTAAAGTCAGCAAGTGAACCATGTTACCATTTCACACAGAAATAATAATTCTCTGTTGTGTCCAGCAGCTGCCATTCCTACCCAGTAGAATTCTTCCCCATCAGCTCTGGAGGAGGCTCTCTGGGGTTTCTGCTGCCCAGCCTTTCACCCCTGCTTCTGGAAACCCACAGACAGACTTCCCACAGAGAAGCACGAGGAGCTTTGCTGGAAGTGCAGGCTGAGCCCCTCAGCCCCAGCCCTGAAGAAGATCTCAGCAGGGAAAGAACCGAGCTCACTTCCCTGCAGTATTTTATTTGTGGTAAACAGGTAACAAATGTTCTACCTAATCAGCACCCTGAGGTGCTTGATCACAGTGCACACACGGTTAGGTAACAGGAGCATCCAGGGGTTAAGGAGAGGGAGCAGCCCTTGAGCTGCTCACAGGTATGAGGAAGCCCTGAAATAACATTTTTCTGGGTTCCATGGCCAGGAAACATCAGGGTGACATCTCCTTCTGCCACCAAGGAGTGCAGCCAGGCTGAGTGGATGTCCTGCCAAGGCAGTGCACCCAGGATCAGGAATGACTCTGCTCTGGCACCTTTTGCAGGGATTAAAAGGGGCTGGAGGAAAGAAGGCTCAGGGAAAACCTCATCGCTCTCCACAACTCTCTGACGGGAGGGTGGAGCCAGGTGTAGATCAGCCTCTTCTCCCAGGTAACAAGGGATAGGACAAGAGGAAATGGCATCAAGTTGTGCCAGGGGAGGTTCAGGTTGGATATTAGGGACAATTTCTTCCTGGAAAGAGTTGCCAAGCCCTGGAACAGGCTGCCCAGGGCAGTAGCAGAGTCACCATCCCTGGAGGGATTTAAAAGACTGATATGTGGCACTTGGCTACACAGTTTGGTGGTGGTCCTGGCAGTGCTGGGGGAATGGTGGGACTCGATGATCTCACAGGGTTTTCCAGCCTAAATGATTCTGAGATTCTATGGCTACAAGACCCCACAGTGGGATGGTGGCAGGACCCTGCTGGGGTCAGGGGAGCTGCACATGGCTAAAGTTTGACCATTCCCACTGCCAAGGCTGGAGCACTGATGCTGTGCCACATAAACGCATTTTACACAGGACCTTACAGATCCAAGTAAAGGCAAAATGTCTGTATTTAGGGAACTAGTTAATTGCCCTGGGGGAGGTCCTTGTTGTGAAAAGGAATAACTTGCTCCCTAAGCCATGCTTAAAGGCTGAGGGCTGCTGTTGGAGCAGATGTGTTTCTTCCCTGCAGAAGCATTGGGAGGCACCAGGGTGACAGGGGCTGCGCTCCTGTAGTTGCACTGTTTTTAGGAATCTTTCTTTTCTTTCTCATGGAGAATAGAGATAAGTTGCATTCCTGTACTCTTCTAATCTCAGTGTTTTTGGTACTGGATGCTGTAGACTTGTAACCTATCATTTTAGGGGGTGGAAAACTGTCGACCAATAGTTGCTAGATTATTAATGCTCATATAAAGAAACTTTTGTAAATAAAGCTCTCTCAATTGCCACCTTAAGTCCTGCCTGCCTGACTTCCCTGCAAGCTTCTGCGAATCTCCACGAATATCAGAAAATCAGAGCAACACGCTCCCACCACCCACAGCCTCGGCTGGAAGGAGCCACCCCATCGTCTCCATGACTGTTCACCTGGCCCTTGAAAAGACAAGGAGGAAGGTGCTGGCCCTCCGCTTTGTGTGTTCTTGCTTTCAGAGCAGGGCCGGGGAGATGTGAGTGGGAGGACCGAGGCGCTGCCCTCGCCACGGCGCTCTCCTCGAAGCGGAGAGGATGTGGGGGACCCACGGCTGCCCTCCCACCCACGGGATGGGCACAGCCCCCATGGCACAGAGCCATTCGTGCCGATTGGAAAGGACCTGCAGGGGCTCATCCCCAACCCCTCCGTGGAACAGCAACCCGGGGCGGCTGAGCCACCTCTGTGACACAGTTTCCAAGTGAACTCGCTGCGGTTCGGCAAACCTCAGGCACCTTGTGTCTGGGGAATAGGAACCTCAGCCACCCAGATCGGCAGGATGTGAGGCCAGCTCTGCAGGAAAACAAACTCGCTACGGTGTCAAAAACTCAAAAAACACTCAAGAATTTGGCACTCAGGGCATGTCCCCTGCTGCAGGCACCCTGAGCTCGCCTATGCCTGCTGGGGTACCCCACTGTGCGCCCTGCAGAGCCCAGCAGAGCTTTCTGCTCTGGAAAACAAACTCAGAAAATTGAGAAAACTATGAGAAAGGCTCATGTTACACTCAATAACAACTTGCAGCCTCCTGCACCTCTGCTGAGCAAACCACCATTTCCTGAACTGAGGTGTCAGGCATGAAATATTTCACATGCTGGAGCAACCGTCACCGTCTGCTAAGTGACAAACAGAACTTCAGCCTTTCCTGGTATTTAATGCATAAATCAGGGTGTGCCCTGTGTGGCTGTTTGTGATTCTGTAATTGAAAACTCGCTGTCTTGCTTGGGGAGGCACCAGCAAAAATGTTTGTGTGGCCAGTGTAGATTCACCCTAAGTGACTTTCTAGCCAAGAGTTTCTACAGAGCGCAGTCTCATGTTACTGCTGCAAGGAGCACTGCCAGAAGTACCTGTGGGCATCAGGTAAAGCCATGCCTGAAGAACCAGGAACGTGCTCCCTTTTCCCCACAGTTAATACAGATTTATCCTTCCCTTCCACTCCACATCTCCCCAGTGGGAAATGACTCAGCTGTAACTCATGAGCCCATGGACCTGGCAGGCTGATCTCTGCAGAAGCATTTATTTTTGTTATTATCCCTCCAGGCACTCCTTGATCATCCCACCAAGTCCATACCCAAAAGTGCCAGCAGCCAGTGTGGTCTGGGGCCACCAAGTCACCTCCAGCTTGGGTGTCCATGTCACACAGCCTTGTCCCTTCAGACCTCCGCATGGACTTACACCAAGGGAAGCACACCCAGAAGATGGAATGAAGAGATTCTCCCTCCTACCTCAAACACAGCAGGTCGCACCTAGAACACCGTGCCCAGGTTTGTGTCCTCCCAGCACAGGAAAAGACGCTGACAAAATGGAGCAATAAGCCCCAAAAGCCTGAAGCCACCAGCACAACCAGGGCACTGAGTCCTGGTTGCAAGAGGAGGGGACGAGCAGAGTTGTTCTGCTGGAGAAGGAGAGGCTTTGGGGGCTCACAGCACTCTCCTGCCAGGGCTTACTGAGTGACTGGAGCGAAGCTCTTCTCAAGGAGCAGGGTAGGAGCATGAGAGACAAGGGGGACAAGGGGCAAAAGCTGAAATTACAGGTTTGGCCAGGATATCAGGGGATATTCTTCCTGCAAGGACAGACAAGCAATGGGACAGCTTATCCAGGGAGGTTTCTAAGACTGGAAGCAGCTCAGGGCAACTTGGTTTGACCTAGTGGCTGACCACAAGCAGGAGGTTGGAGTACAGCGTTCCTGAGGTCCCTTCCCATATGAATTCTCTTACAAAACTACTTCTGCCACGTTCTTCATACAGCAACCAGATCATTGCAAGTGGTGCAGCCCACCAGAAGCTCTCTGCTTTCCCCTCCTGCTTAGTGCACTGATTTACTACCTGTTTATCATCTTTAATCAGCAGCTGGCTTCAGACCACACTGGCAGAGGAGCTATTTTCCTGTTCAATTTTGGTGATGTTTCAGTTAAGGTTTGTGGTAAGCCTCCTGTTCTCCCACTCCCGCCAGCCACAGGAATACTGCCGTCAGGGGCTGCTCCATCACCCACTGCATGTTCCTCTGCTGCACAGGTTCAACAGTGTAAGCTCCCAGGTGAGCCCATCAGCTCCAAAAGCAGAGGTGAATCCCAACACAGTGTACGTGCCATTCCTACCAAAGCCTTTCACGCCACCTATGGCATTCTGTAAAGTGCTGGCTCAATATTTGCTTTATCACACTCCAGAAAGAACCAAGGAGTCTAAACTTCCTATCCAAGGAAAGATGAAACATCAGTGATGAGAAACACCCATCTCCCTCCTCCCCCAAACCAAGAAATACTGGACCAAAAGCTCTCACTCAATTGGAGGGGGGAATTACCTTCACAGGCTGCAGCTGTGCACAGGATGATGCAGAGGTCCATCTGCTGCCCCGTTTCTGCCTCCCAAGGGACAATGGGCAGAGCACAACCAGCAATTCTGCTGAGCCCTAAGAAGCCCAGCCTGCCCTGGGCTCTGATGTATCACAGCTGGGCTCACAAGTGATTTTAATTTCTAAGGAATTTAATTTCTCAAACGGTCTAGATGCAAGAACTAAAGTACAAGAGGCCTCTTGCCCTTTAAAAAATGTGAAAAGGTTCTCTGAAGGCAATTTTAATGTGCATTATTACTAGAACAAGCCACAGTAGACAATTCCTCATTTCCTACTGAAGTACAAAGGAGTGGAGGGTAATTGGCACAGATGAGTTAGAAGGAGGCAGTCGGTGCCTTGGAAGTTCCTTCCTTGTTTGCATGATATTCCCATTCACACCGGGCAGACATTGGGTGGCCTCAGGCTCCACTGGAACAGAGGAAACAGGAAAAATAAGCACAGAAAAAAAAAATTTGTGCAGTGAGAGAGAGGGAAGACCTAAAATATGAGAGAAACAAAAAACAGAAAAGGAAAGTCAAGAATCAGTAGAATTTGGCTTCCACTATGAATGAACAAAAAACCAAAACAAAACCTAACCAAAACAAAAAGCTTCATTTTGAAAATGCAACACTCTT
Source organism: Origma solitaria (assembly GCA_013397895.1). NCBI lineage: Eukaryota > Metazoa > Chordata > Aves > Passeriformes > Acanthizidae > Origma > Origma solitaria. The sequence goes on along the minus strand of VZRL01006154.1, from coordinate 2,363,243 downwards.
ACTGTGCCAGACACATCTGTGCAGGCAGCTCCACCAGAATGTTTTCCCTGTTTTCCTCTGCTTTTCAGAGCACTCAGTACTGCTGTTAAATCAGTTTGATTCATGCAAAGCCATGATAGCCCTCAGCACCCACTGCATGAAAACCATTGTTTTACTGATTGTTTTACTGAGAGTAAAATAGAATTAAACCCAAGAATGACTGCAGCAGCTTTAAGCCACTTGCAGTTCAAACAAGATGCAAACTTCCTGCCATGTATTTCTAAAACAGCATAGGAATCTCCTGATCAAGAGTCATTAAAACTACAGGGTCTGAGTTTAGCTGCCCTTAACTCTTCTCCCAGTGTCCCAGTACATTAGATTGGAGTCTCCTCTCCAACCCCAGGATATCAGCAAGCCACGGCATCCCCACTGTCGGGACTTCACTTTTGGTACCTCTCAATCGCTTCTACCTTTGGGTAACAAGAAAAATTTCAAATGGCTGATATCAGAGTAGCTATGCAGAGAGGAGCTGGTGTGCTGCCAGCTCCCAGCTTGGCTCTGCTGCCCTGGGAGCCCTGCTTCCAGATAAATTGATCTATTGGCTCCTTTCCTTCCCCCTGCGCTGAATAACATCCCTGCAAAGCCGTGGCTGATGGCAGGATGCAGCCACTGAGCAGTGTCCCTGGGTCAACTGCAGCATGGAAAACCCCAGTGCTGAGCTCAGCTGAAGAGCTGCAGCTGCTGGTTACAACACTCAAATGCAAATGGAAATGAACAAAAACATCCACAAGGTAAACAGCACCACACTGGAGCACGCAAAAATGCATCACAGCAGCTTTACTTCCTATTTCCTTTTCCCTACGGCTCTGAAAATAATAGCTGCAAAGGTCAGGGAGCTTCTGGGGACAGTTGCTCGTAATGGGGCTGCTGCAGGACTGGCTGAGCTCTCTGGAGCCATGTACCACAGACCCACCACTTCCATAGGATTTAGGGTGGAAAAGCCCTCTAAGAATTGTGGCCAGAGCCCTGCAGATAGCATGATGGAAATGTCTTACTGTAGATTGTACTGCTTGTAGTCATAAAAGAGAGGAAAATTATGTAGGAAGGATAATAAACACCTTTTTGAAGACAAAATGCAAATAGGAACATCAAAGATTCATTTAAAATAGCTCAAGTATGTCCAAGGCTCAGAAATCCTTGACAAGCAACCGGGAAGAGGGCTTGGAGACGGTGAAGGAGACAGTACTAAAAATGGGAACTGAAGCAATATCTGCTGATGGGAAAAGAGAAGTGGCTGGGATATTTCTCAGCAGGTTTCACATCCAGGCATCTCCTTTCATGCACAATCACTCCTGCTCTATAATGGGTGGGAAAGCAAGAGGCTGGAGCCAGACCCCAGATTGCTCAGGGTATGGGGCCGATAGAAGCACACCATCACGTGGGGACTGATTCATGAGGCACTTCTTATTTAAGAGAGGATTTTCCCTCTCATGCAAAAACAGCAGGCTGCCAGCAGGGATACTCATGCTTGTTATGGCTCTAGCATCTGCATTACCTCCCTCAAAATATGTGGTTGTGTGGGCTTATTTTAGAATAGCCAAATACACAGGAGGGATTAGATTTCTGCTTTCTTATATTTACATATAAATAAACCACTTAAATAGACCTTAGCACCACAACAGCCAGCTGACCCAGCTGCACCCACAGAAAATGGGCTTGGTTTAATTTCTAAAAGCTCTGCCAAGCTGGGGCTCCCCACTTCTTCCTATAGGAACTTGTGGTGATGTGCTTGGTTTAAAGACGTTTGCAGAGGTTGTTCTATTTCAAGTGTTTCCTCAGCACCAATTTGTAACTCACATTTTCACCCATCAGCTGCTTCAGAGAACCACAGAATGATCTGGGCTGGAAGGGACCTTAGAGACCATCTCCTTCCAACCCCCACCATGGGCAGGGACACCTTGCACTGCACCAGGTTGATTCAGAGCCCTGTCCAGCCTGGCCTCGAGCACTTCAGAGGCTCCCATTCAATGCCTCACTGGAACACTGGGAGCTGCTGGCGGTCCTGTGATCAGTACCTGGGGTCATCCACTCAGAGGAGATTTTTACCTTCCATCAAAGAGAAATCTCGTGTCACCATAACCACGAGCTGATGCAAGATTTTCCTCCTCTGATGTAGAGGAGGAAAGTAGCACAGCTGGAAATGCAGGGACATTCAGGTAAATCACAGCAGAAGACATGGGACTGCCCCCACTGTGGGGTATGGCTGAGCGTGACCTGAGCACGGGTTCTGTGTTTTGTCCCCAGCTGAAAACACATAACAAGGATGATGAAATTTACCACATGTTCATTTTTCACGATCTTTTATGAGCGTAATTTAGAAACACCAGCAGACTCTGGCGAGAGGCGGTGTGATGACTGAACTTACCCTCACCTCGAAGCAGCCTGGGAAATATTAACCACAAACATGAAATGAACATACCACAGCCACAGGGCTTTTTCTTTTTTTTTTTTCCTTTTCTTAGTTGGTGTTTTTTTTTTTTAGCTTGTCAGCCATGATACCTTTTACAAAGGTATTTGTAACACTGCAGAAAAGAACTGAAAATTCCAGAGGTGCATTTTATGCAGTACAAAATAGGGTTTCCTCCAGTTTACTACCTTAAATTTAACTTTTGCTGAATCCCAGTTAATACTCAGCTTGAAAGGAGCATTACAATGGCATATGTGAACCAATGTGTTACATGTACAAAGGAGAAATTACTCCTGCCAACATCTCTGAGGACATTTAAATATTAAAGTAGGTATTCTCCTTTTCCAAAACATGTTTTATTTAAATTCCTTTTTAACACACTTTATTTAGTTTTCAGTGCAGCAGCCAAATATTCTCTAGATAATATTTGACTAGTGTATGGTACTCTATTTTTAGGAGTTGCACAGATAGTAAAGAAAGGACCCAAAGCCTGGTCTGAGAACAGATCCCTGGTTCAAGCCTCCTTTGAAAATTTTAACAGCCCCAGAAGACTAGATAATTAAAATAAAATATATACACTAATGTCCCCATGTGCATATGTGAACATGAGATCTAGTTTTCTAATTCATAAAAAATCCAATTTCTAATGCATCAGGTGGTTCCAGGAAGGCAGAGACCTCCTCGACACAGGGATTAACCTGGGATGAATGAGTTCAGCAGAGGTTGTGCTTTATTTCATGTTAGGTAGAGAAATCCCCAGCTGGAGGCTCCTGCCTGCAAGTGTTTGGCCAAGGGAATCCAGAGATGGTCTGATAATGGTCTTGGTAGGGTCAGAGTCTGCCCGTCAGTGAAGGCAAATCAAGGGGAAACAGGAGTGTGAGCCGGGCCAGAACCCCCGAGAGCGAGATTGTGTAAGGTGCAAAGTGTCCTCCATCCCACCCCAGCACAGCTGGGTGCCGAGGTGGATGCTGGCTCCGTGGAAATGAATCCACTTCTCACGCTGCCAGCGTGCCGGCATTCCCGGGGCTCTCACACGGAGCACAGGCTCTATCCTGGCTGAAGAACGCACAGGAAATGCCAAAATTAAGATCTTAATCTTCACCAGTTGCAAAGCACATGGCTGCAAACCTCCACCCAGATTCAGGACTAACTCAAACGTCTTTATTCCACTTTTCCCTGTGGAGTCCTCTTCTCATCTCAGACACCCCAGTGAGAGTTCTCCCCAGGCCATCTGCGGCCAGAGCTGCTGGATGTGGAGACCATGAACTGCTGCTCCATGAGAAACACATCCCAGCTTCAAAGAGGGGGGACTTCCCAGCCATGCCTTCATCCTGTGCCTCTTCCAACTATAATCCATGTATCAAGTGCTGTAAGGAAAGGGACAATGTTAACATACTGATTATCACTGTATTTCTAATCAGCTTATAGAAAGTATTTCCTCTTCAACAAAGTGTTGATTTCTTCACATGCTGATACTCAGTCTCCCTCAGGCATTGTGTATCTATATCTATATCTATATCTATATCTATATCTATATCTAATCTGTATCTATATCCATATCCAGCTGTTTTTAAAACACTGACTTCAAGGCAGCTGACAGCACATTACCTGTGACACATTTTATAAAGTGCTTCTGCCACTGGCATGTCTGTCTACACCCTCCCATCTCACAACCTTATTCTGGCTTTATCAGAATGACCCATATTCTTATTTAATAACTTATTTATCTATACAAAATGTTTAGAATTGCAAGCCAATACGCCTGACATAGAAAGGACAGCCTTCAAGATTTGGACCTGTAAAAATGGCTGATGACAGCAGATGGACTTTCCTCAGCCACAGGGTGAACAAAGTATATACCATAATTTCTTTTTAACTATTATTTTTTGCTGGTTATAGTAGTTCTTCTGTGAGTAACAGAAAAAGAAGGCTGGAAATAGCTGCTGTCAAGTCCAGGACAAGCCCTTGCAGAAGCCTGATCGCTTCTCAGCCAGTTACGCTCCGCTGGGACTGACTCATGTATCATCCTGGGAAGAGCTGCACTGGTATCCTGTATTTCATGGGCTTCAGACCATGCTTAGGCTGAATTTCCCTGGACAACAGGGATGGCTGGTGGCATGAAAAGTCACATAAACTGGCATTGTTCTCATGCCATCTGTCGCCTGCACCTCCTCTCCTGCCAGTGACTGACAGTGAAAGGCAGATGAACCTACAGAAATCACTCATTGTTATGTCAGGAAACAAGATGAAACCAAATACTGTAATGTGAAGAGAATTATTTGTCTCAAATAACTAAAACAAATGTTGAAATAGGAGTTGTTTGGAACTTTCTCATCTCAGCATTTTTGTCTCAGAAAACATGAGTTAGATCAAAAGGGAATTTCCCACAAGTGCATCTCAATTTTGTTTAAATCACCCTGCAAAAATATAAAATCAAAATAAAATGTTTCAGTTGTGCTTATTTAAAAAAAACAAACAACACAAGGAACAGATGTCTTGTTGAAATTAACAGATATATTTAAATTTTGCTCAGCCTGACCATGACCTGTGTTCATCTGAGCCACCATCAAAGCCATGAACTTCCTAAGTAATTTTTGCCCTTCCTGACCCTGCTTCTGTGGCCAGAGTCCTTACTCAGACTACATCACCCACAACACAATCTATTTAACCTTTAATTAAATCTTGGAGCTACCCCATGGACGTCCCTGATCACTAGTGAGACTGATCCCGAGGGATGCACCCCTGATTCCCAAGGCACCCTTCCCTGTTTCAATATTAAGGAACACCATGGTGGGTGACTGTTCCCAGAGCAGGACTCAGTGGAGACCCTTCCTTTGCTGTATTTGGAAAGGGTGACCAAAACCACTGAACATTTGGATTTTCAGCTTTGTACCTAACAAGTTCTTTTCTCTCCATTAATGCCTGCAGCACACTCTTATGGCAAGATAAGGAGAAGGCATCAAGACCAACATGACATAACACAGCTAATATTAATAAGTTGAGTCACAGCCATGATGTCAAAATTTCCTGTGAAGATTGTGTTTCATTTTCTTACGGTATTGTTTTTTCAAAAAGTTGATGGAAACAGCTTCAAAGCCCATCTAAAGACAAGCCAACAAATGCAAGCAGACTTCCAAACATGCAAGATGTTAAAATAGGTTAATTCCTCAAGGCAAGCTGAGCCCTCACCATGAACTGTGGCATCATTTTCCCCCTGTCACCCCCTGCTCCTCACACTGCAGCAGCAGCAGCCACAGTTCTCTGCAGCTTTGCTCACCACCAGCCCTGCTTTTCACAGCTATTTTTGGCACTGTCGCTGTGCCGTGGCCAAGTTCTCAGACCTATTTGAGTGATTCTTCAGAACTTCCTCCGACTAGGGCTTTTTTTTTCCCATCCTGAGCTCAACATTTTTACTCTTCCTGGGTCAGCCAGAAGGCATCTAGCCTTGGCACCATTCCTATCTGCCTGGCCCAGTTGCAGCAGTTCGTATGAGCGGGGCCAGTTCCTGGTGGGTG
>VZRL01006154.1:2342159-2357264 GCA_013397895.1 Origma solitaria | reverse complement strand
CATGACTTATTTACTATGAGCACATGACAAACTCTGTAGAGCAAACTCAGCCCCTCCAGAGCTAAAAGGGCATGGATGGATGTGGGTGCTTCCCCACGGGAAGGCAGATCCCAGGCAGCTTTCTGCTGGCTTTCTGCTTTGCTGACTGAAGGCAATGAAGGGTCTTGGGGGTGAAGGGCATCATCAGAAGAGAAGGAAAAGTCATTATCACACTCTACTCAATGCTTGCCAGGCCACACCTGGAATACTCTCTTCAGTTTGGTCCCCACAAAGATGTGGACAAGCTGGAGAGGGTCCAGAAAAGGGCCACAAAGATGGACCAAGGACTGGGAAGGTGCCACAAGAGGAAAGGCTGAGACAACTGTGGTTGTTGATAAAAGAAGGTCCCCGAGGAGACCTTATCACCATATTTCAGTATTTGAAGGATGGCGACAAAGAATATGGAGGCTCCCTTTTTACAAAGAGTCACATGGAAAAGACAAAGGGTAATGGGTACATGTTACTAATTGAGAGATTCCTATTAGTCACAAGAGGAAAACTTTTCATGATAAGAACAATCAGCCACAGGAATAATGTTCCCAGGGGAGTGGTGGACTCCCCAGTGCTGGAGACATCTGCAATTCAGTTGGACAGGGTGCTGGGCCATCTTGTCTAGATAGTGCTTTTGCCAAGAAAGGTTGGACCAGATGATTCTCGAGATCCCTTTCAACATGGGATTCTGTGATTCTATTTTTCTTCCCATCCCTGTTTTTTACACTCATCGTTGAACCTGTGCTGGGTCCCCAACCTGCTGAGGACTTCACCCAGCCCCTGGCACATGCCGAGGCGCTGAGTTATTGAATGTGGAGGGGAAGGTGGAGGAAATGGCACTGTGGGGAGTTAGTGCAGAGGTGCTGCGAGCAGACAAACCCCACACACCAACAACATCCTGCCAAGCACAGAAAGCTTCATTCACCGACAGCCCTGCAGATCCCCAAGGAAAGGAATGAGAGGGAGATGTCTTTACAAATAAACTGTGGGGCCTGCTGGCAGATAAGGCCAGATACTGACAGGTGAAAGAAGCAATGGGAGAAACCATAAATTCCATAGGAATTCCATTAATTGACACAGACTGTTACTCACCCAAGGCTGTGCTAAATCCCTGGACTTAGAGAAAAAGAGCAGAGAAACAAAGAAAACAAAAAGGGGGGAATGTATATTAGAAGAGGGTCTGTATTAAGTGATTTGGGGAGTCTGTACCTTTCAAATACCTCAGCCAATGGGGAAAGAGAGAGGGAAATGCAGTTGGGAAATTAGGACAAAAAGAGGCTGTGTCCTCTAACATTTTGAGACCCCATGGGAAATGCCCATGACCTCTCCCTTTACTCAAATAAAGTTGCAGGACTCGTCTGTCTCCCTTTTTGACATAAACCTCTGGTGTTCATGCATTAATTTTCCTGATACCAATGTGAGCCTCACAGTACACAAGGTCCACACAAGGGTCCTGGATGAACATCGAGCGAGTGCATGTTTCACATGGTCCATGTGTTTACAACAGGGGAGGGCTGACCTCTCTAACTGTCCACTCTTCACTAACAAAGCACCAAGCATAGGCTGGGACAGGCTGGAGGCACCAGTGCTGCTGGGACAGCCTGTGCCAGTGCCTCAGCACCCCCAGGGAACAATATTCAGCCACATTATGGAATTTTGGCCCCACAGGCTGCTGACTCAGGTTCAGCTCCAGGTGAGCTCCTGCTGCCCCCAGGCAGGGCAAGGACAGGGCACTGCCAGCAGTCACTGCAGCCCTAAGAAACAGCTGAGTCAGCCTCAACACGTGATAAACTGCTGACTCATCTTTTCGGTTTCTTTGGTTTTAATCAAAAGGCAACTGCGGAGAAATCACGTGACGCTCTGCTCCCAGAGGAAAGCTCCAAATGGATTTTCACCATTTGGAGTAAACTGCCTGCTTCTCCCTTACTATCCAATGACCTAAAAATGTTAATTGCAGCGTTTCTCAAGAGCAGATTCCTAAGATCCTGTTTTCTAGAAAACCCCAGACACCTGATGAGGGTACGGAAAATGTTAATTGCAGTGTTTCTCAAGAGCAAACACAATTCCTAAGATCCTGTTTTCTAGAAAACCCCAGACACCTGATGAGGGTACGGAAAATGTTAATTGCAGTGTTTCTCAAGAGCAAACACAATTCCTAAGATCCTGTTTTCTAGAAAACCCCAGACACCTGATGAGGGTACGGAAAATGTTAATTGCAGTGTTTCTCAAGAGCAAACACAATTCCTACAGTTCTGTTTTTTAGAAAACCCCAGACACCTGTACGGATGGCAGCAAGGATGAGATGAAGCCATTGCTCAGAGAGAGCACCACAGGAGCAGTGTGACCTCAGCCCTAAAGTTCTGAAAGCACAGAAGAAATTAAGAGGTGATTCCAAGGCAGTGCCATGAGAACAATTAATCAGAAATGGGAAATGGCTAGATGCTTACAATCCTTGTGTGTGCCAACATGGCCCGAACCCCTGACTCTGAAGAACTCCAGGCGTTTCCTGTGCTTCCTCTGATGTGCTCAGGATCAGCTCCTGTTAGAAATTCCCAACAGCTCCCAGAAGTTTCCAAATAGTTGCCACATCTGCAGGCAGGACATGCTGGGCAGCAGCTTGTTCCTTGGGGCTGCTAGACGAGCAGCCAGCAGTTCCCATTTGTGGAGCACGTGTACACCTTCGTGCCCAAAATCTTCCCGCTCCCCTTCTTCCCATGTGACAAATCACTTATTTTCAACTCTCTGTGAATTTCTGTAGGAATAACGCTTCATCTCAGGAACACCTGAATATCTATTATCACCTTAATCGAGCTTTGAGTTATTCTAGCAGCTAAATTAAAACAACAAAGCAAAGCTGAGAGTATGGAAAAACCTCAACTGCCTGGCTATTTACCTAAGAAACTCTGATAATTTCATTCACCTTAATCATCTGAATCAACAATACCACGAAGGTCATCAGGGTAACTGCTGTGCATCAACAGGAAGCACAAACGGTGCTTAAGGCAGATTAGGATCAGGAAACGTACCACTGTTTGCTTTTCCTCTCTCTCCCGTATACCCATTACCTCTAAATCAGTAATACTGACATTATTTCTAGCCTACAGATGCACCTTAACGATTATGGAGAGGTTCAGGTGAAACAGGCTGAAGATGTGAAACCACAGAAGTTGTGAGTGGTTCAGGAGAGCTGGAACCTTGGGAAGCACAGAGGTGCAGAGTGAGGATTCCTCTGCAGGCAATCCTGGGTGCAAAATAAGCACTAAACCAGGGAGGAGAAATGCTCTGGAAACAAATGAGAAAGGCAAAAGCTACAGCAAAGTATTTCAGAAGGTGTCCCAGATGAATATTCCTTTTTGAATTTATTATGTTGCACTGGTTGTTAGAGATCCATGAGGGAGGTCTTTATTTCCCCCTCACTGCCTAGAAGTCAGAATTACTTGGATAATTTCTTTCTATCGCTGGAGTTTGGGACACAAAAAGATGCTCCACATCGCAGCTGGAAGGGTTATTACAGGGTTAAATTTGTAAGACTAAATTAAAGCTAAATTATATAACTAACTCTAGGAAATATTGGCTGTAACACAACTGTAAACCCAAAGTGCTAGCCAGGTTTGTTAAATAATCATAATTAAATCAAATATATCTCCATTAGCAGCTTATCATGCTTCAGAACAGAATTCATTTAGCAAGATGGTTCAAATTTTTATGAGTTTATTTTATAATACCTGGATATCAGAGTAGGGTTTTTTTGTATGCAGTCCAGCAGCCAATATTATGATTGCTCTTAGGCTGCAATTAATCTGGTATGAAGGACTCTGCCCACTTCATTGTGTAAACATAAGAATGAGCCAAAACTTTCCTGACACTCTGGAAGGATTTTAGCAAAATCTGAGTTTTTGATGAAGCTGTTTACTTGCAGCCATTATTTGCATTTCAAGAAATCTCCCTGAATAAAAAAAAAATATATATATTTTTAATTTTCAGTGGGTTAAACATTCCTGCAGCTTTCTGCAAGACCATTAAAATACTTTACACCTTTGCCATTTTCTGGTGCATGGGTACACACTCATACCTCACTTTGGCCTGAGTTGTTTCTTTACCCAGAGCTCACCAAAGCAGCCCCCACCAGCCTGGACACCCCTCAGCTCTGCATGTCTCTTGCTACTTCACCCTGATTTATGGAAGTAATATTTTACATTTTGATGACTCAAGCTTCACACAGCACATCATAATTCCCTATTTATAGCACAGTGACCCTTCACCTGGCTCCCCACCCCGGGAGGTTTAAAGCGATCATGGACACTCCTCAACACAGTGACCCTGATCCTCGCGGTTGGGTTTGTTCCTTCAAACCACAGGATTTATTCTCAGGGTGTCTCACGCCTGCTTAACGCAGCCTCTGTGGCCAGGCTTCCCCAGCTCAGCTGTGGGACAGTGACAGCACGGGGCTCTGCTGTGTTCAGGCACACACAAATAACTCCAGCATGCACGGGGTTATCTCTCATTCCCTTATTGCCACGTTTTCCAAGTTAGACTGAAGCTATACAGGATCTGATGACGTACTTTGAGATAGGGCAGCAGTAACAGCCAGCTCACGGGAGCAGGAATCAATGACCCAGCAGCAGTGACCCCAGTTTATCACCTCACCTGCCTCCTGCCAGCTCCCTGTGCTTTTATCATCATCAAAGAGTCATTAACACAGAAAGGTTTGGGTTGGAAAGGACCTTAAAGATAATCTTGTTCCAACCCCCCCTTCATGAGCAGGGACATCTTCCACTATCCCAGGTTGCTCCAAGCCCCATCCAACCTGGCCTTGAACACTTCCAGGGATGGGGCAGCCACAGCTTCCCTGGGCAACCTGTGCCAGAGCCTCCCCACCCTCACAGGGAAGAATTTCTTCCCAATACCCAGTATAACCCTGCCCTCCATCAGTTTGAAGCCATTCCCCCTTGTCCTGCCACTCCATGCCCTTGTCAGGAGACGCTCTCCAACTTTTACATTTGCTGATCAGCTTCAAACCAGCACTAAAGGCAACACACAATAATGCTCCTACTTTTTAAGTCTGTGTTTTTTCTTTCCTTAGCAGGGTGTGTCCTCCAAGAACACTACGCTAACAAAGGAAAGCTTCTGCTAGCAGACTCAGGTCCTCAGGGCTGTCTCTGCACTGCCATGCAATCTGTCCCTAGAAATGCCAGCGCCAGGAGGAAACCAGACACTTTTGCAAATAGGTCTAAATCAAACACATCAACATTACAAGCCCTAACAAACAAAAAACTCACTTGAAAGCTACAGTCCTTCCTGGAGGCCACAATACAGTCATGTTCTTGGGCTCACCTTCACCGGGCTCAAAACAGCCCGAGAGTGCCAGCCCTGCACAGCCTGCAGCAGCAGCACCAGCCTGGCTCCTGTGGTGGGGCTGTACAGCATTGGGAAGGCAGAACTCATCCCAGACATGCCCAGGGTCAGAAACACAGCTGCAAGGTCTGCCAAGCCACCCAGCCTTGAAGCAGAGCATATTTACAAGTTGGTCAAGCAAGCCTGGCTCTGTGTCTGCAGCTGTCACGAGGAGCTGGATGCTCCAGTGCAGCCCAAAAACCCTCCGATGGAAAGCAGGGCACAGGGACAAGGGGCACAGGGACAAGGGGCATGAGACAAGGTGACATGAGAGACACCCCGGGACTCCTACAGCCCACAGCGTACAGACAGCAGCAGTTACAGACCAGACTCCCAATCCAAAAGCTTATCCACACCCCAGCTGTATTACTTACATAAAAAAATAGTGTTCACCACCAGGGATTAATTTTCTTCTTTTTCCCATGATGTTTCCAAGGCAAAAGAACAGACAGTATCAAGCAGGTTTGATGACTATAATAGAGAAAAATCCTATCACTGAACACTCACATAATCTTTTTTGTCCCTAGATCCATGTAAGTTCTTAGTTCTAAATAAAGGAGAGAAGACAAGATAAATTACAGAGGAAGATGCACTTTGATAAATAGATATACTTCTTTTTTCCTAAAACTGTCTCAATTCTGTTTATACTGGCCAGGAAACAGCATCCTCCATTCTCCTCAAACAACAAACAGACTCTGGGATAATGATTTGATTCCCGCAATCAAGGTCACGGGCCTGGTTTTCCTGAATGCTGTACACAGGATAGAACTCAAACCCTCATTTAAAATGGGCTTAGTATCAATAATTCAAGTAATTTGCTGAACAGCAGGAAAAGCACTTAGGGAATGTTTCCCTCTCAAAAGAAAAGAGGAAAGCTGGAAAGCTTGTTGGTCATCTTGGTGAGTGGTTCATGCAGAGGAAGCCACAGGGAGAGCTGTGCTGCAGCGGCAGAGCTCCTCTCCACCTGGGTGAAACCAGGACTGCTCCATCTCCTTTGGGCTACACCCAACCAGGAAGGAGGGTAATTCAAAGAGAGAAGGGATGGCTCAACACTCAAACCTGTCTACAAAAACAAAAGTAATTTCCCAGCTGTGAAGCTCATTTGGGGTGTCAGTGACCTAAAATAGCAGCTGTGATTCTGCACTGCAAACAGTGACTGCTCTGTGTGCCAGATGCACGGGAGGGATACACGCTGGGGATGCAGACACGGGCTTGGCAACCCTTGCCATGAAGAAATTGTTCCTAATATCCAACCTAAACCTCCCCTGGTACAACTTAAGGCCATTTCCTCTTGTTCTATCACTTGTTACCTGGGAGCAGAGCCCGACCCTCACCTGGCTACAGCCTCCTGTCAGGGAATGTGGAGAGTGAGAAGGTTCCCCCTGAGCCTCCTTTTCTCCAGGCTGAGCCCCCCTGGTCCCTCAGCCACTCCTCATCAGACTCATGCTCCAGCCCCTTCCCCAGCTCTGTTGCCCTTCTCTGGACACGTTCCAGCTCCTCAATACCTTTTTTGTCATGAGGGGCCCAAAAATGAACCCAGGATTTGGGGGACTGCCCAGCTTTCTGTGCAGAAGGAGATGTTTTATTTGCACCGTGTATTTGACATTGTATTTGTACGTATTTGACATACGTTATTTGACATACATACATTGACATAACGTATTTGACATAAATTGATATAAATTAAAGCTCTGTTGGAGCAGCTCCTCCAGAGCTTCTTCATGTGCTGAGGGACCTCCCATATTGATGATTGTTATCACCAGGCTGTCCCAAACTACAATTTCATTAACCACAACACTTGTCCAGAGGAATATGACGCAACGGCTGCATGGGAAGTGTCAGCTCTTTTGTACAATGCTGTTTATTGTTTCAGAAAAGCAATTTTCAGAATGGAATGGTTGCTGCCATGTTTACTGAACTCCTCAAGAAGGCTTTTGGCAGTGCCTTTTCATTCCTCTAAGGGACTGAAAAACTTCAGGATGTGGAAATTGGTGCATGGTAGTGAAGAGCTGAAACCAAGCAGGACTGTCCCTGAGTCAGGCTCCTCCTCTGCACCCATTCTGGCTTCTCCTGGGGGCTGAACCCCAAGGGTGGAACAGATAAGACAGTCAGTTTCTCTATCTTGTCTCTTGGCCATTGCATTATCTTAGCACAAACACACAGTTGGTTTCTCCACTGCTCAGTTAAACTCCCTCGGAGGGAGCAGCAGCCACGGCACTGCCTGGGGTGCAAACAGGGCTGGGGGACTGCTCCATCCTCCACAAAATTGCTGGCAGAGGTGACAACACTCTTCCCGGAAAGGAACATTGCCCCATGCAAATAACTCATTTGGAATTAAAATGTTTGCCTGCTTTCTTTTCTGGAGCTTGCAGTTACCCTTCTCTTATTGGGGCACAGAAGCAGTTCAGCTTTATCAGCTCCAGCCACCTCCGCCATCACTAACCTCATACCATGGCAATATTACATCACCCCTCAACAAAGAAAAGATGGCAACAGGATCTGGCTCCTGGGGACACACATTCCTGCAGCTTCTCAGGGCTTGGTCCAGACAGGCAAGAATGGTGACAGTCCAATTAATTAAAGGCACATTGACAACATGTTAAACTCAATTTCATGCTTCCAGACAGGCCAGTTCAGTTCTTCCCATCAGCAGGTGTCACTGCCTCAATAACGACAAGCAGGTAATTAGTAGGCTGTAATGAGCAGGCTGCCCAGGAGCCACACAGCCTGTCCCTCAGCATCATGGCTCAGCAGGACCGGGGCAGGTTGAAGCCCAGGACCGTGCATTTTTAATTTCCAAGGCTCACAGCCCACATTCCTCAGGAAAGAGCAATATTTTAATTGTCCCCAGGAAGGACATTTTTAAGTTTGTTGGATGTAGAGGTCACCAGGTAAATGCTTTAGGTGGCCAGAATATGACAAATCCTTTTCAACAGGTCTTATGGGAAACCCAGAGAAAAGAAGGCAAAGGTTTAATGTTTGTCACCTCCAAATCTCCCTGCTCTCCACCTTCCGCCATCAGATGGTGCAAAAGCAAAAGCCATTTCATCTGTGGAGCCATGTGCAGACAAAGCTGCTGAGCCACATCCAAGGGTCAGCAGCCACCCCTGATGCACTCAACACTGAGCTATGAGAATGTGGTATTCAAGAGGATCCCTTCCCTGTAACAGACTGGGAAAACTGGTTTTGCAACCCTTCAGTCATGCTAAATTGCTGATGGAAAACAAGGTGTTTGTAAGGGAAAGCCAGTTAAGTGGGCTTTATTCAGCTTAACCACTGTGTTAATTGTACAGGACATGAGCACCATTTAAGTTGTATAACTAGGTACAAATCTCCTTAAGCAGGGTTCACTTAAAACAAGAGCATGTCACCCGTGAAACCACCTTCTCTCCAAGACTGTCCCTCCCAAGAGCTGGCAGAGGTAAAGCGAGAGGAGAAGCTGCCCTACGGCTCTTCACCACAACCACAAGTCAGTGAAGTCACACAAGGCGTTCCCTTTTCTCCAGGGACACAATCTCAGCTGGGAGAGGCTTATTTGGGCAGAATAGGTTGTGGACATATTTTGCTAAAATTAATGCAAAGGCTCTATAAGGCAAAAGGGGACTGACTCATATTTCTCTGAAGTCACGGAGCACTTTTAGCAGCAGCTTAACTGCCTCTCAGGTGACATCTCATACCTCCTTTTCCTGTTTCTTCAGTCAAATCCACCTGCAGTTTCTCCACCAGAGTCAGCTCACTTGTGCTCTCCTGCAAACCCCTCTTCTGCATCTCTCTTCTACAAATAATCCCCCTCCAGGTTTCCTCCTCTCTCCCAGGTCCCACGTTACCACCTGCACTCGGTGTCACCTGTACTCGGTGTAGCAGATTACCCACAATGGTCCATAGCACTCTTTGAAAAACCTGGAACATTAAAAAAAATTACTGTATTTGCTTTTTTTAGCTGTTGTAGCTGAGCTGGCTCCAGGACAGGGCTGTGTCTGGCAGATGTCCATGGCTGCCGTGAAGTGATAAGTGCAGTGGCTGCAGCAGCTCAAAACGGGACAGGAAAGGGCGGAATGGGTGTCAGAGAGAGAACAAGTCACGACAAACACGAGGCAGGAGACTGAAACTCCTGATGAAGCACAGCCACAGACAAAGGTGACCACAGACCTCTGGGGCCACGAAGGAAAGAGCTGCCTGTCACACATCACGGATCCCAGAGTGACACAGATCCAAAGCCAGTTGTGTTTTTCCTGTCTTTAAACATCTTTGTTTTCAGCCATGCTGCAGCTCTTTGCTGTCACACCGCAGACCTGAACTTGACATCCAGCCCTGGGGATAAACCCAACACAGGGGTGAATCCAATGGTTTGACTTGCAACCTGTGAAAAGTCCCCAAACTGGGAAATGTGACTCCCATCCTGCAGCTCAAAGCCACTGCCAGAGGCTGATTTTAACTCCCAGAGGAAAAGAATGGATGAAACAAAAATGGACCCATATCCAGGCTTTGGGAATGGGGACGGCTGGCAGGTGGAGGTTTGGGCCCCAAGGGCAAGAAAGTCCTTGTGGACACAAGTTTGGCAAGGGCTTAGGGAGGATGGCAGAGGCTCCCTCCTGTCTTCCAGACAGCACAGCTATTGTGTACAGCAAATACTGGGATTAAATAGAAACACAGGAACACTTTGTTGAGGAAGAGGGATGACTGCCAGCTGCCCTTTCAGCTGGTGAGAGAAAAGGTGAGTAAAATAAAGTGCAGAGAAGGGCAAAGAGAGAGAGTGGCAGTAAACCATGTGCTCATCGAGGCATTCAAAGCAAAGCTCTGGCACAATATTTTGATCTCAGAATGATAAAAAGAACTCAGTGCATTAATTTTTTCCTGACAGTTTTGATAAGGCCATCAGCTCTCTGGTCTCCACCTGAGGTGCTCCTCCAAGACTCTGAGAGCTGCTGCTCCTTTCCCAAGGCTCTTCAGGATCCAGAAGCTCTTCTGAGTGCCTCAGTCCCTCACAAGCAGCTGAGCCCCTCCTTCAAACCCCTCCCTCTTCCACCTCCCCCCGATGCAGATGTGGAGGCTGCCCTGAAGTGTCAGACGATGGCAGGTGCCTCCAAGGTGAGACCACATGGAGTGTGTGACCGTGGGGCCTCCTTGGCTGCGCCTTGAGCATCTTCTCTCTCTGCCTCTGAACCTTGTCCCAGACATCTCCACAAGGTCATATTCCACAGGATCCATATCCTCTCCCTTGCTGCAGGCACTGGGAGACTCCTTCCCATTGGAGCCGACAGCATTGTGCTGGGGATGGAAAGGGAAGGCAGGAGGGGAGCGTGCACAGCCCTTGGTCCGCATCACCCTTGAGCGGTGCTGACGTGACCGTGGCTGGTTCTCATTCCTGCCGACAGCTGTGTTTTCCATCAGGGCAGTGCAAGGGCAGCGTCACAGTGGTGGTCACTTGTGTCTTGTCTTGAGTGGCCATTCCTCACCGCCGTGACCAGGAGGAATGGCAGCACAGGGGCTGGGACAGCAGGGAGCCCCTGGCAGCCACCAGCACTTGCAGAGACACTGTGCAGAGCAAGGCAACCCGAGATGGAGCCCAGCAAGGGCTGCAGCAATCCATGCTGCCGACCAGAAGCACCCAGAGCTCCTCCCAGCCTTCCAAGGGCTGCTTCGGGGCAGCTCCTCCAGCCAGCACCTGAGGCCACCTGCAGGTGCTGTGGGTGCCACTGCCCTCTGCAGTCCCCAGAGGAATGCACAGCTCCTCTCCACACAGGACATTCCGTCTGTCCCCTCCTTCCAGCCTCCCCTCACGTGGGCTTCCCTATGAAATTCCAGTCCAGAAGATAAATCATCCAAAAAAAAGCATTTACGTGCAGTGGGAGCACTGGAGTCAGCACTGGGGGGAAGGAAGATCCCTGTGCTGTGCATCACCACATCAGGGGCTCCCCAGCAGAGCTGTGGCTCTTGCAGAAAGTGCTGAGGAATGGCCAAAAGCCCGAGCAGAGAGTGTGCTGTCCCACACTGATCCCTCCTCCCGTGTCCTTCTGAGGGAAACCCACACCTTACACCAGCCCCGAGGACACGGCTAAAGGTGCCCTGCACATCCCAGAGCGGAGCTGTGGCCACACGCTGCCTTCAGTCGCACAGTTTGGGACACACTTGAATCTGCATGGATATTTTGGGCTAAATGGGATACTTGAAGCTGGTTTATAGTCAGTGAAGGCTCGGTGGAGCACAGCACACTCAGCTTGAGCTCAAATGGATGCTGCAGCAGTTGAGATGTGGAGGCAGAGAGCAGCACCAGGAGGGGACACAGCACATGGATAATCACAGAGGGTAAACGTTTCAGCAACTCGCATAAAGGTCCTTGATGTTTTCTAGATCACTGAGATACAGCCGGGTGAGGATCAGGCAGAGGGCAGGGAGTGACAGCGCAGAGGGAGCCAGCGCTTCTGCAGCCACCCATGGACATGCATTGCTCCAGAGGCAGAGAGCTGTGAGCCGTCGGGACAATTCCTGAGTCCCTGCTCCTCCCCAGCCTGCACGGAGGGACCAGGAGAAATCCACAGGGAGCCTGCTGGCTGCAAGGGACCTGTTTTGGAGGTGTCCTGGGAGCTCCTGCCTGGCCCCTTCACAGGCTGTCAGCCAGTACGGAGGCTGGTCTGAGCACACTGGCCACACTGGTGTGCTAGGAGTTGTGATTTTGAATAAACATTTCAGTGCTGAAGGCTTTTCTTAGTAACCCAGTCAGACTATTACACATAAAATCTACGCCTCAATGCAAAAAGCAGAAAGAGAGCCAGTTTTATGTGTGTGTTAGCACACACACGGAGCAGTATTTGCTTTGTAGCAGCAAGTTAATCATAAAAGCAGTCCAGTCTGTGGCATGTTTGCAAAACAGAAAACAGAAGATAAGAAAGGGCATCTGTGGTGAGGGTTCTGGTGCCTGGGTGCTTTCAATGCAAAAACTAATGCCACCCACGACTCCCATGCACTGTCCCCCCTCTGTCCCCAGGGCAATTTTGAAAGCCCTGGCAATATTGCTGTTATAAATACAGCAAGGGGAAGAAGGACTGCGAGGCTGGGCTGATTCCTGGGGGGATCAGTTCCCTGACAGAGCTGAAGATTTAGCTATCACCAGTGTGGCCTGATCCCAGAGCAGTGCAGAGTGCTCAGCTCCCAGCAGCATTAACTGGTGCCAGTGTCCAAGACCTCATAAGCTCAACAAGAGCCCACGGGCCAAACTCACCCAGCGTTTCCTGTGTCAGAGCTCATGCGCTTTTCCCACTGATGAAATAGTATATTTCTGTATCAGTTCTGAAACAGTTTCTGTATCTAAAAACTGATGATTCTGTATCTTCCAGGTATAGTATCATAATGGGCTCAGGCGCCTTGGGAGCAAGGTTTTGATGGAGAAACAGCAGAATCATGGTCACAAACGGAGACTCTGAACATTGAAATCTCCCAATGATCATTACAAGACACACAGGCGGCACCAGTGAGTCTGTGCTGTCCCTCGCCCCATCGCCTGCGGCAGCCAAAGGGTGCTCACTCACTCACACTGTTTCTCTGAACTGCCCAAGCCTGGTGTTCTCGTCACACTGGTAAAAGCCTGCTCTGAAGATAAACTGCATCATCTCACCAACTCTTCCAAGGTACACACTGCCAGAATGCTCCTTGTGCGATGCCAGGGCTGGGCCTTGCAGTCTCATTTCCCTGATCTGTGACAGCGTGGTGACAGTAGTGCTTTCCATTTCCAGTGACCAGCCTACACCACCTAATTTCCAAATGATACCAACAAGGACTTTACACATCCAAAGATCAGCTCTGTGGCTGCGCCAAGCACTCAGCAGTTCTGAAAGAGCATCTCCTCAGCTGCTGCTCCAGCCTGCCCCATCACACCAAGCACCCTGCAACCAGGCTGGGCTCTGGAGACAGCCAGGCCCTCCAGCTGCTGCTTGCAGAGCACCCTCCCTCCCAGCTCCTGAGCTCAGCACACAAGCCTGGAACAGGGATGCCAGAGCATCTTTCGCCCAGCCGCTGCCCAAAGTGTTTGTGTGGTCCTGCAGCCTGGCTCCAGCCCTCTCTGTGCCTGCAGGGTACCTGGGCCAGGTGCGTGCCTGAGGTCACGTACACGGTCTCAGTTTAAACATAAGCAAATATGAACACGTGGACTCACAGTGACTATGGGCTGAACACATCTTGCCTTTCCAAACACATCCTTGGCTGTGGTGGATCTGCTCCCCAGCTGCAGCATGCATTTTTGCTTGCTCCAGCAGTCCTTTGCAGGGGAGGTTTAAGGATGTTACTTGCTCTTCACTAACTTACAGCTGGGCAGGTGGAAAGGCAAGTCCTAAGCATGGCTTCAGCTGTTACATATTGAAGGCTCTGTTCTCAATGGGAAAACAAAGATCACAGCTGTTGCTAGAGGAACAAATTGAATTTCATCAGCAAAGGCAAGGGTAAAGCTCAGAGAACTGAGCTCCAACGCAGCTAAGTGCGGGGGGACCCTGTCCTCACTGATTTTCATCCTCAGCAGCTTTTAGTGGAGTCTTAGTCCAACCTCAACCGTACCTGCTTATCCCAGCCTCAGCTCACACAATGCCAGTGTGAGCCAGTGGTGTCTACTAAATCCACATTTATTTCTCACCCTCTTCAGCTTCCTAATCTTGGCCTATTCTTCATACTCTGGCTCCACCAGCCGCAGAGTGTACCAGAGCTACAATCAATACTTGACTTGAGATAGAACAGAAGGAAATCAAGCTTATAGTTTATCATAATTTGTGCAAATCAGCTTATACTTGGGCAACAGAGCTTTACAAAATCTGTTCTCCTTTCCCAGATATAAACTCCTTGCTGGAGCTAACAGGGAGGCTGGGAATGAAGTGCTGCTCCAAGGAAAGGTCACCAGAACTATGGCCATATGAGAGCCAAGGGTCAGTCCTTGCCTCCCTCTTGGCTGGAAGAAAATAAATGAATACAGAAAGGAAAGCCAAGCTGAGGCAGTCAGCCAGGTCAGAACATTTTAAGCTCAAACAATGAATTTGGCAGAGTTATAAGCAACTGGAAACTCGAAGATGGGAACTTGCAGTGGGATAAACTGAACCGTCAGGGCACTGGGGAGCAGTGACCAGCTCCCGCTCCCTAGCAGCTACAGTTTGGAGAATGCACAGACCAAAGAAACCCCCCTATAGAATCATAGAACCACAGAATGGTATGGGTTGATCAGGACCTTAAGGCTCATTCAGCTCCAACCACCTGCCATGAGCACCTACTAGACCAAGTTGCTCCAAGCCCATTCAACCTGGCCGTGAATAGGCATCCACACCTTCTCTAGGACATCTGTGCCGGCGTTTTACCGCCTTGAAGTGATAAATACGTACGAAGGTCAGACTTTTGGAGGCTTCAATAGGAGCTCCCAGCAGCGAGCCCGTGGGGCGCGGGACCCCGCAGCGGCCGGAGCGGGGGGCTGGGGCGGAGGGGCTCTCCCCCGGCTCATCCCCGAACGGCGCCCGAGCTCACGCCTGCCCGCGGCGGCGAGGAGGAGGATGAAGAGTAGTGGAGCGCTGAGAGACCCTGCGGCAGCCGCTCCCTTCATCCCCGCCAGCCCCGGCACCCACCCGCGGACCCCCGGCGCCGCCGGTCCCGCACGGCCCCGCACGGCCCCGCAGCCCCTTCCTGGGCACCCCGGGCCCCGGCCCGCTCCGCTCC
>VZRL01006154.1:2312462-2342109 GCA_013397895.1 Origma solitaria | reverse complement strand
GCCCCGGCCCGCTCCGCTCCCGGCCCGGCCCGGCCCCGCTCACCTCCCGTCCCGCGGGGTCGCCCAGCACCCCCAGCCCCGCTCCGGCCGCGGCCCCTCTCCGTGTGACACCGCGCGCCGCTTTCGCTTTCCCTTTCCCGGCGAAGGAGGGGCGGCCCCGGCTGCCGGCCGCCCTCGGGGAAGGGTCTGGGGGAGCCGGGGCGGGGGCAGCCCGGAGGGAGCGGCCCGGAGTCGGGGGCACGCCTGGGCTGCGGGCAAAACGACTACCCCAGCCCGCCTCCTACACAGCGAGTTTATCTCTTCCCCAGCGCCCGACCGCGATGTTCCCCTGACCGGGAGAAGGACAGGTGAAGAAACACTTCGGCTCGTCACCGAAGGGACCAGAGGGGTTTAACAGACATGTGGATGTGGCACTTGGGGACAGGGTTCAGTGGTGGGCTTGGCAGTGTTGGGGGAATGGTTGTACTCGATGATTTTAGAGGGCTTTTCCCACCTGAACGATTCTATGAGTCCCTGTAGGTACGGCAGACCCAGTCCCCACAGGGTCATTTATCTCTTGGGACTTGAAGTGGAAGCTCTTGGGATGTTGGGAGCAACTTTCACCGTGGGAAGGCAGCAGTCCCATGACAGGAGAGCTCCCTCTGATCAATCCTTCTCAGCAACTCTGCATGAACTCGGGTGGCTTGGATAAAGCTATCAGAGTACTAAAGACTTCTGATGGCTAAGAACAATTAATGAATAAATAAAAGGAAAATAAGTTGGTTCACCCCAGGGGCAAAGAACCTTCCAGATGGTCACAATTAAGATGCTTCAGGAAGTCTCACTTCCAGTAGAGAGCCAGCACCAACACAGCCAAGGGGAGAAAAGCTGGGGCTTTCAGAAGTGCTTAGCAGGGACAAGGAACCTCCTCTTCTGATGGTCTGCAATACCCCTCCTGCACAGTTGCTCACTCCAAGAGGCAACTGCTGCTACCAGGAATGCTCACTCCTTGACTGCAGGCTTTAAAGGTATTTTCTTCAGGAATGTAATCTGTTACCTGGTGTTCTTGGGCAGCTGCTGCTTATCGCTTATTATTTACCTTGCCTCGAAGAAAGGCTGATCTAGATCTAGGAGCCAGCAGTGGGAACACTCGTAGTTTATCAGAAGGCAGGCAAAGAGGCAAGTGATGGAGGTAAGACCTGCTGGTATAAGAGGTCAAAGATGTACAGTGCAAGTGAGGCAGAAAAACTCCCTCCCTGTAGCTGTGGACATCCGTCTCCAGAAACTACTGGCTCTGCACAGTGCCGTCTCTGGGTTGAGGGATTCTTTTTTCTCTTCTCAGAAGCACTTGTTCCGGCACAAGAATTTCCAGAATGCTGCTCTCAGGCTCTGTTTAGAAGAATGATCCCAAATATAAGAAAAACCATGGTGCACGGGCTGCTGGAGGCACCAGAGGTTTTACATGAAACCACACACTGGTTTGGCTTAGAAGAGACATTAAAGCTCATTTCATCTCACCCCCTGCCATGGGCAGGGACACCTTCACCTAGATCAGACTGCTCTAAGCCCTTCCAACCTGGCCTTGAACACTTCCAGAGACAGGCCAGCCACAACTTCTCTGGTCAACCGGTTCCAGTAGGTACTTGACCCTCCACAGTCAAGAATTTGTTTTCAGTCTCTAATCTAACCCTACCCTCTGCCAGTTTGAAGCCATTCCCCCTTATCCTGTCACTCCAGGCCCTTATCCCTCTCCAGCTCTCCTGGAGCCCCTTTAGGCACTGGAAGAGGCTCTAAGGCCTCCCTGGAGCCTTCTCCAGGTGAACACCCCCAGCTCTCCCAGCCTGTCTCCAGAGCAGAGAGACATCAGCCCTTGGAGCATCTCTGTGGCCTCCTTTGCATTTGCTCCAGCAGCTCCATGTCCATCTGATGCTGGGAGCCCCAGAGGTGGATGCAGCACTGCAGGTGGGGTCTCAGAAGAGCAGAGTGGAGGGGCAGAACCTCCCCTCTTGACCTGCTGGTTATCTTGAAAGGACTTTTGTATTGCTCAGATCCCGGGCACCACATCTGGGCTGCAGAAACGCTGCTGGCAGCTCTGGCCAGGCTCTGGGCTGATGGGCTCCTGGGGACTACAGACTGCTGCTATCTGTATGGTCACTGTGACCTCTTACTCAAGGATCCAGGGTACAGACAGTCCAAGAGATCTCAGACTGGCTGCTAAACAATGCAACTTCACCCCAACAGCCTTTCAATAGATACTAGGATATATTTCTAAACATGAAGATTAAAAATAAAAAAACCAACAATACTTCATTTTAAATATAATTCCAGATATTTTATTCTGATTTTTACAAATAAGAAGCATTTCTCTATAAAAAACTAGGGTAAGAATCAATGTAGTTACAGCTAGAAATATTTACATTCTTAGAAGAAATTTATATATCTTTCTATATACAAGGCTGTGGCCATTACTGGTTTAAAGTACTCCCAAAGGCATTTCTAAGTAAGGCTTTATGGTCCAGAGCTGATTCTATGTTTTAAGAAAATAATTTACAGCTGCCAGGACTAAGGTTCTGTTCTACAAATACTGAAATAGGTATTGCAGCCCAACTCCCTGGCCAATGCACCCTCTCCCTGTGCACCCACCCACCCCAAATGCTCACTTGGAAAGGGGGGAGGAGTTCACACCTCTTCACAAAATAGTGTCAGAAGTCAGCCAAAGTTGCCTCATTCTGGAAGATGAAATACTAAATGATGCTTGTGGGAGCATTACATTCACTGTCAGGAGAGTCAGAGATTCTAACAATTACTGACTGTGGAGCACAAACATCAAAAGTAGTTGTGGTACCTTTTGAGTCAATGGCATTTCCACTTGCAAGCAAAGAAACTGAAGGCACAGGATTATCTGACATGCCTGAGGTGATGACAGGAGGCAGCCTGAGAGCTGGAAAGGAAGGGATCCTTGTCCCCAACTCGAGGCCCTATGCTATTTTCCTTGGTGAAGATACGGGAGTGCGATTTTTCTCTGGCAACAGGGAATCCTGCCTAACCAGGTAACTAGAACTTGTATTGCTGCTGTCATACAGGTTGTAGGCACCCAAACCATGCAGGATTTCCAGGGTTAAGGTCAGTCTGAATGTCAAAGTTTGTTTTGTCTTCTTCCACAGCAGTATGAGCTCACAGGTTTATCACAACTCCTCTTCCAGGGGTAAATTATGTCCCTTCTCCCTATTCTGCAGATGTATCCATGGCCATACTCTATGCTGCAAATCTTACATGTTGCCACCACTGATGCCACTCTAAGATCTGCCCATAACTGTACCAGGTCCTTTTATTTATATCTTGTTGGCAGGGATCAGATCAGCTACCTATAATAAAATATGCTCTCAGTTTCTTTTGGAGATACCTGTTAGCTGGATTCTGCCTACCCACCAGAACAAAATACTTGGTTTAGACCTGAACTTGAAAAGAGTAGGATAAAACAGTAAGTACAAAATAACCCAGTCTGTTTGATTAATCATGTTCCACATTTCTGACTCAGACTTTATGTTTTTAAAATCACAAGCAAGGGAAAAACCCTTTTTTTGACACAAAGTGATTTCCATTGAATTTTGTAGTATTAGTCACAACTGGGAAGTTCCTCAATTTGTCTGGATGCAAAAAAACAAACCAAACCAACAATAACAACAGAAAACCCCACAAAAGACCTTCAGTAAACATCAAAATATTTAAATGTTCAAGAACAAAAGTCTCTCTTTCAAGGCACATACTTTGATAAAACAGTGGGTAAGAAATTACAGCTAAATCAGATGTTAAATGGACACTGCACTTTAGGACTGGAATTTCCAGACTAAATCATGTATCAGGCAAGCACGTATCTTACATTTTAGGGTATTTTCTGAAGCTGTTTACAGGAAGAACCTTATGTGACATGGTTGTTTACACTGGCAACTTCATTACAAGGAAGTTGCAGCTGAATGTGTTTTGCCTCAGATTCCTGTGGTTATCAGATCATTCTTCCACAACACACACAAAATAAGTTGCTTCTCAATGTTCCAGTTCCTCGACATAAGGTTTACAAAGAAAAATATCTGTACCAAGTTTTACACCATACTCTTATGTTTGCCATGAATATTTCAAAAAGGGTGTAAGCCTAACAAATCAGGTCATGTTTTTAGGCAAGGGAGACTGGCTGTTACATGCACTCCCCTGACATGTATTTGCTCATGTCAAGGCTGTTCTGTGATGTGCAGTGAGGCTTGTAAAATCCAAATTCTCCGTTTTGGCAGTAGCCTCAAATCACAGACGGCATTTTAAACCTGCCTGCTCAGGGCTTGTCAACCTATTAAACAGGAGTGACACTGAACCTGCCCCAAGCTTTGGATTTCCTTCCTTGGAAAAGTTGACAACACTATGTCGGTATCATTCTCTGACACGGTGACACTGGTCAGCTTCCTGATGCATCCAGAAATTAAAATCCTAAATAAAGATGTGAGAAAATGCAGGAAAAGTGAAGCAAACCCTAGAGCTCAAGCCACTGGTAGGAAGAATTTAAGCAAACCAAACTACTGTAGTCCAGACAGCGTTTTCTACATTCTTGTTCCTGTGATAAGCAGTCCAAGGCACACATCAGTCCCCCTGCTGGAGTCTGTGACCAAGGTTAGAATTTGGGATATTGATTAATGAATGACTGGAATCAGCCAACACCACCTATATATTTAAATGCCACAGGAAAATGCAAAACTTCCCCAACCAGCTGCTGCAGTAGAGTAAGGACCTTGACAGCTTTGGCTACAAAGGTTTAGTCTGTTTATTATTATTGTCTTAATTTAATAAGACAGAACAAAATACAAGTGCCATGAGAGAGAAACCTTTCACCGTTCACATCTGTCACACTACAACCAGCATAGCACAAACAAGACTGTGTGTACACATGTACTGTACATTTAAAGAGACACAGGTAATGCCAAGCTTTCACAGCACAAGGAACAATTTCTGGCAGACTGTCAATAAGATTTGTGGGTTTGTTGGGGTTTTTTAAAACAATTTAAAAGCAATTCACTGATTACACAAGTTTAGTGAAATAACAGACCTCACAGCAATCACACAATTGACAATCGAGCATCAAGAATCAGTGGTCAGAAATACATTCTGAGTTTTGTTCTCAGTACATTCCACCATGAGGTCAATGCCGTGGCATGATTAACACAAAAATTTATGACTAAATATGTTAATTGTGTGCATGTGTAAATGCACATGTGGGAAAAACACAGAACAAAGACAGGAGATTTGTTTCCACCATCCAAATTGCACAGAAAACATTAAAACAATTTACACATAAAACTGTCACCACACATCGAAAGGGGAGAATCCCAAACTAAGATCACTCCCTCTACACACAGGTGAAACCATTTGCATTATTTAGAATAAATCCGGCCTGGAAACAGGCCACATTGAAGGTCAGATGTAAACCACTTCAACCAAGAAGGTACAGTTGAAATCCAGCATTGGAATCAAGTGAATTTTGTGAACAGAATTTCAGTGCTAAATACTTTGTGCAAGACAATCCTTTCAGTCTATGCTGAGTTAAAATATATCAAGTCAGAATTAATTCTCAAAATCTTTCTTTGCATCTTTCTCAGTTTGGTAACAAATTTAGCACATGCAAAGTCATTTAAGTAAGATCACAGAGAGGCATGTTCTCATAACCTTCACTATAATAAATAAGTTTCCTGTCCAGAGACAGAAGTCAATGAACCAAAAGCAAAGAGCAGCTTTTTCAGGCAATTTTTACCTCTTGATGTGCATTAGCTCTGGAGAAGGTTCACTGAGGAATCCAGGCACCCTTCCAGCCCTTGAACTCAGTTTCAAGTATCTTTCAGCTGAACTATACATGTAAAGGATTGATCAGATTCTGCTCCATGGTACTATGGTATGAACACAACCGTGGCTGAAAAATCTCACTGAAGGCTACAAAGTATTTATGTTCATATAAAAACAGAATGTATGGAACACAGTGTTTAAATTAATAAATAAGGTCAAAATTACAGAAAACAAAGTGCTGCCACTAGCCCTTTCTAGAACAAATTTTAGAAGAAAAGTCCATTTAACTTTCAGTCCACCAGAAAGTACATAGGAGTTCCATCAAAAAGCTGTGCTTT
Source organism: Origma solitaria (assembly GCA_013397895.1). NCBI lineage: Eukaryota > Metazoa > Chordata > Aves > Passeriformes > Acanthizidae > Origma > Origma solitaria. Next base: position 2,335,972 of record VZRL01006154.1, on the reverse strand, counting down.
TACAAATCTCTGGATTTTCTTCTTCCTCCTTGGAATCCCTCGTGCTACTAGATGCAGGCCTGTATTCTAATCTGGAGGTGGAAGAAAGAAAAAAGAAAATAACTTTGAAAACAGATGAGAGAACTGATTCAAAAAAATCCAAGTCCTGTCTGACATTACAGCCTCCTATTTTTAATATCCTGTTGACTTCAGTTGAACAGGTCCCTTTCTTATACCACGTCTATGCTCATGTGTCATCTTCAGTTTGAGCCATGGCAAAAGGCCAAACGCTCTCAGTGCCTTTTAGATCAGCTGAACTAAACTGGAAGAGTTCAGTTCTTCCCCAGCACTTAGGAGACTTTCAGAACATAAAGAAGTAGATTATAACCCATGTGTCTCTATACCTTGATAAAGCAACACACTTTTAAAATGCATTCCTCAGATGTACTTTTAGTAAGTCATCAGAGTAAAGTGATAAATTTGGAGCTTAGAGATGTACACATGAACATTCACACTTGGGAAGAGGGACCAAAACTTCAGCCAGGCTTTTGTATCTTCAACAGAGTAGTACCTTTGCTGCCAAAACCAGCCTCTCCCTCTGACCATACCTAGGCAAGTCCAATCTTCAGGGCAGAGATGTGTTAAGATCAGGTAGCACTTACCCTTTCACCAGCAGCATTTGATCGATGGTGTCAGGAAGAGGCATACCATAGCTTTCAGGAAGAAATAGTGTCAGAATTCCTGACAGCACAGTCAGGCTCCCCATTAGGATGTAAGGCAGGAATCGATCATAGGCACCTAGTAAAATACAAAAAAGGAAAGAAAATGTAAATGCAGCATCAGCTCTAAGTCTCTGATAACTACCCAGAGAAGCTGTGGATGCCCCAGTCCTGGAAGTGTTCAAGGCCAGGCTGGACAGGGCTTGGAGCAACATGGTCTAGTGGAAGGTGTCCCTGCCCATAGCAGGGGGGTGGAATGAGATGATCTTGAAGGTCCTTTCCAACCCAAACCGTTCTGTGCTTTTGTGATAATGTTTGTACCAAGGTACAGGGCTTTACCTGTGCAAGATTTGTGCTCTTGGTAAAAACAAAACCAACCAACCCCCATCACAGCCCGACATTCAAAGTGCATTTTGTTATAAATGCGGTTGTAGGAACTCAAGGGAGTGGGAATAAATAGCTGTAAGAAGTGCCCTTCTTGAGGCAACAGGATTGAGTGTCCAGAGCAGTTAACTCACCAAGGTAAACAAAGTAAGGCGAGAGGATGCTGCCCAGCCTGGAGGCCATGGAACTCGCTCCAACTCCCATGTTCCTCACTACTGTTGGGTAGAGCTCAGCCGTGTAAACATAAACCATTGAGAAGGCAGATGTGATTCCAAACTTCCCCAACATAACCAGAAAAATAGACAGAGCACGGATATCTGAAATCCAAACACAGTAAGGGCTTAGTCAAGCTCTGGCAATTCATGGTATCCCTTAATTCCTTTGTGTTTGTGTAACTCCTGCCTAATTAACTCCAGTATCTCATGTCTTTTTTCCCTGTACATGTCCACAAATATAAACAACGTTCTTTTAATTTTTTTTTTAATTACTAGAAGTCAACATTTCCATTTTCTCTTGAGAACAAGGCCTCCTGCCAAGTGAAAAATAAGGAGAACAGAGACAGAACTGTTGAGATCTTCTCGGGTTTCAGAGGCCAGACCCCTGCTACTGCAAAAAATGCCATATATCCCTTTTTAATAAAGTGAACAAAGTAAAACATTTGAAACAAGTTATTTTATTTTAGGTTTCCTGCTCTGGTTTTTCATTAACATTCTTAGCTACAAGTCAATAATTTAATTATACAAAGCTGGGTTGACTTTAACTGGGACAGTTAAGATTTGAAAATCAAAACAGATCTTATCAGTGTCCAGTTGACTCAAAGGACATGGAGAAAAAAACCCCTAAGAATGCGGCACACATACTACCTGTATAAAATAAGCAAGGCAGTTCTTGCATGTTCCCTTTTGTATACTCTTTGACTTGTAAATCAGCCTTAGGCAACAACATCTCCCCTTATATTCAACATCATCATCAGTAATGACTCCATAACCCTATTAACCTAACTGGACTAAAGATGCATATAGTTTGAGATCCAATAAATGTTACTCGGCCATCCTTTCCAATTGCTACGCATTACTTTAACTACCAACACTAATTTAGTACAAGCATCTCTGCTTATCAAAACTGCTTCCACAATGACTCCATTGAATATAGCTCTTTAAACAAGCCCTAAAGTCATCAATAGCAGTTTGGGAAGTAAGTTCTGCAGCCTCTTGGTAACTTCCACTTACCAAATTCTGGTTGGTCTAGTCCTGGTTTTACACCTGGACCTTACCAGAACACCCTGCCAGGGATGTACTTTAGAGGCAAAACTGGACTACAACTCTAATCCCAGCAGATCACAAAGCCAATGACCCACCTTTCAAACTGTATCTGAATGACAAGTTGTGGGAGCTCCTTGTGCAGCAGCACTGAGAACCAAGGAAGAGGGGCAAAGATAGGACACGAATATCTGTATTTAGTCCCCTCAGGATACTTTTCCTCCACATCTGCCCCGTGCATGGCACTGCACGTCACCTATCATACATATGTGAGATCAACTAACGATTCCATACGTGAAGGCACCAGCTGAATGAAGAGAAGAACACAGCCTCCCAAGAATAACGCAGCAGCCATTGAGTACCGTCGGGGGAGATTGCGGAGCAGCAGCCAGGAAATGATGTAGGCTGGCACTTCAATCATTGCTGAGAGGAAGCAGTTCAAATACACATCTCCGTGCAAGTTAGGTGTGTCAAGAGAAAGTCCAAAATAGCCAACTGAGATTATCATCCTGAAAGAAACAACAGCAGGGTCAAACAAATCTCTCTTCTTCCTGAGGTTGCCATGAACCTCTTCTGTATCTTGACCAAGCACAGAAATGGCTGTGGTAAGGCAAATTCAGAATCTGGCAGACTTGTTCACCTCTGAAGCAGGTGAAGTGCTGACTTCAGGAACAGCAAGTTAGCAATTAAACTATGCGGATGCTTTTGATATTTCAAGTTGCTCTTGAATTCAAAGAATAAAATATACGACCCTGGGAGGTAAGTGATGATCATTCACATTACAGTACATTGCAGCAGTTGGCATTACTATAGTTTATAGCCTTAACCTGAAAGTCTGAGCTACCGAATTTTACTGCTGCTGAGGCCTACAGCAGCTTTCCATTATGTTTACCAGGGAGCTCTGTGTGGAGAGCATTGTTTCTGGGTCATTATGCTCCATGCTTTCTGTACAAAGTCAGAGAGGAGGAGTATGGCATCCTGGCAGACCCAGACAGCCCGGGATTTTCTCTGCTATGCCCCAAGCTGGCTGGGCAGCATCCAAATCACATTGGCATGGCTGGGTGCCTGGGGTCAGTGCAGCAGGACAGAGCTTGGTGGCTGGAACACTGCCATCTTAATTCCCTGCCAGATGCGAGCTGGCTTCTGTGTGATCCAGGGAAACAGACAACTGGCCTGGGAGACAAACCCTGCTGTGTCTTGGGAGATGCTGGGTAGAGGTTAAGTTTCACCAACAAATATAACATGGTAAACAAGGAAATAACAGGCAGTGGATCAGTACATGTCCAGCTGCAAAGGTGAGGCACAGAACACTTGGCACCTCATCTCCTTCAACATCTGCCTTAGAACCTGGAGCAAAATCACTGCACAGCACCAAGTGGATCACTGACAAAAAATTAGCTCTTCTTCCTCCTCCTCCTCACTACATAATATAAGAGCCTTCATGGTCCGATTACTTTAAACAAAGTTGCTTAGTGTACCTGGGAAAGTATGAAGTGACACAGCTGAGAGTAACCCTCTGCTGCTGTGGTGCCCTACCCTAAGCCATTCTTCCCAGAAGCAGTTCCGCAGTGTTTTTCACACCACTGTGCAACACACCCACCCTGTGCTCCTTGGAGTTATTTTTATATACAATAAATGGTAATGCTGGAACTCTCTTCCAGTAGCAGTTTGCCGTAGCTTATCACATTGGCAAACTTTGATACAGTTACATATTTTGTAGGAAAGCTTTAGTAGTATTTACACATCCCAGGGTGCCAAGAAGCCAAACTTCCTCATCCTTAGTGCAAACCCTGCTAAAGGGAATAGTTTAATGGCCTGTTACTTAGTCAAAATTAACAAAACACTCAGCACTATGTAAAGGCGCTGAGTGTATATATATATATATGTATGATATACTGCTGTCTGCAATCATCCTCTTTTACAGCCCTTTTAATTCATCATACAGAATATACTGTCAGTATACCATGGGTTGGAAAACACTGCTGTGAGTAATCACAAGATGCTTTATATCTTGGGAAATTCATTTAAAGAAGGTTAGGTCAGTGACATACACATTAGAATAGCGAAAAAATTGCCCAAACTGAATACTTTTGTGTAAGAGGAGGTAAGATTGTGCAAGCCAACTGTACCTATTTGACCCCTCCTGCCTATCATAAGACTTGATTTTTGATGTGGTAAAAAGCCCTTTAGTATGGGTTACTGAATTCAGTAGAATGGATTACATATACCACATCACTGTTTCTCTCAGCTGCTTATCCTAAAAGAAATGCCGTTCAAACAGATTTTGCATTTGATTTCTACAACCACACACACAAAATTGGCTGTGCCCAGAAGTTACAGCTCTACATCAAGCAGATGAGGAGTAGGGCAGTCTAACTTCCAAATAAATCTGAGAGTCAGTGACTGGACTTGGGAGGTAAGACATTTTATAGACACCTTATTGACATTTCTGCAAGGAACCAACATTACTCTTCTTTTTGAGCTGTTTTTTGCCTGAGTTCCCTTCTCAGTGTGTTTGTAGCCTTGTGCTTGGTGATGGGCCAGAGAATCTGGCTTAAATATTAGCCAAGTCATCCTTTGACCCAAGATGCCACATCATCTTGTGTGTGCTGGCAGGTCAGAGGGCTGAACTCCAAGGCTCTGCCTCATTAGGCACAGGAACGTTGTTCAAAAAGGCAGCAAATAGACTTAGCTGGCTCCAAAGCACTTGGAGGACCTTCTTGGCTTGGTCACCAGGTACATGCACTAATTAAACCTCCCTTGTACAGCCTCTGGCAGGTAAGTTACCCTCTCTGTTTACAGCTTTACTGAGACTCCTAGTAAAGGAAAATAATGACCATTTAATCAAATTGAGCATAAAGTATGGCTTCAGCTAGTGAAAACCAAGCTGAAAATGGCAAGTAGATTGAGGGAAATCTCAGATGAGAACTTCAAAGGCAGCTTTATCCCTTTAAGAGCCAATACAAAAGAAATGGAAAGATTCTCCCCTAAGTCAGGCACCCTGCTCAGACCCCAGGGCAGCAGTTCTCTGACTGAGGGGTAGGGCATGACTCATTCCTCTAAAAAGACTTTGTTACAGTCAGAAGAGCATTCCCCAAGGCCCAGGATCAGGCAGCATTCTCACACATCGCTGCCAGCTGATCCGATTCTTGCTCAGTCCAGGATAAGCCTCACTGCTTCGTTAAGGAACATAAATCCAGATGTGTTTCTACACTGTCACCAAAATGAAGAACCTATGTAACCAGAATTTTGTTTCAGCCAGCTAGTCATTGATTCTTGAGCTGGTTTTGTCTGTATCTCTTCAGAATACTTTCGTGTTTAAAGGTACATACTGCTGAATCACACTTGCTTACCAAAGAAGCACTGACATAATTGTGATTGTTAGGATATTTCGGGTTCTCATTAGATCCAAAATGGTGTATGTCTGCTGCTTCTGGGAATTCACATCTTGTAGCTGTAAAAGAGAAAACAACAACCAAAACACGGGAACTTTAACTTCCTGCAAAAATAATTATTATGAAAATAAGTTCTACCACCAACTTATACCTCAGTATTTTAATGGGCTGAAACAGCTGTGTGATTTTTAACAAAACACATATAAGATGCAAGAGCCAACTACTCGTGCAAGTAGAAGCTCCTCCCGAATTTAAAATTAGTTAAATTTAGACCAAAACTTTTCACTCTCATGACCAGTGACAGGATTCAAGGAAACTGCATGCACTGAGTCAGGGAATGTTTAGGTTGGGTACCAGGAAAAGGTTCTTCACCCAGAGGGGCTGTCTGGGCACTGAACAGGCTCCCCAGGGAAGTAGTCACAGCACCAAGCCCGACAGAGCTCAAGAAGCATTTGGACAATGTTCTCAGGCACAGGGTGTGACCCTTGGGGTGTCTTGTGCAGGGCCAGGAGTTGGACTCGATGATCCGTGTGGGTCCCTTCCAGCTCAGCACAATCTATGACTCTATAGCAATCATTTTCTTTGCCTGAGGCTTCACAAAACAACTGCTTTTTGTTACTTGAATTACAAAGCAACAGCATTAATTCACAATTTATATGTCACTGCTGAAGGGTTTTTACATTCAGTTTTGAGCGCTGCACCTTGAGAATCCGGTGTATCAACTGCACTCAGACTAGGAGAGAGTAACAAGGATGGTAAAACATTTGAAAAAAAGCAGAGGGTTTCTTTAGCCTAAAGGGCAGAAGACCAAGGGCATCTTAGAAGACGCAGAATGGTCTTCAAATACCACAAAAAAAAGGTGATAAACTGTCCTCCTCTATGTCCACTGCAGACATAGCAACCAATAACAAGATTAAACTGCAGCAGGACAGAGTTAGTAAATGACTCCTCATGCTGAACCTAAGAGTAATGTATTTAAACTGAGACAAACTGGCTAATGAGCTGAAGAGTGCCCATCATTATCTAGTCTGTTTTTGAGATCATCTTCTAAGAATATAAACAAAAAGACAACAAACTTCTCCTTTCCCCATTAAACTTTCCAGCCCATCAACATAAAATCACTTCCATGTAAACAATGCAAGGGTATTCATCCATGAAGTATGAGAACAAGTTTTGTGCTTGGTAAGATTGTAAAAAAGGAAATATTTAATTTTTTTTTCAATTAGGACTTTAATTTAGACCCCTGAGGGGGACCAAGGGAGAGATTTTTCAAAATATGGAAAGGATTATTTAAGAGGACAAATTCCATTGATAAAAACTATCAGCTCTGATAAAGCAACATGGAGTTTGTGTAAACCCTGCAGTAAGGTGAAAATTCTTTCTAAGCAATAGTTTGTTCTGAAGATAGGGATAATGAAACAGCAGTCTGGCACATGCCAAATTTCAGTGTATTTGCTTTCCTAAATTCCATTTTCCACAAAAGGCAAACAGTCCTCTACCTTTGATAGCTTTCACTCTGCCTGAAGCCAAACTTACATCACACAAACTGTAGTCACTTCACAGCTCACAGCCCTTTCTCATAAATCACATGATCTTCCCTAAGTATTCTCCAGTTCTGCCACTATTTGTTGCCAAGAAACAAGAAAAAAAAAAAAAGGAAAAAGAAGAAACAAGCAAGCCATAAAACAAAACCAGGAACAGAAAAATTCAGTCAGTTGATGAGAAAAACGGACCTTGCCTTTTAGGAGCTGGGTAAGTAGACAACATAATCTTTACCAGGACAGGCTTGAACAAGAAGCTATGAGAGAAGGGCAGGGAAGCCAAAATGATAGTTTGAATTTGAACCTATCATCCAAACATTTCCATTACTCTCCTAAGGGCTAATTCAACCAACCGGGCCCTACTTGTGCTCTGCAGCTGGTTTGTGACTCCTCACCTGTGGGACCCTACTGGCTTGAAAGCTCTGGAGTCAAAAATTCTGCAGTTGCTGCTCTCCAGCTGCACGGGTTTGAGGGACTCTCCAAACATAAGCTCGGGTGGCTCCTCCATCCCAAACTCACATTCCAAATGAAGGAGGGCAAAGGGCCAGCCAGATTTCTGAGAACCTCTCTGCAGCATAAACATGCTTCCTAAACCCTCAAGAGGCGGTGAGCCTTCTGCTTTCCAGCTCTTCTGAAAGCAGACACAGGAACGGTATAAACACACCACTGATGCAGAGCAGTTTTACACAGATCTTTTGCCCACAGCATCAATTCTACCTTAAGAAGCAAAGAGATGTAGAGGTGTCCTGCATGTTTATCAAGCTCATCCTCCTTTGATAGTCAGAAAGTTAGTATGTTTTTGAAAGCTGATGTGCAAATGTCTATAAATATCTACCACATTCTCCAGCCCACCTGCTGCAACATCACTATTTCCCCTTGTCCAGTATTTCCTGGGACAGCATCCCTACTCTTGCCCCTGCCTTCTGCTGCTTCCCTATCCAACCCCATTCAGAGACAGCAAACACATCAGTGTTTCTTTCTAAGAAAGAGAGAGGATTCCAGGAACAGTGACCTTAGGCACATGTCAGAGCCAGAGCTTATTTTCTGTTCTCCTGCTGCAATAGTGGTGGCAATAGATGAGTTTTCATGGTGACAGCATGAGAAAGAAGACGAAAAAAAAGGAAAAGGTGTATTCTAATGAAGATCCAGAGAAAAAGGTACCAGAAGGAGTGTATTTGCCTGTCATTCTCACTCTGTTCCAGTAAGACCAGGATGTTTGCCCTACTATTTACTAATAAGTCTGGACAAACAGCTTTGCACCTCAGCTGACTTCAACCCAAGGGAAGCTGTTTCAATCTCAACAGGAAACAGCTACAGCTTGATGGCTTCCCATTCTCCTTAGCCCATGACAGAGGCATTGTAAAGCAAATACTATACTCATTATACATATAATATATGTATTTTAAATTACTTAAATGATAAGACACTGTCAATTGTCAACCAGCAACTGCCCAGACAGATTTCAAGGATCTGTGAGGAAGGTGCCCATTCTCCTGGAATATGCAGTTTGTCTGTCTTGATCTTCAAGAAGTCATGTTTGAAAGTGTATGGAACTGCTCCTACACCTTAAGGGCACCTATCAGCTCAGGTGGAAAAAAAGTCATCAGACAAAGGGAAGATTTCCAGAGAAAACAGGACTAAAGGAAGAAAGAGATGGGAAAGACACCTGTTACTACACCTGAAAGGGACTCAAATTTTTCTTTCCTTTATGTGGATTAGAAATTGGAGTTGAGTATGAGCTAGAATAACAGTATTTCCAATGCCACTGGCCAGGATTAGTCCTATGGCAGACTTACACAGAGTTGTATCATAGACTGAATAAGCACAGAATTTGTTTGGTGCAAGTACTTAGATCACAAAGCAATAGGCACCTCAAATTCATTATCTTCCCCTGAAAAATAGAGTTTAAAAGGAGAAAAGGTGGCTATAAACTGGATCAAAAAGATGTCTGCATTAGAATGCATGCTGGCATTCTCATGGGAATGGGACTGCAAAGGCTTTGCAAATCTTAATGAAGGGAAAGAGTATTGTGCTTCTCAGCAGAAAAGGATGATCTTACACCCACTTGAGAAGTATATAATACAGTGCAGGCAAAACTCCATTCATCTGTCTGGAATTAATTGCTTTACATAGAGTCCAGCAAACAACTGGACTGCTAAACAAATCTTACCTCACTTGGGTCAAGTATTACATCTGGGGCTGTAATGCCATTAGTTTTTGCAGCTTTTCGGATGATATCTTCTGCCTCCTGAAACCTCCCCTGGGAGATCAGCCACCGTGGAGATTCTGGAATGACCCTGCAGAGAAGGTTCAGAGTAATAAGCCTGCATTTCCACAGAAACCACATGGTTCCAGGCAGGAAGGTCTCCAAACATGCCACATCTTGCAGCAATTAATGCAGTGACAACAGAAATCAGATTTACAAGAGCAGACTAGTGTAAGGAACAAGATCAGACTAAGATGCCTTTATGGATTTCAAAAGTTCTGAAGGAATTAGCAATGACTCAGAAAAAAGAGCAATCCAAACACTCGAAGTACAGGAAAACAGATTAATTAAAAAAATTCAGAAATGTGAACACACAAGCAGCACACTGTAGATGAAGAAGCATATCCTTAGAGGCTAACACATATAAAATTAGTGACTGTAAATTCTGTCACAGAAGGGCAAGCCAGAGAGCAGAACTCCCCAGTCGTTCGATCGCGTAAGAACCTGGATGGAATCACAAACACAACTGCTACCGTAAGTGAAGGAACACCACCACCATGTGGACTATTTCAGCTTTACATGCCACCCAAAAGTAGCATTTTAACAAGTGCAGAAGAAAACACGGAAGTCCCACGGCTGTGCAAGTACTGTTTTGTAGTTTGTCATATCTGTATCACCCTACCAATGCCCAGGACAACTGGTTTCTCCTTCTGCCCTTAGCTCACACCTGTACTTAAAAGCCTGCGGATTTCAGTTGGTGCAGAAGTATGAGTTTTATTGACCTTTTTTTTTGCTTTCTTTGCATATGCAACAGTTAATTTTACAGAAGTCTAAAGAAAATGAAAAGTAGGTTTTTCGGGCGTCAGTCAGATCACATACAAAGCCATGGACTGACAGCTAAACGACTAGGCAGAGTGATGGACACAACATCCATTCTTCACCTAGGCATTCCTGAATTTCATTGGCTTGAAGTGATCTTAAAAATCTGCAGACAGGACCTTCTAAAGACTGAAGTCTTGTAAGTTAATTATACTCACCACCAGAGCGGGATGCAGAGCAGCCCGGGCAGGGTGAGCGCCAGCAGCAGCATCCGCCAGTCTCGGATGAAGAAAGCAAACAGAGGCAGCAACATGTAGCCAAACGCGTAAAATATGCACACCCCCAGTGTGCAGAACAGCACACGGATCGATTTGCCAAGGATTTCTGTGCCTGTTCAAAACAGCGAAGGGATTATTAGCATTTTAACTTAATAGCAACCAAGTAACTTAGCAAAAATACCCCTAGCAACTGGCTTTGAAATGCACTACACTGCAGAGCTGCAGGATATAGCACTCTGCTCTGTTGGAGAGGCACCACAGAGCTGCTTCATGCCATGATCCTGCATCAACTGAGGTAATTATATGTATAAAAGAATGAGAACTGGGCCACTTAGGAGTTCTGTAGCTCAAAGTAGCTCATATTTCTGTGATTTTATCTTTTTAGAATCTCACATTTTACTTGAGGAGCTGAAATCACCTGACACTCTCAACAGTTAGCCTTAGCTTGATCTCCACAGAGTCCTCTCCAGCTTATGGAGAGTGATCAGCTTCTTTAAAGAATAATTCAAAGGTGCCTAAACTAAGTTCCCAACCTGTATCACCTTCTAAAAGACTATTTAACCAAAAAACCTCACAGTCTTTTGGGGTAGACATACAGAATTCACATTGGACACAAAGGCCAGGCTACTGGCAGGGGAATTAAATGCACAAACAGGGGTCAGTGCCCCCCTCTGAAATGTTTTGGGACCTGCAAATCAAGAGACGGAGATAAAAAATACAATCTTTTTTGTTTCCATGGAAATCAAAGAAGATTCCAGCAGCTGCAGCAGGCTGTGTGCAGTGAGGCTAGCTAAGCACTGCTTTCAGTCCTGACCTGGCCTTCCTTGGCTCAAAAGGAATTTCTTGCCACCATTTGGTACTTTGGACACTGAGGTCACTATAAATAACATTAATAATTTATTTTTTAAAAAATCTCAGATTCATGAGGTAATTCACATTTCTATGATTAAATATGGTCTTAGCTTGAAAGTATACAAAGCAAAAGTCACGACAACATTTTAATTTTTACCATAGGCTGTTTTAAAAAAGATTACTCTACCTTTCTTGGTTCTTTTGCAACTTTTAAATTAAGCAGGTATTTAGACCCCAAAATGGACATCAGAAATCCCTGAAAAATCATAGAATCATAGAATGGTTTGGGTTGAAAGGGACCTTAAAGATCATCTAGTTCAAATCCCCAAAAAATCATGTCTCACATGTTTTATCTCTCCAACTAGAAGATGGACTTTATTTTTAATAGTCAGTTTCTGGCATTTTGCCTCTTTTAGGATGATCAGCCATAGAAATAATTAAAATTGCACCTCTCTGCTGGAAGCTTCCAAGGAGAAGACAAGTTATGCATGCATGGTGAGGCCACACTCTTAACACTGTTGTTTGGCAAAACAAATCAACCCTAAGTCAGTACTCAAAAGGACCAGGAAAAGCACAAGATGAAAGGACACATGCAGTGCCCAGCAGGACTTTCATACCAAGAACAAATGCTGCCACGTAGTTAGATATCTGTCCCATGCCAACCAGCACAAACAACACTGAAAACATCTCCCAGCTGGTAGAGAAGACCTGTATGAAACTGAAGCCAGTCTGCATTGCCAGAGTTGCAAACAGCACATTCTTCCTGCCAAACCTTCCATGGACAGATTAAAAAAAGAAAGACAAGGGAAAAAAATATGATTAAACAACATCATGAATAAAATATTCAGAAACAGAAAAATAAAATTACTTCCATGCATACTTATGGACATAGAAAACTTCTGCAAAAAGCAGAGGTTCAGGAAATGTGACACAGGCACAACTATTCTAAGCACATTAGAAAAATTACCGGCCAAGAGAAAGTAATATTCTAAGGGCTCCTAGTTAAGTTGTCTTTAAGCGTGGGCTGGAACACTATTCCTTTCTTACTGACAGCATGAGCAGGGAAACAAATCATCAAGAACAAGTTACTTAAAATGCAAGAGTATCCAATGCTCCTCCTCCTCCAAGGAGCACACAATGCAGGACACAGACCAACACCTTAAAAAAAAAAAAAAAACAAGAAGGCTTCTGGGAGAGAGGTAAAACTCAGATTTGGAGGATGCTACTGTCAGTCAGTGATCCCATGCCACAATCTTCATTCCATTTGGTTTAAAAATGAACAAAATTAAGGGATTCTAGAAGGTCTCCTGATGAAGTATTATAAAAAACCCCAAAAACTAAAGAGAAAAAAAATTCAGCTAAACTTAGCCCATCAAGCTGCTGTAAGAGTGGTTGCTGATGTCCTGGCCCAGGCAGCCCTACACCGCCAGGACAGGACATGCTGAGTGCAGGTTCCACAACTCCACAGTCTGAGTTGACCTGCAGGTCTACAGCTGGTGCCACGGGCATCAGGTGGGTCACAGTGCATCAAGAACAGGCTCTTACTTGAAGCCCCCAAATATTTTTTCAACCTCCATGTCTCAGGCTCACTGCAGGCAGCAGAACACTGTCGGCAGCCTCACTGGAGCATTCTCCTCACAGACATAAGGAGCTCTTGACCATAAGCTTGCTGTCCTTCAGTGGTTACGAGGAACTGGATGGGCTGCATCAATGGCCTCCTCGCCTGCACCTGGTGAGGATCTGTGCCACCACGGGAAGGAGCTGCAGGAGGCTCCCAGGAGTGTGAAGGTAGCAAGCTTATGGATTCTGCCACCAGAACAGCTCCTGCTTCACCATGGCAGACACTCAGGATCCTTGTAGCAGACAAGGAGCTCCTTGGAATGAAGTACCTGAACCTGGCAGCAGCACCAGGAGGAGGTGGTGAGAGACTCCACCCAGAGAAGAGGGGAAATCGCCCTTCACACGGGGGAACAGCAGGAAGGCATGGAGCTCTGCCTGGGGATGGTTGACAAGCCAGCTGAGATCGTGGGTTGGGATTAGCAGGGAGGCCAATATGGCTGGTGGATGTCTGCTGCACATCAGAAAGAAGCAAATAGGGCCTGCTGCAGACCATCACAGGAAATCTCCTCATGTCCAAAGGTACTGGCCGTCAGTGGGGATTTGACCACTCCAGGACATGCTGAAAAGGCAGGAGCAGGAGGTTTCTGGAGCTCATCAGTGATGACTTCCTAACACAGATGGCTGAGGAGCTGACAAAGGGAGGCACTGCTGGACCTCATGCTTGCAAACAAGGGAGAACTGTCTGGGGGTGCGAAGGCTGGCAGCAGCCACGGCTGCTGGCTGTGCAGTAGTGAAGAGCAGGATTGTGACCAAGGAACAAGGCAGAAGGCAGGATCACAAAGAGAGCAAACACTAGCCTGCTCAGGGATTTTTTTGGGAAAAAACCCCATGGCATATAGCCTTGGAGAGAAGTACAGGAGGCCTGGTTAATTTGTAAAAATCACTGTCTCTGAGATCAAGATTGGTCCAACCTAACAGGCAGGAAACTATGCAAAGGCCCTAAATGATGCCACAAGATACGTGGCATAGAGATTATGTTTGAATGAAACAGAAACTCTGCAAGTATCAGCAAATTAGAGGACCACATATTGTTCTCAGGGAATCAGGAAGATAACACACAATATATTGCACAGCAAATCCCAGGGAGAGAATTGGAAATACTGAGCTTTACAAACAACTGTCAGTGTCACAAAAATTAACGGTATCTTTCTTTCTATTAATGTTGGTACTGATAAACAAGAAAGTCTTGCTTCTGTGGAGTACAGCTGAACAGCATTCATGCTTCAGAGCTTCTGCAGACACAGAAGATTGGACTTTAATGTTGCATTTGATGATGAGAAAGAGAAGCTATAGTTACTTATAAAAAGAGAATTCCAAATTTGACCTAAATAAAAAGGAAAACAAGCCTCAGAGATAGACTGAACATAGTCCAAAATAAAGAGAAGAGAATGCCACTGATCTGATTTTTCCAGATGAAACTTATCTCCTACACCTGTTTTCTGGCATAAAACCAGTTTGCCCCAGAATGATTTCATTGCAAGAGCAAACAGATGTAGATAACACCTACCAGCAATCTTTGTAATGTTCTGTTCTAGCTTGGGACATTTCTCTACACACTCTGTAAACTCAGGTTAGACAGTCACAGAACAAAGACATGTTAGTAGTTGCAGAGACACTTTTAGGAAACTTGACATACAAGAATTGACTACAAGTGAGCATCAAAGAGCCAGCAGCTCTGGTGTATATACTTTACCTGTCTGAGAGCTGTCCTGAGACAAAAGATCCCACCAGGACGCCCACGAAGAACAGGGAGGTGCTCAGGGGTCCCTTCCAGTCATTGGCACATACAAGATTCCACTGCAGGGAGAGAGAATGGGAAAGTCTTTTAATAAACAGGATCTCCCCTCCTTCCTAAACTCTGCTGAGCTGGGTTTGGAAGGAGTGAGAACAGAATTACAGAATGGTTTGGATGGGAAGGGACCTTAAAGGTCATCTAGCTCCAACCCCCGGCCATGGGCAGGGACACCTTCCACTGTCCCAATTTGCTCCAAACCCCATCCAACCTGGCCTTGGACACTTCCAGGGATGGGATATCCACAGCTTCTCTGGGCAACCTGTGCCAGGGCCACTCACCACCCTCACAGGGAAGAATTTCTTCCTAATATCCAACATAATCCTGCCCTCTGTCAGTATGAAGCCATTCCCCCTTGTCCTGTCACTACGCAACAATGTAAATAGTACCCAAACTTAATTTCCCTGCATATAGTAATGTTTCCCATTAAAATTCACATTCCTAATTTTAAAAAAATTGAACTACAGATACAAGAACATAGAAAGAAAAAGCCTCTTTATTACATTTTAATATGGTTTTGAGAGACAGGAGACTGCTCATTTTTCACTGGGAATCTAACGAACCTCAGTTAGAACCTTTGGAATACAAATTGAAATATCAACCAAACAAATCAAGATTTCAAAAATTAAAACAAAAATGAGGAATAAAAGAAAATATTTATTGAATAAAGTCTTCAGTAGTTTTCAACCTCCTACCCAGTTCAGTCAGATGTTTTTGAAACAACACTCATGTTATTTTTCCATCTACATAAACAACTATTAGTAAAAGACTCTTAGTTTCATTTTGGTTATCTGGGGGGAAAAAGTGTGTAACTACCAGAGGAAAGGACAAAACCCAGCAGGGATCCCTCATCCCCTCCTTCACAGCTATGTTGTGACTGGAGGAGTTCCCAGAGCTCTCCCAGTACCTACTGCCAGAGGGCAGGTGCTGCAGCCCTGCAGGAGAGGAACTGGGAGGCAACCGATGCTTCTGATGTGAGACCAAACCCTCCTGAGCTTAGTTATTCAAACAGCTCCCTCAGGGCCCCTTCTGACGTTTTAGGAATGGAAAATTTTAGGTTTTAATCTGTATTAAAAAGGCTGAAACGAAAATATTCACCCTGCCCTGAATAATTAATCCTCCTTGTCCCAAAATTACAAATAATTCTGGTTTGTTTTTTTTTCAGTTTGTACTGGAACACCCTTCAATGCTTTGATCTGCTCCGTAAGAAACACAGTTGCTGTGTGTCCAGCTTCACCATCCACCTCACCCGTGGTCCTGCACGTGGGAATGCTGGTGTTCTGTTGTCTGCCAGCCCTATCTCCTCAGCACTAAGTGTCTGACTCCAGGAATCTCACAGCCCTCAGCCTGTTAACACTCATGCTACAACTACATCCTAGTCCACGTTTTAAGGTTGGAGGTTCACTTAAAACTATGCACAGAATGAACAACACCAGCAAAGGCCTTCCACTCCCAGATCCCCATGTCAAAATGCAACTGAGCCATCACTTATTTCATGGAAGAGCATCCGGTTTTGAATTAGAACTGGGAACTCTTCCAGAGATGAATTATGGTCATTTACACGGACTGCACTCTCATCGGCTAACTTTAGCTGCCAGCCCCTACACTATCTTATAAGACAGTCATCATTGTTATTATTTTTAAGATCAAAATGCACCTTTTTCCAATTTGTAACTGCATTCAAGTCATTTCTTAAGCTCGCCATTGATAAATCTGTTTGTAGTTTTATGTCTGAAAAATCCCTCCTTCTATCAGGTTTCACAACCCTCAACATCATCCTCGCACTTCCCCCCCAGACCTTTCCAGCCTCACAGCACCTTGAAGCTCAGGTACCAGCACTCCAGGCAGTGCTCCTGTACATCCCACCAACACCATCAATTAGGCATCATTAAAAATGTTCCTTCCAGGATTGTGGCTTTCCAATGTGTTAACAAATATATCCCACTCATGGTAAGGAACTGAACTTACTATAGTTATCAATGTCATTGGCATTGAGAACTGTAATTAATATTTATGGTTAAATCTGTACTATTCAACAAAAGCTGTACTTCATTATAGATTAAAGAAAGTTTGAGCCTTTCTGTGATGCCAGAGGCTAAGCCAGCTAGGAAGCTTCAGTAAAATGTATCTGGCAACTTGGAAATACCAGCAAATGATAATCAAATTTATACAGGATAAAGGTTCCAGTGGTTATCGTATGCCTTTATATGATAACACTTAATAGGGGAAAAGACACCACAAATACAAATCCTGCTGTTATAAAGACTTGCCTACTCACAAAAAGCCATCTTTGTATCAACTACTAGAGACAGACATCCTCAACAACAGAACTAAAACCTATCTTGGTGATTAATCTGTCATTACTAAATAGGTCATTACTTTCCAGCTGATCACCCCGTGCCTGTCAGTCCACCGTCTCCCTTCATCTGTCCTACACCCTGCACTTTCGCACAAGTCTTGCACAACATTTTCATTTCCAGACACTGGCATGTTTGTGCCCTGTAACAAACATTTTCTTCAGATCACTGAGGTAGAGACCTTTCTTTGAAAAGTTCACGGTATTAAAATGTTTACCACAGCTCTGCCAAAACCTTCTTGCACTGGCAGGTCGAAACATACTGGGCATTCAAATGTGGCAATGATTACCAGCTTGTTTTTCTGGCCTCTCTGTTAAAGCAGGGTGAGGAGTTGTCATGCTGAAGACCATTTGAACCAGGCACCACAGTGAACTTCAACATCAAATTTCCAAAGCAGAACTACCTTGGTTGTACGACACCAGTTATTTACAGATTCCACAGAAGCACAGCAATTAGAACAAAGGGATTTTAAGGTCTGTTACCCTTTGCCCCAGTAAATAAATGTCAAAGTCTTCAACTTATTAATGACACACCTATAAGGTCTATTATATTGCTTGTCAGTGATGATGGCATTAGCCTTCCGGAACCATTTCGCAACCATACCCTTCCCTCAGCTGTACATTGTCCAAGAGGAAATCACCAAAGCATCACTGGTAGAAGACCAGCATGGCAAAGAGCAAGTGTTCCAGGAGTAGTTACTGATTAAACCCTACTGCTGGCAGCACTGTTTGGACACAGCATACCGTGACCCAGTGCTCTAAAATCATGTGCTATTTTCACTTCTTAGTATCCTTTGAACTAGCCTGCTAGCTGTAGCAGCCTTTGCCCCAGTGAACAAGATAAGGCTAACCTCAGCAAGGCGCCTGGGCTCCAAACAGGAGAAAAATATTTCCGCTCTGTTTTCCAAGAGCAGCTGCTGATGTTGGAAGCATCGAGCTGTTCAACACTGGTACCCAATGGAACAGAGCATCCTTGCCCTATTTTGTTATACCTTTAGGACATCCTCTGCTGCAGCTTAAACTTGTCTTCTTACTCATCTTGTAGATACTTTGTGATTTTTGTACTTCCCAGACAATTGATCAGGTTGGGGCAATGTCTGTCAGCAGCCTCACACCCAGCAGCAATGGTCACTTGTGTGCCTGGGCTGAAAAGTGCTTGTGCACCTCCATAAGCAGGTTCCTGGCTGATGCCAGTCACTGGCAAGGACAGGTGGGAAGAAGGGATGGGGAAAAGAGGACAGGCTATGGAGATGGCCACGAATATGGTCAGCTTGGGTTAGAAGCGGGGGGACCAAAAAGGAGAGGGACTGAAGCAGTTGCTTCTCAAGCACAGGCTTGGGGCCCAAGTATGAAACAGTCCCAGGCACTTACAGTCATCATTTACACATCTCTCTAGGAGAGCACTTTCCAAATTCTGCTTCATCTCTTACATGCCAGCTGCCTGGAACCACGTCTCCAAATCCCTTGCTATAAAGGCAAGCTCAGTGATGAAACTGAGAAGAATTAAAAACTCTATAAGCTGCTCCCTCAGATCTCCTGCCTCCCACAAACACAAGACCCTTCCCTAATGCCATTACAAGAACCCTAAACAAAGCTGGACTGTGACAAATACAAAACTTCAGGAGCCTCACTTGCTTATACTCCTGTCCTAAAAGGAAAAGCCTTATAGGAAAAATAATTTTTACAGCTACAAGATACTGTGTCTTCCCATTCCTTTATTTTATTTTTTTAAACTCTTTTCCTGTCTTGCTGAGAATAACACACATTATTGAAAAATTAAGTGGGTAGTTCCATGTATTAATATTTTCTTTTAAAAAATCAACATGTTAGCAAGACTTTTTGAAGCTAGGCCAATATCCTGTATTCTCTCCTTTCACTAGCTTATCTCAGCAAGTAGAAGCAAGTTCTTCAAAAAATCTTAGTCTCACAACCAAGTACTGACAACCTTTGATTCTGAATCTGGTTTTGTTTATACCCATACAAGTATTCTCTGCTTACTTAAGAGCTATGAGTGTTATTAAACACCCTTTCCTCTGAAAACACATTTGTATATTCCAAATACTCAGAAGTTCTAGATGTTACATTGAAGCTTATTATCTAAAGCAAACAAAAATCTGTATCTACCAAATGCACATTTTGCTTAATTTTTCTCCCTCTAGTTGTTTTAAATTTTTACAGAGATAAAACTTGCATAGAATAGGAAGGAAATTGCCAAATATTTTATAATTCCAGTGCAGAAACTGAACTGTTCCCCATACATCACATTTTTGAGATGGCTGGAAAAAAAGGAAATGTGGCACTGCCATCAGCAACTAAGAAACCTGTGCTGAGTTTAAATTTAAAAGTAAAGGCAACAGAAAGGGAACTTTACCTTTTCACTAACTGTCCATGGTGCCTCTAAAAGAGCACTGCTTCCACTTAACAGTATCAACTGCAGGCCTATCATTCTTTAACAATACTAATCTTATTTTATGCTGCAATGTCAGAAATATCTGTACTTTGTACAATTCTGAACATTACTGCATGACGTGCTTTTTAAATCACACCTTGAAAAACACAGTATTTTACAAATACCTTTATATACCTGTCACACATTCATATTTACTTAGTAAAGGAAAACCAGACTTTCTTTTCCTTCTTCTAATAATAATACTAAGCTTTTGTACCTACAAATCCCCTAAAGGTCTTCCCACAGCTTTATCAGCTCCCAAGGCTGAGAAGCTATCAGTATGAACTTCAGCCACAGATATTAACCTACAACAAGAAAAGAGAAGCACCTGTTTTAAAAGATGATAAATAATGGAGGTGACTAACATTAATGAAGAGTTGGGTGAGAGCCGAACCTGGATGACATGGAAGTGATTTAAAATTCAGCTGCTGGCTCCACTCCTGCAACAGCCTGGAAGGTGTCCCCACCCATGCCAGGGGGCCCGGAATTCGATGATCTTTAAGGTCCCAAACCATTCTATGATTCTATGACTCTATAAATTACAATCTCTAGCATAAGCCTGTGTTCTTATTTTGGCAAAGCAAAACAATACATCCCTGTGCCTTCCAACAGGGTGAG
Source organism: Origma solitaria (assembly GCA_013397895.1). NCBI lineage: Eukaryota > Metazoa > Chordata > Aves > Passeriformes > Acanthizidae > Origma > Origma solitaria. The sequence continues at coordinate 2,315,705 of VZRL01006154.1, read as the reverse complement.
CATTGAAACCTCTAGTTAACCAGCTGTGCCAAGAGCCCATTTGTGTCCTTCCAGATGTCACTGCTGCAGTCTCCCCTTGCTTCCTGAAGCTCTGGCATAAGCCACTGATCTCCAGGGACTGGGAGCTGACAGAACAGCAGGGCACTTGAATCCCTGGGGTGCAGAGAATGAAATCCTCTTGGCTCTTGTGTCTGCCCAGAACTTTCTCTCCCTGATCACCTGCACAGGATGAAGTGCCAGCGCTGTGCTAAGCCTCTGGACACCTGGCAATTCCCACCATGTGCATCCTTCCTCTGCAAAAGCCAACAGTCCCTAAGTTCTGCTAATAGCAAAATGAACATAAAACATTCAAATGTGGCATACACCACTTGCACTGACTTCAAATTGATGAACAATAAAACACATTTTTAGAAGTGGAGGATGAATAAGTATATCCAAAATTCAGTGTATGTTAATGGTTCACTTTGTTAGAATTACTCTTGTATGAACTAAAATGTTCTGACTGCTGTATCATCTAACACCTCATTACATCATATTTCTTGCCCTCAAGCCCTTAACTCCACTGGTAAATTCTACACCCAATTATTCTGTATAGCCCCAAAACAGCCCTGACTGGCAGAAGTTAACCTTTTCCTTTAATTACTCCTGCTTTAGTCCTTTTACTACCTTGTATGAACTTTTACTACTCCTACATTCATTTTTTATGGGACTTATGGAGAAATCAGAATGACAGAGACGGCTTCATGAGCCAAAATAAAGCTTTTCTTATCCCCTGAGATACAGCATTTCAAAAAGTATAAGAAAGAAGGGGATTTTGTTATACTGGAGCTGGTTAAATACTGCAGACTGGCTAATAACAACCTTCTGTTGTTAGTCTGTGAGAAAAGAAAGTCTCTCTTCAAGTGGGAGAGAACTGAATGTTTTAAGTCTCCCCTGAAAAGCAGAACCATAAACAAGGTTTCTCTAAAGTCATGAGAGATTCAGCAAAATCCTTTCTTTAAAAAAAACCAAAAAAAAAACCCCTTCCCCCTCCTAGTGTCAGCTACGGAAATCTGGGACAAAGGTCCTCATGATTATTCAACACGTTAGAGATATGCAACTAAACACAAGATTAGTTAATCATAAAGGCAGCACCACCAAGCCAAGAAATTAAACAAGTTTAACACCGAAAACCTGTAAGTGTGTGAAAGGCCACAGCTCTTGCAAAACTCCCTCAGAAGCATTAATATTAAAGGGGAAAAAAATACCGCCTCAGTGTACGATGCCTGGGCAGACAAACATTGCCTCCCACGGACATGGGACCTCTGCCAAGTCACACAGACAACGGGCAAGAGCTGGGGAGCCTCAGCACTATGTGAGCAGTGCCCTTTTCTTATCGATTGTAAAACACATGGATGATGCTCCAATAGCTCAAGATATTTGAATTTACACCAAGCCAAAGTGCAGAAGCTGCAGAGACAAAGCCCCACGTCTAAGCCAGGATAACCATCACAGCACAGCACTCTGAACAAAACCCGTGTGTCTGCCTGTGAACAGGCCGGCCCGGGAAGATGCCAAGTGCCTTACACTGCCCTGAGAATGCTCAGCCTTTCAGAACAGTGCATTTCAGCAAGGACTGGGGCCTGGAAATTCCAAGCAGCTTTCCTCTCGAGGAAGACAGCAGTTCTTTAGAAATAGGTGAGGCAGTGCCTTGCTCCACTTGTCAGAATTATTCAGGCCCTTGCTGGAGTTTCCAACAACTCCAGTGCCCTCATTTCTAATCCTCCCTATGATGCCATGGCTCTTTTCCCATGTTCCCAGCCTCACCCAAGTCCTGTGTGCTCAGATCAGCTCAGGGTCATTTAGTACTCACACCCACCACTATCCAAACACTCATCACAATCCATTTTGAAAAGCAAGAAATAATGGCAAATACAGCTCCAGCTCCATAAAACGCATCTACAGGCAATGGGACTGTACAAACTCTGTAAGCCTAGAAAAGGCCTGTACTTGTACCAAAATTCAAGCATTCTTTAAAAGTACTCCTCAAAATCCATTTCCTTGCATCTTAAGTCAACGTGTACCTGTGGGTTTGGACTGCTTTCATCTGAAACCAGTGACAATCTGCACAACTTCACCTTTAGTTGGTTGCCCAGACAACAGACTTGACTCAAAGGGTGAATCTGCACAGATGAGAACCTGACCTGTCCCAGCAGATGAGCAAAGACACCAAGGCAGTGGACATGACCAAAGCAGAAGCACTGTGAGCACACAGCAAAGCTCAGGGTCCATTGAATATAGCGTCAAACCAGGGCTCCCCAAGCTGTGCATCTAGCACAACTCAGGATGACTTTAATTGTGAGAGTGGTGACACCTAGGCACAGGCTGCCCAGAGAAGACAGGAAAGCCCTATCCCTGGAAGTGTTCAAGGTAAGGCTGGACAGGGTTTGGAGCAACCTGGTCTAGCTGAGAGAAGGAAGCAATCTGGAAGGTGTTTCTGCTCATACCAGGGATTGGAACTAGATGTTCCTTAAGGCCCTTTCCAACCCAAACCATTCTGTGATTCCATGACTTCAACCACCTCTACCTTTTTAAAGAAAAAAAACAAATGCTGTTGAGCTCCAGAGTTCAAAGAGACTTCTCTGTCACACCAAGCAAGCTGAACCCAGCGCTGACCCTACTCCAGCCCCTTGCACAGACACCTGATGAACCAAGAAGCAGTTACACACAGTGACCACTCTCACTGGGTAAGGAAACAGGCTGCACTTGGAAGCTCATTATAGAAGCCTAGAATGTTAAGGGATTGGAATGGACCTTAAAGATCACCACTAGACCAGGCTGTTCAAGGCTTATCCAACCTGGCTTTGAACATAGCCCGGGTTGGGGCATACCCCTGGGCAACCTGTTCCAGTGTCTCACCACCCTCACTATAAAAATTTCCTTCCTCTTTCTTATGCAAACAAAAGCGAACAGAAGACCTCAAAATAAACTCGGCCATGGCAGGTTTCACAGCAGACCAATGCGCCGGCAGAAACCCCAGACCGCGGCAGAGCTGTGCCGGCGTTGCCATAACCCCGCGGCTCTCCCCGGCATTCCGCGGCCGAAGGTCCCTCCCGCCCCCGCGGCCGCGCACCTCGGTGACGATGGTGGAGCGATAGACATCGCGGCTGTACTCCCAGCCGTCCAGGCACGGCTCCTGCTCCAGAGCCTCCAGCTCCACGTCGGAGCCGGGTCGCAGCCCCAGCGCCGAGAAGTTGGCGAGCG
>VZRL01006154.1:2119496-2312035 GCA_013397895.1 Origma solitaria | reverse complement strand
CGCGGCCCTGCCGCGGGCGTGTGGCACACACGGGCTGCGGGAGGCCGCCCCGGGGCCCGGCCGCTCCTGCGCTGCTCCCGGCAAGCCTCGCCCCGGCCTGGGGCCGCTTCCCAGCTCCCCTGCGGCCCGGGGCTGGGGCCAGGGCCCGTGCCCTCGGTGACTTGTGGTCAGGAACGGCCCATTAATACAGGCGTCGGACCCACTATTTACTGCCCAAGGAATCCCAAAACCAGGGTGGGGAGCAATTACAGTCAATGAGGTTGGAAAATACCTCGCAGATCACTGGGTCCAACCTCTGACCCAAGAGCACCTTGTAAATCACAGCGTGTCACCGAGTGCCGCCTCCAGGGCCTGTGGCTCCAGCGCGTCCCGGGGCAGCCCATTCCCGCTGAGGGAGAACCGGCAGCCTGCCCCAGGCCACGCATGGGAACCTCTGATAAAACTTTGATAAAACCTCTCAGTACCACCTCTGAGCCAGGAGTCTTCATGGATTGTTCTGCTCATCAGAGCGAGGAGGTTGCTGAGTCCAGCAGCTAAGGGGTTCCTCATTTCACTCCACAGCACCTTCACACACCTGCCACCGTCCCTTCAGCAGGATCAGCTGTGGCTGTAAAAAAGCTTTCCTGACCAAGACACTGTTTTCTCAGGGAAAGTGTACTACATGCTTGACAAATAATAAATAAATAATATTCTAATCTTAGGCCAAAAATCCCAGTTCAGTACCTAGTGGCACTGTCAGGAAGTTCACGTAAGAGTCCTACAGAGCTCAGTTCAAAAGCTGTATGGTATCACTGCAGAATTTGGTCTTCATAAGGCTAATTCACATTTCCAACTGACTTCTTATGGCTGATATTTTCTCCACCTCTAATGATTAAAAAAAAGTTACACTTTTTACAGCATTTAAAAAAAAATCTATTTAAAATGATATTTCATTCTCCACTGGAATCCCATAGCTGTGAAAAATCTCAACAGTGGAAATGAATGACAAAATAAGAGTTAAACCACAAAACCATCCTTTAGCCTGGCCAGGGTAAGCATCCATGGATTCACAAGATCAGGACTGAACCATCTGAAAGCCAGAAAAACTCTACCACACATGACTTGTTTTAGGATTTAATTTTCATACCTGATCCACGCTAAATACATTTAATTATTTAAACTTCTTGGCACCAAGCATTTAAGTTGGGAGACTTCCTCTCCAATTAGAGCCCACACAGGAAGCAGGTGAAACAATGTCAGTGCACATTTTTATTACCATGAAGACAGAAGGCAATGACTGACAATTACTACAGCTTCATACAGGCATTAGCAGATCCAGTGAGCCAGCTGAGGATCAAAGGTTGCACAGAGGGACCCCAGTAAAGGTGACAGAGGTGACAGACGAGGCACAGCACCACGGTCCCTGCATCAGTGGGAGCAATCCAACTGGGGCTTCCCTCATTTCCACTACACTCAGACACCATAAGGCCTTATAACAACATCACATACTTTTAAGACATTCTATTCCTCTTAAAGATTATTAAATCTGCTGCAAAAAATGCTAAAATGTGACACACTAGCTTGAGATCAATAGTATAAGTAAGAAAAATTAGTGTGGTTAAAACAAGGTATTTTAAAAAACACTACCCTTTTTCTTATTTAAAAAAGGAAAAACAGGTTTTAAGGTACTGAAAGGTTCAAGAGTACAAAAATATTTACCTTTTAGAAATACCCAAGCCTACAATCACATAAAATAAGTCTCAACTTAATATAAAAATCTTCATAAAAATACAGCCATCTATATTTAACCCCAGTCTTCAAACCTGTCCTGTGCTGATAAAAAGGCTTTCTTGAGAAATTTAGTTACATCTAAAAAGCTATTCTTTAGATTGACTCTGTAAAAGTAAAAACAAGATTAAATACTGCTGTTGTTAGAGAAATTGATTGAGAAGGGATGAGAATATCAGGAGTCACAGGATACTGGTTCCCTCATGCCATGTTACATTTATGGCGAAAGTGTAACTGCAGGAAATTAAACATAGTATTTCCACTCCCATAAGCAGCTTGAGTTAATTGCACAACAAGTTCCTTGCATTTAAATGTTATAAAGCTTAATATTTGTGCTTGAACTTCAGGGAGAGCCTTATTCTTGTGCCAAGAGCCAACACAAGACAACCTACCCTGAACTCTTGCATTAGAGATGAGACACTGTGCTTTTGTTGGCCCTTACAGAAGGTGAATCAGGGCCAATTATTCATAGAGGATAAAAGTCAGTCTACCAGATCTGATAGACTTTATGTGACCAAGAAGTGCATACACAGCCAATAAATACAAAAATAAAAGGAATTACACTCTTCAAACAATGTAGTGTTCATAAAACAGTAGTAGCACAACTCTAAACTCTACATTTGTCTTCATCCAATCCAGTTTTCCTGAACTTTAAAAAAAAAAAAAAGCAAGCATACATAATCTGTAGGATTGGAAAACAAAACATTGGCTTTGTTGGTGTTTGGGGTTTTTTTAGAAAAACCCATGTGGTCCCAAATTAGTCCTTTTGAATTTTTAATAGCTGCAGGTGGACATATCCAGTACAGAATATCAGATTTTGTGAGTATCAAATCTCCTTTAAATTTGTAAATTGTACAAAGGTTTTGCAGAGGCTTTTGAAACTGNCCCTAAACCCTCCATTTGTCTTCATCCAATCCAGTTTTCCTGAACTTTAAAAAAAAAAAAAGCAAGCATACATAATCTGTAGGATTGGAAAACAAAACATTGGCTTTGTTGGTGTTTGGGGTTTTTTTAGAAAAACCCATGTGGTCCCAAATTAGTCCTTTTGAATTTTTAATAGCTGCAGGTGGACATATCCAGTACAGAATATCAGATTTTGTGAGTATCAAATCTCCTTTAAATTTGTAAATTGTACAAAGGTTTTGCAGAGGCTTTTGAAACTGCAGTGCAGTTCTGAAGGTACAGAACAAAGTGGTATATATTCAAAGGAGAAATTAAATTCTTTGGGAAAAAGAAAAAAAAAATCCCAAGAGATCTAAAAAACTGCTTATGCCCATATGCCATGAAAAACCTGAAAGCTAGAACTGCATGGCACATTTGGACAGGATCACTGACTTGCTACTGCTCAGTTTTCTGTTGAAAATGGGCATGGCCCATCGGAAAGTCAGCAAATTATAGTCCTTACTCAGTGCTTAAGGTTTACGCTCTTCCCCAAAGATACTGAAGATCCACAAAGCTCAGGGTTTTGGGTGGGCTCAGGCTTTATGAAAAAGCATCAGCTTTTACAGGAACAAGGGGATCCCAGGTCCTGGGAAAAGCAAGTGACATCTAAAGCCACTCTGATGTTATGTTTACAACCCATGTACTTACAGTGAAGTCTATGTCTGCTCTGCTACAAGTGAATTTTGACCCTACTTAGTCTACAGGCCTTGGTCACAGATTTCAAAGGAGGCCAGGATCTTTCTTTCAGGTTTTGAAAGGCAGACATCCAGCTCCCCTTCCTCCAGTCAACACACAAAGTGAGAAAAAAACACCAGCATTGCATTAGCTATTTTTTTTTTCCTTTCAGCAGCTTTCATTGAGTACCTGACTGCCTGGAGTCACTGCTGTATTATTCCTAAGGCTCACTTCTAGCTTACTCCTCAACTCATATTTAGAATAGACACGCCCCCATTTCTCAACAGGGACGTGTCTGCTGACAAACCCCAGGAATCAGGACTCTGAATTACAGACTAAAAAGTCCTACAGGAGTAGACAGCATCTGGTCAGTAAACTATGTCATTCAGGGACAGTAGCACAGGGGATAGCAACTGCGGTGTAGTAGCTGTTGGGTTTCGTTTGTTTTCCTCTGGCAGAAAATGCTTTTTGAGATGATCTTGTTCTCCTTTCAGCCCCTCTGAGAGGTGCATCCTTCTTCACAAAGGTGTTATCAGGCTTTTAGGACTCTCCTTGGAACTCCTAATACCAGTGGTTTGTTGCCCGTTTCTGAAACTGAAAGCAAGTAAAAGACTGAGAACCAGCGAACGTTTTCCAGGGTGTCATCAGACACCGCCCTTTCCTAATAAGCACCACTACAATAACCATGTTACAGTGCTAGTATAAACATTAGATGAAATCTAGTGCTCAGTACAGTGTGCCTTGCTGGATGGCAGCAGCAGTGTAGCAAACAACGCTTGGAATTTGGACATTATTCAGCAACTGTAATTCAGTTACTTCAGGCTGTCGATGCAAGAAGCCTTTGAGGGTAATATGGATTGACTTTAGGATTTCTAGCTACAGTTTGTCAACTGCAAAGCTGACAAGCCACAGGTCAGACATGTAAGAAGTCCTTAATTGTGAAAAAGAGCAACATGCCCTTTCTTAATGAACCTGACCTAGGAATCTTTCTATTGTGAAAGAACAATGACAGCTCCTTATACTGACCAGGAATTATATACAGGGAATTCCAGCTTTTTCAAGCTATTATTGCTTACAGGGGCAAATTCCAGTACCAGTTCTCACTGAGCTGAATGGTGGCTATGCAGCTGCTCTTTGGTTAACTCAGTTTGCTGCTGCTGCTCCAAGACTCTCACACTGTAGTGGATGTGCATATATTCGAATGGAAATGTTTGCTCAGGGTACCCTAAAGAGCAATGTTAGTGGGACAAGAGAAGTGTTGTCGCTTACAGCTAACTCATATAAACCAGAGGAAAAGCTGTCCTGGCCTGTCTCTGGCTGCCCAGGAAGAGGCTAGAATGTTGGAATCCTGTCTTTAATTTCAAGCAGTACCTAAAGAACTTACACTGGAAGAATGAAGTGTTTCCTAATGCATATAAACCTATTAAATAAATAGTTTAAAGGAATAGTTTAAATAACAAGTTAAGGAGAGTGAATGATATAATAGGATGGAAAGTGTGTGGCGATCTGAAGCAACAGCTTCAAGGTGCTGTGAAGGTCAGTCTTGCTTTGCCAGTGCACATCAGCTCTCAGGTTCAGACATTCTGAAGGAATTGTGTGATGTCATTGTCTGTCAAATTAACAGCCTGAAAGAAAATAATCTAAAGTGCACTTTGAAAGCTTTGAAGTTTTGTGGTGGACCTGAAGAAACATGTTTCCTGATTGTGAAAAGGGACTGTGTTCTGAATTCCTGTGAAGCATGGGATGAATGAAAGCTGTCTTACCATTTCACCTTCTGCATCTGTGCAAAGCTCTCGGGCAGGGGACTGCCGTAGCTCTCCGGGAGAAACAGGGTAAGGATCCCAATCAGCACAGTCAGGCTTCCCATCAGGATATATGGTAGGTATCTGTCATAGGCACCTGGCAGAACACACAGAATTCCAACAGTACTTAATGTCCACAACTGGCAAATTGACATGTAAGGTTTATATTCCAGACATTGCTGCAAAGCATAATTAATTTGGAATAATTAGCTGAAAGCATCATCAATATCAAAGGTGAATCCAAAGCTGAGTTACATCTGTTAACTGCCAGCAGTCAAAGGGACTTTTCAATTTTAAAGCTTCAATATGTGCTCTTGGATGACCACACCTACTACAATTTCATGCCAACCCCCACGTTTGTGTGGCAGCCAGAAGTTTGAGTTGGGAATTTTATTTTTTTTTTTTTTAACATTTTCCACTGGGATAGCCAATATCTTTGCAAGGCAATAGCTCTGCTGGGATCACTGCTGGAGTCTTCAGTACCATACTGTCATCAAGAACTAAATCCTCTGTTAAATAATTCAATATGAGGGAATAAAATTGCTCATAAGCAACAAAGCACTCATCACTGCCTGATCATGCATCCTGCTGGGCTGGTGCAAAAGAAGGGAAGAGACTAAATCAGCTGAACAGGCTGACAGACTAACAACTCATTATTGGGGGAATGCTTTAATGCCTTTCTTACTGCAAACAGAGACAGCATCAGGCTTCCCGAGACACACATGGGGCTCTGACCTTGGTCTACTCAGAATATTATTTTGGACTTGAAGGCAGCAGCCCTTGCCAGCAGCCTGAAGCTGGCACACAACTGTTTAGGCAGGATGCAAGATCCTCAAATCACAACAGCACAGCAATGAAAAGGTCTTTCAGAAAAGGGATTAGCTAGGAATTAAAGTATTTAAGATAGAGAAAGTACCAAACTGGACTTGACAGCTTTATTTTATAGTTGGGGTAGAGTAATATGCTTTATAATGTATGGAATAAACTCGGATTAAAGAGAAGACCCTTGTCTCACAGAGCCAAAGTCTGTGATCTGATCTCCTCTGTGTTTATGAGCTGGATGAATTGCAAGGTCCTAATTTAGCTGTTGCAAATAGCAGCAGCTGACAAGTTACTCCTAAAACCTCTTAAAGTTTAAGAAACTATTTTGGTGTCTGGAACAAGATTTCTTAAAGACTGAGCCTATGGAAACCTGGGAGGAAAGACTCCACAAACAAGAATCAGTAAAAATGTTATTCTGACTCCGTCTGTCTCTTAGTGCTGCAATGGAGACTGAAGGCCTTAAGGAGAGTCACAGTCCTGCTGACCCTTTTACTTCACATTTGCACTGTACAAGTGTGAAACCAAGGCAAGGCATTTTCATCATTTTTGGTACAATGTGTTCCAGTTACACTGGAATGCAGAGGTGAGTCAGAGAGATTAGTTACAGATAGTCATCTCCTCTCCCCTTTTCCTGGCATGGAGAACCCCTCAGCATTAACCCCTCAGCAGTACACCAGCAAGGTTCTGCCTGAGCCAGCAAAGTCATGCACATGCTGTGTCAAAAATCTCAGCAGGAAGCAACACTCATTAGGGACAGAGAGAGCTGAGATGGGTCCAGTGATGGCAGAAGGAAATAAATCATGTGCGAGCAAAAGAAAGAGGAGACTGGGCACCCCAGACTGGGCAGTAGGTATTCACAGATACTTCCACCCTTAATCCCCTAATCCCTGTCACCCTTCACTATCTGCAACACGAGGAATATTTTTATGTATTAAACAATTTTAAAAAATTTTTTTTTTGTTAATATATGTGCAGCACTCAGAATGTGATGGAATAGAATGTCAAAAAAAGCCTCTGAGGAAATCAATAATTCTGCTTACAGAATTACTGAGCAATAAAAAAAGCAAAATTAATGAATGCCAAGGTAACTGGCTTAGTCACTAAAAAATTTTTTTTTAAAAATAATTTCAAGTAAACACGCTTTTGTGCTACTTAACCTGTATGTTTTCCCTGTATGTATTGCTTTAGAGAGCACAGATCCTGGGAATGTTTGGATTCCCACCTGGTTTATCTCCCGACATACCCGCCTCGGGATGCCCATGGACAGTACCATGCAATGGATCTCCTACTGCTATATTTCTTTACTTGCAAGACCACTTCTTGCTATGCTCTCCTGGGAAACTAACCAGCGTCCCAAGATGTGATTATCATTCCAGCCACTCTGACTGCACAGTTTATAAACATCATCGTTGTGTTGGACCAGCTCTAACCCATTTCAGTGATATATGAACGGTCCTTCTGTGAAGCTCAGGGAGCTCCACTTCATTTCTACCACATGTGACAGTGAACTCACACCCAAGCTGAGAGAACAGACTGAAAAGTCAACAAATGAGGGGACTTAAAGCTGTGCCTGCACTGCAGAAGCTCAGACAACTTCTCTGGACAGTTGTATGGTGCAAGGCAAGAAAGACAAGATATCTCACCCAGGTAAACAAAGTAAGGAGCAATGATGCTGCCCAGCCTGGAGGCCGTGGAAGTCGCTCCGACGGCCATGTTTCGCACTAGGGTGGGGTACAGCTCCACATTGTAGACATAGAGCATTGAAAACGCAGCTGTGATGCCAAACTTCCCAAGCATCACCAGTGCAACAGAGAGGACATAAAGATCTGGAGAAGAAAAAATAAAATCAAGGTGAACGAGCAATGCCCTGTGCTTATTACTTGTATTTCGTCTACATCCAAAAGACTGTATTGCTGTGTTTTTCCTAAAGGTTATGAGGCTGGTCCTTTGGGTTTCTTTGATTATACAAAGTATTAACCCCATCCATAGATGACTCCAAACTCCCCACTAAGCATAATGTTGATGCTCAGGTTATTTTGTATTTTTCAGATTTTGGTTGTCTTCAAACAAAACATCATCCTTGAAATGGAACAAAACTCTGGATTGCACATCAATGAACTACAAACATGAATCCACCCCTTTTTCTCAAAATCCTGTGGAGATTTACACACAGCCTGCAAAGACAACCAGATAAATCACAGTACACTTTCAGCTCTCACTTTAGAAGCTGGTTCCCCCGATCTATATAAAGCTCAGTAATTTGACACAATAAATGAGAGTTGAGTGTGACTCAGCATGTACATATGCAATAAAAAAAAAATCTAAGGCTGCAAGGGATCAGCATAAACTTGACCTAAAATTCTAAATTTGATCCTGGTTTCCAGTAATTTTGCAGGGCCATTACACAGTACCATAACATATGTTGAATATTTCATATACTTAAGTCATGGATTTAATTTTGTACCTGCAGGAACCAGCTGAATGAAGAGGACAACACTTCCCCCTAAAAAAAAGGTGCCAGATAAGGAGTAGCGCCGTGGGAGGGAGCGGAGGAGAAGCCAGGCGATCACATAAGCTGGAACTTCAATAACAGCCGAGAGGAAACAGTTGATGTAGGCATTTCCATGCCAGTCTGGAGTGCTGAGAGACAGGCCAAAGTAGCCAACTGACGTGAAAAACCTGAGAAAAGCAATAAAACCAAATTATTCCAGAAACAGCAGTCTCTGAACGCCTCCAGTGGTGCCTCAGGTGTTATTACAAAAATAGGATGTCACAAAGCACCGCCACAGGCATTGTGGCTTAAAAAAATCTCACTGGCAACCCCATCTTTCTAATTCTGTCATCCCAGCCAGTGATCATATCCAGAGCAGCTTGAAGACACCTCAGATTTCTCTGTCCTTCCTGCGTACACTACACCAAGTAAAAAGCTTTGTGGAAGTTGTTCACAAAGGCTTTTCACTGCAGCAGACTCAATGACACAATGAAACTCTTGCAAGCTTCCCATGCCAGCTACTTTCCTACTTGAAGCCAGTGTCAGGATCTCCCACCCTCAGCAGTTCCATTACATTTTATTTAATCTTCACAGAGAGCTGGATGTTCGGGTTTCAAACCTCAGGAGCACCTTACTATGGCATGCCAAGTGTGCTAGCCAGTTCCTTTCTGCTGGGGGCAATACAGACAGAAAAGGGTCCTGGTTTGTCTATATGGCATTTTTGGGTCCTCATTCCTCGTGGCTGCCCAGGCAGGGACCAGGATCTCACTGAGATGGGCACAGTACAGAAACAGAACAAAAAGCTGGCCTCAGGTCTGGCTCTTGTTATGTTACTGAGTTGCTGCCTTTGCTTCAAGAAGAATATCTCCTCAAATGGAAATTACAGGGATGGAAGCATTTAAGAAAAAAAAACAAACAACAAAACAGCATCAAAATACACAAGTTGTCACATATGGTTTTTTAACTATTTTACATCTGAGTCGAGGCTACTGTCTCCATTTCTTGTGTGTTAATGCAGTGTGGGTGCGAGGACATTGAGGGCCATGCACCAGCCAAGGACCACTGGAGATGGGCTCTGCAGCTCAAACTTATTATCTAAACCTGTGGCATGTGCCCTCAAATCAGAAACTGTTCTATTGCCTGGGTACTTTAGGAATACACATTTCCTTACCACAAAAGTAATGACATAATAGTAATAGTTGCAATGTTTCGGGTTCGAAATAGGTCCAGAAGGATAGCCTTCTGCTGCTGCTGAGGCTTCGAATCCTGCATCTGAAGGAAAAAGGAAAACAAAACCAAAAAAATTCCCACACACCTAAGAGCAAAACAACCTCTGCTACCCACAATCCGGGCAGTTACGATGTTATGACTATCAGGGGATAACTAGCCAGCCCAAGGGCCACTTCTGCACCCGGGAGGGCAGTCCTTAGGTAGAGCTTGTCTCTGCACCCAGCTGTACTCGTGGGAGTTTCCATTGCACCATGCTAATTAGAAAGGAGTATCAGCTGATCAGACAGACGAGTTAACGTTTCCTTAAGGATCTCACACAGTACTTCCAGGAGTGAGCTCATTACTGAAGGCATTTTTCTGTCCATTTTGTGCACTGTCAATTTGACTCTCTTCAACCTTCATAAACAGTGTGAAATAAATACAGGAAATCACCCAGCTTTGCTGCCTGCCAGCACCCTGACAGGGAGAGGAACAGATGACAGAGGTTGGTGAGGTGGCCAGGGCGCATCATGGGAGCATCCACCACCTCAGACTGGAGATGGAGGGTCCAGTTTGAGGTTTGAGCTGGAATCTTCTGGGTGGCATTAGGGTGCACTTCTGCCTGCGCACTTTGCCCTTGACAGGGCAAAACCAGCACTTGTGGCCAGGCTTTCCCCAGGCCCAAAGAACAAACCACCCTGGTTCTCCCTACAGGACTAGCCAGGAGATACCCTTTCCTAGGAATAGATGATGGTTTCCAAGGAATGTCTTTCTAGTAATGTTTGAAAAATACTTCCAATGTGAGACTTAGGATGCAGGATCATCCTGAGGCTTTTTTGGATGAACGCTTTGGCACGCAAAATTTCCATGAAGCAGCTGAGCAGCTCCTTGGTTTAAAAAAAATATGCAGGAATGATGAAATGCTGCAATCTGAAAAAGTCATCTCCAGTTTGAAAGACATCTGAGGTCTGGCTGTGAAGTAAGGGAACTGTTTTCTCATGATTGGTGTAGAATGAGTTTCCCATAACTGGAGCATGCACTTCAATTTACACTAAAACTTCCACTTGGGAAAGAGATCTTCAGCCAAAATGTGTGACAGTCAAGTGATGGATCCTGCCCAGGGGAGGGTAACTCACAGCATCTCTGTCCTGCAGACACGGCAGAGGAGCACACAGTGCTTTGCTTTCTGCTCTGTCAGGAGACACGAGGAGACACAAATGCAGGTGCCAGTGTACAGCAGCAGAGGAAGATCTGACCTACAGACCCACGGTCATTGCTGACACAAGGCTGGAAGAGTCTTTGCACAAGAAAGATGCGCCCCTTTGGGAGGAGCTCCAGTGAGGGCAGAGCCAGTAGAGGGGGAGATGAGCACAGGAACCAGCTGTCCCGCGGTGGCTGTGCTGCTCCCTGGCTTGCTGGGCTGCCAGGTTTGCACTACACTTCCTTCTTCCAACTAATGGATATGAAATACAAGAAAACACAGCTTTGAAGAGCTTGATGTTCACCGTCTTCAATAATACAATGGTTCTCAAGTGCCCTTGTAGCACTCGGGTGCTTTGGCTGGTTTGTGCAACCTGAAGAGTCCCTCGGGCTCCACGCAGCCCCAGCTCACGCGGGGATTTAGGGTCCCCTACACAGCCCCCCTGCAAAGGGCTGCTGCTAAACGGCAAACCGCTAATAATGCGCCAAGCTGAAATGGGCACAAACACATTTTCCTTGGGTCTTTGCAGTGCCCAAAGGATGAAGCAAACTGGGTCACCCTTGCTTTGAAAACCACAACAAACCACTGCTGAGGAAGAGAATTTTACTGTAAAAAGCAAACAAATAAAACCTCCCTCTGGGTTCTCACTTTGATCTCGCTAACCAAGCACTTACCGCAGGCCAACAGTCACTGCCAGCCCCTGAGAGCTGCTGGTGCAAATCAGTTCTCTGCTGGCATTTCCCAACAAGTCAACAGGCCAAAGGGGGAAGTGCCAGCGAGGTAAAGTACCAGGATGTATGAAACATACCTCTGCAGTGTCGAAAAGCACAGCTGGGGCTGGAATGCCATTTACTTTTGCAGCCTTTCGGATAATAGCTTCTGCCTCCTTATATCTTCCCTGGGAGATCAGCCACCGAGGAGACTCAGGAATGATCCTGTAATAAATTTCAGAATAAATCACTCAACGTTTTTCCAAAAGTAAAAAGTTATAAATAACATATTTACTGTGTCTGTAAGTTACACTCTGATCTCTCAGATTGCTTACAGCAGGAGACAGCCAGCACAGAAGCAAGTGGGCTATGTAATTCAAATATATGGGACGATTTTATTCTCATGCTTTGTCCTCAGTGGTTGTTTCTAAAGGAATAATTGATGTCCACCAGATGTCACCAGATAGACAGCAAAGATGGGGGTAGCTTAGCCGGTGTGAATCAAAAATACGCTTAGGAAAAACCACACAATGTGGACATGCTTTAAATATGCACAGTGTGTATTTAAAGGTTTTGTGTCATAGAAACCTTATATACAAACCTCACCATGTTACCAAAGCTCTGAGGCAGGTTCTCCCAGGCAGAGGGCAGGGGCAGTGTCCCCTTGCTGAGTTGATGACATTTTCTAATCAATTCCAGGCACGTGTTGAGTAAATTAACACCAAACACAGAACAGAAAATTTTAACTTTCCTGAACTAAATCCTTTGATCTTAACAGATGCCACCTTGCTCCCTTTAGCCAGCAGCACCTTTTCCTCTCCTCAGAAAAAAACAGGTCAGACACTCCTTTTCTGATAAACCCTAAAGACTGACCCAAAGGCAGGTCAATAATTTCAAACATCAGATAATTTATATCTGATCATTAACTGGTAATGGAACTTTCTGTAAGATGAGCTGCCTCCACTGCTCTTCTTACACGGAAAGCTGAGGATCTCGAGACTGCAGAGACAATGATGGGAACCTTCTGGGGAATTTGGAAGGGAAATGAGTAAAAGAGCAAGAATGGCACAGAGCAGAAGGATGTACAAGTCACATGGCCTGTGGAAGCAGTGGATCCACATGCCCAAATGCCAGTTAACACCAACCTGCCTTGGCAGAGCTTTTCCAGTGCACCTCGATCCCCATCTACCCCCACACAGGCCCCAGACAAAGTGCTGTCAGAGGAAATTTTTGGCATGTTTAAGTGTAAGCTTTTTAAAATCCTGGGAATTCCCACCCAGTACATTTCAAAGCAGGACTCTGAAGCCATGCCTTGGGGACGAACTTCCTGTGCCTCACAGTGCCTGCTCTATGGCAGACATCTGTGTGGCCTCCACCCAAAACCAGCCTCCCCAGAGAACAGCTGCTTGGTGCAGAGGGAAATGCTGCTGTGATGAAGGAGTTTGAAATGCTTCAAGTAAGCAAATTGACCCTTAAACAGAATCAGACTGTCTTTGAAATCCAATGACAGAAGAGGTGGAGCTGAAAACCATTTTAAAGGTTTGGTTTGAAGACTAAGGTTAAAAAAAACCCCAACCAACCAACAAACCAAAATCATCAGCAGACACTTCTGACAAGACTGGGACATGCTGGAGGTCTTTTAGACTACAGAAAAATGTCTAAATAACTTAACTGTTATAAAGATATTAACTGCCCACTTATAGATATAACTTTTCCAAGATAACAAGAAGAATGGAGTTCCCTGAATAATATGAAAGAACTCTTCCAGTTGTTAACTATCCTTATTTTAAGAGTGTGAGTGATACCTTGCCTCTCCTATTTTCAAACACCTGTCCCTTCAGAAAAGAGCAGATGATCCAGGCAGCAACAGAACAGGGCTCTCTGCCCTTATTTAGTGCTTCTGTCCAGCTGAAAAGAGCAGAGCTTCAAGCACACAGACAGCACCAGCGAGGCTCTCTAGGTGGTTACTCGACTTAAAACTGGCAAGAAAAACCCAAACAAAAAATCCCCCCTCAAGGCAAAGCCTTCTCACACGGCGAATAGAAAAATGCCCCTCCTCCCCGAACCCCTGGCGTTACCCAGCACCCAGCACAGAGCATCAGGCGGGAGGGGAGGTGGGGAGCGTGGCCTTGGCATGGACTCACCACCAGAGCGGGATGCAGAGCAGCCCGGGCAGGGTGAGCGCCAGCAGCAGCATCCGCCAGTCTCTGATGAAGTAAGCAAACAGTGGCAGCAACATGTAGCCAATTGCAAAAAATATGCAAACTCCTAATGTAGAGAATAGAATACGAACTGATTTGCCAAGAATTTCTGTGCCTGTTTAAAACAAGGGAGGTTGGATTAGCATTTTAACTCTTTGTTTTCAAGCATGACTAAATACTTTATTGCATTTACAAACAAAAAATAAACTAAACAATCTTAGAAAAGAGCAGCACAGCATGGACCCGCCTGTACAGAAAAGCTGCTGGGAGTATTGGGAACCTTCAGATAAAGAAGCTACTTCTGTTTGCTTTGATTAATGCATGGCAGAGACAGATAAGGACAGGCATTGGGGGATGGCCGGCAGACTTTCAGGAGCCTTCTTGACATGCTTGCCTAGGACATAGCCTGCTCACCCACTTAACCCATCGGGATTTAAGATGCAATTTGCTGCTGGGCACTTCTGGAAGAGCAGAGGTTTGTGCACAGCAGACTGACATGGGATGGAAGGATATGAATTTACAGTGAGGTGAGGTGGGAACAAATTGCCCCCGTCCATTTTCTGAAACAGAAGAAAGGTTGGAATTTTGGATTGGCACATCACAGACTGAAGGACAGAACCAGGGAAGATGCCATCTTCCAGTAATGACACTGTTCCAATAGCCAGGCAGCAGTCAGGGAAAGCATCTTCCAGCCACAGCACCATGCAGCAACATAATATCGAGTAATAAAAACTGAGACTGTTCTAAGCCTTCAACAGCACCTAAATTCTTTTACAATAAAACATCCAGCCACTGCTTAATAGAATCCAGCGATGCCCTCAGGTCCATCTCACTTCTCCTTGAGCTCTCAGCCCTGGGTCTACAGAGCTCTCCTTCACATTACGAGCACTTCAAGGCCCATAACTGCCACAGTTTGATCTGGACTCAATTAAAATAGAAATGACACTGAGCGAACAGGAGGGCCACAAAGTCTGGAGAGCGTACTTGGGTTATGTATCATGGTAAGAACTCCAACATTTAATATTGCAGAGAAGATGGGAAAAAATACCCAGGACTGAAAAACCCTCGTATTTAATAGTTACCTGAATTCTTATTTTAGAAACCTGTAACTGAGTAAAGTCACAGTAAAAAATTGAAAATAAGAATTTGTTGGGCTAAAATGACTGTGTGGGGATAAATGATACCACCTTCCTCTTGACCTGCTCTTGTTTGGAGGGGTTCTGTTGGGAGAGCCCTGATACTTGAAACATTGGTTTATGCCTGTTAAATGTTACATCATATTTTGTGTCAATTCAAAGCCAGTGTGAGACAATATCTTTCAACTACAATTCCCTTGTCTCCTGTCTTTCCTCTTCCCTTATTCTCCTAGCTATGGAATAACAGCTCTTGGACAATACTAACATGCTTCACAAACCTCTGTAGTGTTTTACAGTCCCCCAACCTGAACACAACAGTATTGACCACAGAAAACAACTGAGGCCTAAAGCTAGGAGAGCAGTTTCACAGGATGTAGTTGGAAAAAACCCAACATTGTCTACCGAAGTTCACCAACAGCTCAGGAGGGAGCTATTGCCATGAAGGTGGTCAATAGTGCAAAGGGAAGGATGAGCCTGGGTGGCCAAGGATGCTGGGACAGGGTCTGAGCTACACATGGGGAGTCAACACAGGTTTAGATGTTGAAAATTTGAATAACAAAAGAAACCTGTGCTGAACTTGGGGATGGAGGGTGCCAGGGCTGCAGCACAGCCAGGGTCAACAGGGTCTTGATAGGTGCTGGTGTCACTGCTCCCCTCCCGAGCACAGCCCTGCCTGCTCTTGGATGAAACAAGGGGAGCATCTCCAGCGCATCCTACTGTAATCAGGGTGGCCTTTCTTAAGGAGTTACTTTTCTTTTTATGGGTATATTCTTCTATTCAGCACCTCTACCTTATGTGGCTTCCTGGAAGCTCCTGGCTTTGCCTTGCCACAGGCAGAAGTCACAGTGCTCATGGGGGACATGCTGGCTATGCAGCGCAGGGTGGGAAGGGCCACCCTCTGTAAGTACCTCCCTCCTTACCCATGACAGTCAGCTGATGGCTCACTTAAATGAGGAAACTAATGTCTAAGTTCGTTTAGATTAATCCTGCCCTCAGAATCAGCCTCGAGGCGGCTGGGGAATGGCCAGCACTGCCGGCAAGTGCCCGAGGCATCTGCCTCTCTGTTCCAGGGAGCCATCGCTGCTGTGACAGCTCTACCAAGGACAGGATGGCAGGAGAGACAACACAAGGGGCCAAGGTCCAGCAAACAACAGCTGAGTAATTAAACATGCCTCATGTTACTTGGGAAGAAAGACCCAGTCCCCTCTCTCAGCAGTAGGAATATTTGGCCAGTGGGGTGTTCCTGGCCCTCCCTTCCAGCTCTGCTCCTGTTGAGCACCGAGGCAGCATCCCAATCCACGTCCAGCTGTGCCCCACATTCCCAGGGGAGCTGGGAGCTAAATTCCTGCCTGATCAGAGCCTGCACCTCTGTGCTACACAACACCCATGTGTTTCCACAAGGATTTTCTGCTTTATCCAGTGCTGTACCTCCCAGCCTTCCCATGGAAGGCATTTACGCCTGCTGCATCAGCTCGACACAAGAATTAAGCTACCTGGACAGTGGGAGCAGTGGCAATGGTGACAGCAATGGCAGAAGCAGTGACAATGGTGATGGCAACAAGGGATCTCCCTGCTGACAGCCTGCCCTTAATCCTCCCTGCGCCATAGGCAGCAGTGACTCACAGCTGCCCGAGGACACAATGCTGTATCCTCTTCGTACCACTGCCTTCATATTATGCTCTTCTGCTCTATTTTTTCCCCTGTTAAAGCCCCATGGGGTAGGAAAGACCAGCATTAACTATTAATATACAATGTTGATGTAGCTCACATTACGATCTACAAATTGTAATGTTAACACCAGGGGTTTAAAAATGGCCATAAATATAAATGTGCACACTTTAAAGACACCTCTTGCAAATCCTAGTTTTCCCCCTGAGACCTGCATCACTCATCCCCATAATATGCCCACACAGTTGCCTTTCCTGAAACCCCCGTGCCTAGTGGGAGTCTCTGTGGGGTCCCATTCCCCATGGGGCCGCTCGTTCCTGTAGGGTCCCCAGGCAGCCACTGCAGCCATGCAGCTGCTGGGTCTTTCTTCCTACACTCCCCATAGAAAAGAAAGCAAACCTTAGCTTCTAAAATCAGGACTTTATCACTGATCTCAACACCAAGAGTGATGACTTTATGGCTAATGGGGCTCTGGCACCCACCCTGCTCCTCTGCTCTGGTCCCCCTGACACTCAGTGTGCCTGGAAATGCTGGTTTGCTCCAAGGCTTTGCACTCAGGTGTGCACTGACCCCTCTGCAAAGGGTGCAGATGAAGGCAGGGATGTACCCAAATGCCTCCTGTATCTCAAGCCTGCCACTGCTGCTAAACCCTGAACGCTTCCTTGAGTGGCTTCTATAAGAGGAAGGAAATGGGTGTTTATTTAAACTCTTCCTGCTCTCATCTTTTTCTATAAGCCTATAGAAAATATAGGCTTGAAGAATCACAGAGCAAAAAGAATTATACTGGCCTAAAGTAGGAATTTTACCAGTGAAGATTTACCACTGTCTAATTAAATGATCCAGGTTCAGAGGGGAAAAAAGGAACAGTACATTAAGCAAACATTTAATCTAATGCAAACATATTCATACCCAGAATGAAGGCCACCACGTAGTTAGAGATCTGTCCCATCCCCACAATGAGAAAGAGCACTGTGAACATCTCCCAGCTGGTGGAAAAGATCTGCAGGAAGCTGAAGCCGGTCTGCACAGCCATCGTCAAAAAAAGAATATTCTTCCTGCCAAACCTTTGGTAAAAGAAAGAGATTATTACTGAAACAGCATGTATTTATGTAAGAGGGCACAAGGGAGCACAAATAACCTCAAGTGATGTGGCTTAGCCCAACCTGAAGTTCTGTTCATCTTAAAGAATTTTATTATTTTCATATGCACTAAAAAATATTAAAATTTCCAAGACCCATGAGACAGAGAAAAAAAATTATGGAGCAGAAGCTCCAGGGACGCACTAGACAGAGACTAAGGAGATTAGGCAACAGTAGAATAGGGGGACACATGACACTGCAAGCCACACAGCTGAAAATGAGGAAATGATGGCCTTTACGCTACTGGCATCTATACTTTGCAACACCATTATGCTTTGAGTGTAATAAATAGTTTGTCACCTGGTTTCAGTCCGAGTTGCCAGCTATACTGCACCTTTCCTCTCAGCTGTTTCTCTGCATTAGGATTATGCTGTCCTGCGAAGGCAGGACAAGCTCATGCATGGGTTTTCATACCCATGGGCATGATGCTGCATTTAGGAAAGGCTTCTGCAGCAGTCACGGGGAAATTGCTCAGGTACAGGCTCAGATCATATCCCTTTACTGACAAAATCCCCAAATAATCCAAGGAAGCTCAGGCGGGAAGGCAGCCGGGCTGTCAGTGACCGTGCTGCCACCAGGGCACACACACTTCCTCAAATGCTCCCACTGGCCAAACGGCACCACTAGGATTTAGTGATTATCTCATCTCCCTTTCAAACAGTAACACCAACTGACTTCTGCACTGGGGCAGGAGTCAGGAGATTAAATTCGGATCACATGGAATTTAATGCTGGAGGCTTTAAGATTAAGACTAGCAGTGAGTTTTGAAACCCCTCTGCTAAGCGCCCAGAGGAGCACTGCTGCCTGATGACATCCTCGTTCCCAGTCAGCAGCCAGAGCAGGACCCGAGATGCCACCATGAGGGTAAGACACAGGGCTCAGGGCTGTAAGGAGAGGGGAGCACACACTTGCAGAGGGAGCGTATATTCTGCATTTAACACTTGTAAGGCCAAAACCTCAACACTGTTGAGACAAGTATCAAATGCCTGTAATGATTCTTTTACATTTTACATTTACTTAGTGAGATGCTGTGACAATTCCTATCCATTTTCAGGTTTTTTTTTCCTTTCTCTCATATATGTTTACTCTATTTCCAGCAAACCATCTCTCCTATGCAGAGATTCCATTCAAAGGGCAAGTTTCTATCCTGGAGCTCTAACAAGGGATTATCAGGTAATGTGTGACAAAACCCAGCACCTTTTAAACTACTGAAAAGGCTGGATAAAGAAACAAATGGGAAGTGCGTTGTGAAGGGAAACCCACTGCACCAATCTGCAAAGCAGCCACACAGGTTCCTTGTGGAGATCAGAGTTCCTGGGCTCTGCAGTGCCCAAGAAACGGAAATCCTATACCTGGGGTAGACCAAGATGGGATTTTTGCAGAAGCAAGGCCAGTTGCCTGATTTTGATCACAGCTCAGAGTACTGGACATTGCACTCCTTTTGTCTCTCAGAAACAAACGCTCCAGCTGTGGCCCCAGGTCTGCCCTGCTCTGCCCATGGCATTACCTGTCCGAGAGCTGCCCCGAGATGAAGGAGCCGATGAGGACCCCAACGAAGAAGAGGGAGGTGGTCAGTGGGGCTTTCCAGTCATCCTCACACACCAGGTTCCACTGCAAGAGAAAGACTTGTGCTCAGACACAGCCACAACGCTGCAATGGAGCCTCATCCAGCACAGGGGCTGCTGGTTGGAGACACACACATTTCCATGTGGAAATTCCAATGGAATTCCGTTTCCCCACACCCACACTTCCACTCATCACTGGCACTGTTTTCTCAGTCGAGGTCACTGGTGGAACATCCTGCTTAAAGCACAGAGGAAAAAAGGGAAAGTGATTGCCTCCCCAGGTAACTCCGTGAGGCCGAAACACCAGCAGCTGTCTGACACAGCCCCACTGCCTCTGAAGGGGATGAGCAACCAGCAATGCCAAGCCTGATGGGAGCCCAGGGGCTGCCCTGGTCCCATTGCCAGCACAATCCTCCCATCATGTACCCACCAGATGCCCAGACATGACTCCCCATGGTCCAAGATGCTCCCATCAGTGAAACAGAGCAATGGGGAAGGGTAAAGAACCATCCCAGCTAAGGACAGCTGCCAGTTTACCTCTGCCAGCACAAAACTTGCTGCACCTCTGTAACTTCTGGCGCTGACAAAACATGCGTAAGAAGACACACAGAACGAAATATCTTTTCTTGCGCTGACGTGTTACCAAATTCTGTTCCACCCCACAATGTGCACCACTGACTTGCTACCCATCACTCACAGCCTCACAACTGCAGCTGGCTGGGGCTGCAGGCTTAGGACAGCAGCCAGTGTGGAAACTTCCACCTAAAACTACTCATAACCCCAGACAAGGTTTAAAAAAAATAAAAATGGCATCATGAGCCTCTGTCCACCGAAATTACAGCTGAGCATGTCTCTGCCAAGGCTTGCTCCCTTCCTGGTGACTAATCTCCTGGTTAAGGCATGCCTGCCAGGAGCACTTAGGGAGAGGCTTTGAACATGTCTCTCTCAGATCAGATAATTCTACCACAATGGTACACTAATTATATCACAGATCAAAGTATGGCATAATTTTAATAATTAGCCATGCTATCAGAGAGCGGGTCCATCGCCCACACCTGCGCTCACCCTCTGCCCAGAGAACGGATGGGCCAAACACACGCAAAGGCTCGGTGATGGAGCAGAAACCTGCCCTCGGAGCTGCTCGGGCTCCTCACTCAGCTGCAGGCAGCAAGGAACAGCTCTTGTGTGACAGAGACACCCAGGTGCCATCTGATGGCACCACAAGTCCTGCCAAAACCAAACCAAAGCACCGCTGGATTGGTGGTTGAGCTTCACTGCTGCTGCAGAACAGGCAGGCAAACCCCAAAACAAGGGGGCAGGTGCTGTGGTTTAATGCAGTTTGCTTTGGACTATAATTTAGGAAAGAGATGCAGTCAATGCCTATTTTCAGGCAGAACAGAAGTACACTGCCAGCAGAGGGGAGCCACGTACCTCTGCCCTTTGCCCAGCCTGCAAAGTAACACAGCTACATGACAGAAAAAGTAATTAAGGTTAAAAACACAGCCCATGCCTCTTCCTAAGGAACACACATGCCTTCAACGCAGGAACAAGGAAACTTGTGGACTAAAATGTGTCTCCAAGACTTAAATCTGATTAAGAACAAAAAGAACCCTCCGGCAGCAGTTTCTGTAAGGTGTTTTCTCATGCCTGCAGGGAAGGGAGAGGTGGTGAGGCGTGGGCCAGTCTGGGCACACACCTGCTCTTGTCTGCTCTGTGTTTGAGAAGGTGGAGGTTAGCATGTGGGTCAGTGGGGCTCTGGTATATTCAAGGATGCTAGTTGTGAAAAACAGATGCAGGTATCTGCTTCACCTGTCACAGAAAACAGAGATTTCTGCAAAGAAGCTTGGTGGAAATCAAACCCAGTATT
The DNA here is from genome assembly GCA_013397895.1 of Origma solitaria. Lineage (NCBI taxonomy): Eukaryota > Metazoa > Chordata > Aves > Passeriformes > Acanthizidae > Origma > Origma solitaria. The sequence continues at coordinate 2,290,840 of VZRL01006154.1, read as the reverse complement.
TAAAACAAAGCAAAATTCAGGTACAGAAAACACAGCATTGAAAGTACACTGCAGAAGTGTTTCACCATGTCCTGCTAATCCTCCTCTCCCTATTCTGGGAAAGCTGGTGAGTAACAACGTGGCAGAATTTGTAGCTGATACAGACTATTATTAATTATCTGGGCACTGAGCACCCTGGTCTGGGGCCACCAGCATGGCGCCCACTCACGGACCTTCAGACTTGAGTCGCCCGAGGTTAAGGATCAGTGTTTTCAAAATGTCTCCATGGTGTCAAAGGCACTTTGGCTGTAAAATAAACCCAGCTAAACAATAACTTGCCCATGAAACTGCATTGCCTGCTTGGTGCCAAATGCCTCCTATTCAGGTGTTCACTCCACCTTTCCCCATGACATACTGCACGCCCAGCAAAAATTCACTGTACAGGGTCTAGTTTTTCAGATGTGGGGGATGTGGTAAACAGCACACAGCAGCTGCCTGTCCAAAGAGGGGTTACTGTCTACAGGAACTCACTGCATTTGACCAGAAAACACACAAACACATCACATCCATCCAGCTCTGAGTAGACCTGAAGCTGCTGAGTGAACAAACCACCTATTTTAGCTCCAGTACCACACACAGGACATGGTACCTCAGCAGGAGAGCCCTACTCTCCAGGTACATCCCAAATGCCAGCCTCCCGTCCCCACAGGCACTCTCCCTGACTGAGACTCTGCACAGGCACTGCACAATGATCAAGCACATAACAACATGCTAAGGTTTCACTCATGCTTCAAGGTATAGGGAAAGGTAAAATGTAGCTTATTTGACCTCTTCCTCAGAGGCTGCATCCATCACACACAGTGCCAAGCACACCATGGCCACAGGAGCTACAGCTCAGCCACAGCTGAACTGCCTGCAGATACAACTTCCAAGCTGTCTCTAATGGGCTAATTATACATTAACCAGAAAATAAGTAATTCTGTAATGTTCCTGGCTCAGCAGACTGGGGAGCAAAGTTCATGTAAGATTCCAAGCAAGGCCTCTGAATGCTAGGGATAGGAGCTGCTCAAGAACACCATAATTAAATCACTTCATTCCCATCAAATCCTACAACCCTTTCCGACAAGCTCCCAGCTACTGGAAGAGCCAATTCTGCTGAGTGCTGCTGGCAGGAACACTACAGATGGATGAGCTTTCTGGAAAACTGAAATCACTGGAGAAGGTGCCCCGATTGCCCAAAGTGACCCCCCCTCAATCAGAAATCAGTAATTAACATCCTGGGTACAACCCATTCACATCAGAGGAGAAAACACTAGTGGAGCCTTGTGTAAATGGGTGGGGCTGCAAACCAGGGAAAATCTGAACTTGTTTCCAAGAGTAAAGCTGACGATGAATAACTCAAGAAGTGTTAATTATTCACAGATGGCCCCATCCTGCTCCCTGGGTACCAGGTCCAGCAATGAGACCAGCTCTGCTCAGTGCACAAGTGACAAGCACAGGCACCTCCATGCCCAAACGCAGGATGAACTTCCAGGGCTGGGCAGGGCTGCTCTCCACTGATGGAAAAAGCTGTAACAGAACAGAAAAGACCTTCAAATGCCTTCAAACCACAGCAATTCCTATCTAGTCTCTTGCCCCTGCCAGTCCCAAAAGCTTCTGGTTTCTGCCTTCACTAACATCGGTTCCAGGGCTGGAACAGGGACTGAGAGTGGCACAGGTGACAGACCAGTAGCCCCAGCAGAGCCTCTGGCACTTACTCTGCCTTTTGCAGGGGCCTTGCAGTGGTGTCTGGGGTACAAGCCAAGCCCCAGAGGTGGAGAGCAGCTTGGTGCATCCCCAGGGTGTAGTGCTAGGTGACAGCCTGGCTCAAAGGAGCTAACTGGATCCTAATGCCTGCTCCAAATTGCAAAACCAGTTCTTTACCTTGAGCTTCTAATTCATGTTTGATCTGAGCATCATTATCTGGAAGTAAAGAGAAATAGATTAAGTTCAAGAAAAGAACAATAAAACAGACCCCAGGAGCCTGCCAAGAGGAAAAGGAAACCCTGCAGCCCCTTCATCTCAGCCAAGGGATCATACTTGACCCCACAATGACTCACATTTCCACCTGCTCACCATTACACTTACAGCCCCTTTCTTACATCACCCCGGCCTGATGATCACCTGTGGACACATTCACTTTTGCCCATCACCTTTATTTTAAGACCATGCAGATGACTCAGTCTGGGATTCCGTGTTCCCAGAGTTTAGCGTGTCCTCACAGACCACGTAACACAAGTGCTGAGCTGGCATCTCCCAGTTCCCTTCAAGCAGCAACAATAACAGGTTTTAATGCAACTGAACAAATCAAATGAAGTCTCCAGAGCTTAATCCTGTACCATCAAGTTCTGCTCCTCAAATGAGTTCTTGAACACAAGCTGTTTCTTCACTGAGCTCGTCTGATGGCATGTCCTGGCTTGTCTTTCCTAATACAGAGAAAAATGTTGGGTACAAAAATAAGCATCTCAAATTTAACTAAACTGCCTCTTTCCAGCATTTCATCAGTGCCTGTTTTCCTTGTTTTGAAACCAAATTCTGTAATTTTTCCAAATGTCCATGACAATTTTGAAACAAAACAAGTCTCCTTCTTTTCCATCTGGCTTACAGATGGGAACCTGGCACTTGGTTTCCATCTCTGAATGTGCTATTGCCTCTCTGGCATGCCTCAGGCCCCGTGGCAAACCCCACTGCTGCATCCCATCCGAATCCCGCACGGAATGCTCTTGTTTGGCATCTGGCAGCACAAGTTATTTACTGTTCATTAAGAAGAATAACATTTCTCCTCCTTTTGCTTCATTTACTGCCTCTCTCAGAGCAAGCACTGACTCCAAAACAGAGATTACAAATTCATAGACACCCCAGGATAAACTGGCCTCCCTCTGGCAGTGAGAGAGGCATTGTCTGTGCCAGTGGTGGCCATCAGGCACCCGCCAGGCAGCCGTGCCAGCCCGTGGGTTACAGCCAGGCATGTGGGCAGCAGCCAGGCTGCTGCTTCAGAGTGCCCGTGGCCAGGAGCAGGGCAAGCTTCCCACACACCCCTGCCTTGATTTGATGTTGTGAGGGATCTCCAGTGACTGAGCACAACTGCCAGCACGAATGGCAATTGTCATATGTGCCAGTGACTTCCCTTTGAGCAGGTGACAGGACGCTGACATCCCCTGCCCACATCCTGCCTGCCTGGCATGGGCTGAGCCCATGTCTGCACGATCCCAGCACAGACACTCCTTCTTTGTCCTCAAGGCACAGACCCCTCGCCTCACCATCAGAACCTTCCCGGACTGTGCCATCCTGCGATGTTTTTTTGGTGGCAAATGCTGCTGCTGAGTCACAGGGACTCGTGAGCAGGGTTCCACACCCATTCCCTGTGATGCACCCCGAGGGTGAGCCATCGGTGCGTGAGCAGGGCGGCCCTTGGCTACCTGGAGCGCGCTCAGCCAAAGGTCCTGCCAGCTGCCGGCTCCAGACATTGCCTGGCGTGAGGGTGAGCCCGTTATTCCCTGAAACCCCTCACACAACGCACAACAGCAGCATCAGTCCTGCAGCTTCAGGGGAATCATTTTCCTTCTCCAACGGAGCTCCACACTCCGTGCCACCGTTACAGAACAGCACGGCCCTGCCACCACACCATGGCGCGGCCAGAAGACCCAAACAAGTGCTTACATGACCCGGCACCGCTGATGCTCCCACAGCGGTGGGATGTTCCCGCCCTGTGCAAAGATGCCACTGCAGAGCCTCAGAACCCGAGCGGACAGCCTGGCTGCAGCCAGGTCTGCTCCCCGCCGGAGCGGCCGCGGCACCTGCCTCGCACCAATCCCAGCGCTGCCGGCCACGGAAGCCACTGGCATTCCAGGGTGCGGGGCCAGCGAGGGTCCACCCTGCTCTAGCCCCAGCCAGGCTGGCTGTGTGTTTACCTGAACGTGTCCATGTCCCCATTCAACGCCGCACTGAGAGCGAGTAATTCCATCGCATAGAAAATTTACCGGGATGGTCAGCGTGTGGCAGGAGGAAACTACCGGGCTTCTATTTTCAGCCTCTGCCTCCCCCTCCACACAAACCTGTCTCCGAGTAAAACAAGCTGAAAAACACAGCTGGGATGGCGAGGGCGGGCAGCTCCTTCGGCAACCTTTACCTCTCGCATCCCTCCCGCTCCTCGCAGCATCGTGCCCACCCGGGACCCGTTCCCACAGGCGCTTCACGCCGGTCCCTGCTCCCTGCTCGCCCTCCCCAAGGCAGGATGACCGGCCCCGGCCCAGCCCGGGGGTAGGGTGTCACCGCGGCCGCGCACCTCGGTGACGATGGTGGAGCGATAGACATCGCGGCTGTACTCCCAGCCGTCCAGGCACGGCTCCTGCTCCAGCGCCTCCAGCTCCACGTCGGAGCCGGGTCGCAGCCCCAGCGCCGAGAAGTTGGCGAGCGCGGCCAGGCGGTAGCGGCGGCAGCGGCTCGGCGCCTCCTGCCCGGCCCGCAGCTCCAGCGGGATGCTGGCGTTGCGCCACTCGGCGCTCAGGTTGGCCCCGCGGGGCACGACGCACCGGTGCTCGGGGGTGCCGGCCAGGAACACGACCGACATCCCGTTGAAGCCATTGGGAATGATGCTGGCGCTGAGCAGGAAGAAGACGAGGCGCTGGAAGCGGCCCCACTCGCCCAGGAAGGCTGTGGCCGCATCGTAGTCGCGCATGGCGAGCGCGCGGCTCCGCNCCCGGCCCGGCCCGGCCCCGCGGGGCGGTGCGTCCTGGCCCAGCGGTCCCGGCCGGAGGGGACCGGGGGTGTGTGCCAGCCCCGGGCTGTGCCGGCCCCGCCTCCCCGCGGCATCCCCGGGCACGGTGTCTGCCCCGCCGCCGGCTCCGGAGCGCTCCTTAGGAGGCGTGTCCCGTTTTTTTCCATTTCACCCATTTATTTCCCTGGGCAGCCGCAGCCGGAGCGGGCCGGGCGGTGCCGGTACCGGCAGGGCGGGACGGGGCCTTGGAAGCCGCTGCCAGAGCGAGATCAGCGCCCCGTAGGAGCGCGGCGATGGCCCCGCCGCCCCTAGCCCTCCCCGAGCCCTGAATGCCGCCCTTCGGGGACCCAAAACAGGCTACCCCTGTATTGCTGCTGCAAGATGGAGGCACAGCATCGCACGGTGCCCGCGGGAGCGGAGCGCAGCCAGGCATCACGGGAACAGATAATGGACAGGGAACTGGGACAGCGAGCCATCGGCTGGGAGCTGCCGGGGCCGGCGGGGTCTCTTCTCCCCGGATCATCCCATGAAACGTAGGGACAGCAATGATGTGAACCCTCCCACACACTGGCACAGAGGAAAACAAGGATGAGACACAGTTTCAGGAATCAAACGTTCCCACAGCCCCTGAAATCCCGTCCCTAATGCAGCCCAGTGCTTTTTCCCAGCAGTGTTTACTCTCGGCAACAGACAAGGTCAGCGGTGTCTGCTCAAGGAGCCTGTAGCAGCTCTGGCCTCGGGAGAGGAGCTTTTTATATTCCCATCTCCTATCCATTTACTATTCCTGCTCTACACGTGACTCTGGCTTTGCCTGCAGTCGGGTATGTGGATAGCTGTCAAAGCAATTTCAGAAATCTGAGCAACGCTGTCATCTTCTGAAATAACTCAGGGGGCACTGAGAAACCCGGTGGTGTCTAAAACAAGCACAGCTCTTGCCCTGCTCGGACCATACGGCTCCCTGCAGGTGCGAGCAGGGTGCCTGTGTTGGGCTGTGCCCAGCCGAGGATACCCTCGGCGATGGGCGAGGGCAGGCTGGGAAGTGTCACTTCAGCAGAGATCACAGAGGGTGATGTGGGAGTGTGGGAAGGAAGCACTGAGTGGGAGCGATGGCTCAGCAGTGCTTGGGGAGGAGAAGCAGATGGCAATATTTATCTGGCCAGGCAGCGATGTGCTTCTGCTTCGGAAGTGGCATGAAGAGCCCATGTCATGGGCAGATTCTGATACCTCCTGTTTGGAGAGGACTTCTTCACGCCAGGCCTTGGCTGCTGAGCAGCCTAAGGTGTCCCCCGTGATAAGAGCAGGGTGGGGGCCAGCGGGGGCAGATCAGGGCTTCCCAGGCAGCTGCAGGCAGCAGCAGCCCTCCACCTGCCCTGCCCTGGGGCTGTGCAAGAACCAGAGCAAAGAAATGCAGTGCATGCCTGCTCCCACGGGGAAATTAGGGATGTGGAGTGTATTGTCTTAAGCATTAATGTTAATGCAATCTTAGTAATTATTCAGCCAACAATAATTTTTTACAGAGGACTAATTTGCAGTGCTCAGAAATAACTGTGGTTAGGCTGCAAATTTAGCATATCAAAAGTAAGTGGTAAACATGTATTCGGTAAGTGGTGCTCAGGTTTATCTGGCTTGGAGATGAATCTTTAACATACCGTAATTTCATGTGCCCGACATGAAAACACCACGGGGTTTTCTCTTGTATTGTGAACCTGCATAAATTAGCAGCTGTAGAAATCCCTCATGTTCTAGCCAGCTCTGCCACAGCACTACAAGCTCCTGCTGCAGTCACCATAGCCCAGAGCTTTTGTTGGGTGCTCCCCGGCTTGCAAACCCCACTCGTGATCCAGCATCAGGGAATGCTTTAACCCAAGAATGGAGAGTACGGAAACAGTGGCCAGTGAATGGCGTGGGCAGCTGTGGAGCAAATTCACTGTAGGGGAAGGGCCAGTCCTAGTTCTTCCAGCTGACCCTTCTGAAAGAGGTCAGTCCATGTGTCCAGAGAAGGACAAGGGAGCTGGGGAAGGGGTTGGAGCACAAGTGTGATGAGGAGCAGCCGAGGGAGCAGGAGGATCTCTGGAGTAAGGGAGGCGCAGTGGGGACCTTCTCGCTCTCTACAACTCCCTGAAAAGAGGTGGCAGTGAGGTGGGGCTTGCTCTCCTCTCCCAAGGAACAAGCGATAGGATGAGAGGAAATGGCCTCAAGTTGCACCGGGGAGGTTTTGAGTGAATATGAGGGAAATTGCTTCATGGCACAGACAGTGGTGGAATGACCATCCCTGGAGGGATTTAACAGACATGAAGATAGGGCATTTGGTGACATGGTTTAGTGGTGGGCTTGGTAGTGCTGGGGGCTTTTTTTTCCAAAACAATTCTATGATTTCACCACAGCCTTATAAAATATAGTTTCAGCTATTAGATGAAGAGCAGTGTGTGAGAAATGAGGTCAGGGAGATTCCTGTAAAGTGAAATCAGATGCCAAGGGGCCAGCAGAGCAAAGGAGGAGTACTTCATTATAGAGGAGAAGGAACAAATCCGAATGGCTGAGACACCTGCTCTGGTGCAGGCACTTGGTTCTTGTGGAAGCAGGAAGCTGCACCAATGGCTGCTGGATGCCACAAGCTGTCCCCCAGCTGTGGAGCAGCCCAGCTCCTGCTCATGTGTGGTCACATCACCCTCACCCAGTGTGACACTGTGCCACTGCTGGCACCAGAGCTTCTGCTCTGCTCCGGGGTGGAGTGGTACTGCCTAAAGCAGCTCTGCTTTTTCTGCTTGGGGAAAGCCCCTCTGCAGGAATGCCCTGCCTTGGCAGGACAGCTGTGCTACCCTCCCAGGAGCTATCTTGAGGGCTGGGAATTAAGAAAACACATGATAATTTAGAGTTTAGTAGATTGCATACCACTTGGATCATGTGGAAACTTGCTTATCAATGGGGCAAAGCAAAACCCATTTTGTATGTGTTTGCTGAGCCTGAAGTGTGTCCTCCAAGGGGCTCTGTGCCACCCTAATGGAGCATGGTACAGCCCTGCTCTTCCCAAAGCCCTGGCCTTGCCCCGCTGCCTGCCCTGGAGCCAGTGATCATGTCCATCAGGGTCACCCCCCACCGGACCAACAGCATCTGGGAAAAAAATTATCTTTGGCAACCTTTGAAAAGGCTCTTGACTCATCTTAGCCTTTCTGCTCTCTCAGCAATCCAGTGCAAGTACCCCTGGAGCAGGGCCAAGGGCTGCCTGGTGCTCGCTTGAATCCAGCTTACAGGACTTGGAGCTCTAAGGGGCATTGTGGCCATCACTTCCCAGGTCCTCATAGTGGTGAATTAACTTTTCTCCTCCTAAGCAAAGCCCACCAGACAAGCATTTGGTGGGAATTATTTTTCATCTTATTTTTGGTAGGAATCCTGTAAAAGAGATGGAGTAAGGATGCCTCTCTTTAGCACGCGTGAGGATTTGGGATAAACCCCCCCAAAGCACATCTACTCAAGCACAGTCAGCTTTCCCAAGGCTACTCAAGGACTTCAGTAATTTTCCCTGGTGCAATGCCACTCTGGCTGGGGAAGAGACATTGCTTTGTCCCTGGCAGGGGCCAGCACACACTTCCACTGCAGCAGGAGCAGGTGCACCAAGGCAAACACATCCTGCTTCCCTCGGGGTCAGAGCTCAGTGATGTGGGTCGGGGCTGCATCAGAGCAGGGAATCACCAGCGATCTTGCAGAGAAGAGATGAGATGCTCAAGCGCATCACTGCGGAGTGAAACGACCTCTCCCGGAGCGATCATTGCCGGAGGTTTGCTGAAGCGCTGCCCTCTGGGTGCATTTGGATGTTCTCACTCGGGAACCTCCCCACCGCCGGGACTCCTCACAGGGCTGGCTCTTCTCCCATGCTGCTCGAAGCCGCTGGATATTTCAGTTTTCATCACTAGATGGTGCAGGAGACAGCGCAGCGCCCGCATGGAGCTCCGCCTGTCCCAGGGCTCTGCATCTAGACAGCTCCGCTGCCCCTCACATCTTTAATAGCGCCCTGCCCCTCATCTGNCCTCTGCTCTTCATCCGCTCCCCACACATCTTTAATAGCGCCCTGCACCCCCTCTGCCCCTCATCTATCCCCACACATCCTTTATAGCCCCCTGCACCCCCTCTGCTCCCATCCACTCCCCACATCCCTTATAGCCCCCTGCACCCCTTCCGCCCCTCATCTATCTCCCCCACCCATCCCTTAAAGCCCCCAGCACAGCCATTTCCCACTATCTCCCCTGCACCCCTATACATTTTCTGCACCCAATGCGATCCTATACAGCCCCTGCACTCCCCCAGCTGTTGGGAAAACCCCTGGGACATGATGCTTGGGGAGCTGGGATTCTCCATTCCAAGGACAGATTAGACACCTCTTGGGAGGGTCACAGATGGCTGGTGCTGCCGGGGGACAGGAGCAGGGTGTGGGTGGCCTCCTGAGAGCCCCTCCAGGTGGATTTTCCAGTGATGGTGTCCATGTCCCACTGGTGAGCTCCAGCCCTGCCATCCCATGGTCTCACAGTGCCAGCAGCTTGCATCTCCTCAGAGTCCATCAGTTTGGGGAGGGCACACTCATCACTGGCCTCCTGAACGCCTCAGGTTTGGGAGTGAAGAACTGAGGTGTTTCTTCAGAACAGTTATTCTCGTTAATAAAGCCAAAAGCCTGAAGCAGGCTTGAGCGGTATCTTTGCAGAGTAAAGTGTGACCCTGTGCACATCAACTGCCCTGAAAGCAGTGCTGGCCCCAGCCCAGGCCCTCCCCAATGGACTCCCTGCACAAGGAGCTGCTTTAGGACTACCTAAAAATTCAAAATATTTAAGTGTCCCGGTGGAGAAGCTGCTCCCGGGCTGGAAGAGCTCTGAGAGTGTTTCCTGGGAAGAAACAGAGGCAAAACAACTTGCAGGTAAGTTTCCTTAGAATTAGGAGCTGTTTTCTGGGTTTTACTGTATGTGTAGGGAAGATTTTTTTTCCTCCCTAAAGTAATTAAAATAGCTTCTTTCAAACATGAGAAAGGGAATAGAGGGAACTTTTCCAAAAAGCCTCTTTCCCTCAAACCCCCTCCTATGGCACAAGGACTTTTATCCTCAGAGAAATGGACAAGCTGAGATTTTTTGAATCCCTGGGGCAGCCAGCCAGTAACAAAAGCAAAGTTAAACAACTCCAAACAAAAGCAGCAGCAGAACGGGGGTGTGGTGGTGGAAATAATGCCTGGCTAAGTAGGAAACTTTAATGATGATACATGGAAAAAGTTAAACAATTAGAATGTGAATCAGTCTGGCCCTGTTCCCACCTCATTTAGTTAATAAATGCTGCGCTTCATCACGGTGGAGCTGGCGCCTCTTTTTTTCTAAAGAAGAGAGGAGGATCCCCGTGTTGGGCTGGTCACAGTGGCTGTGTGGGCAGTATGGGGTTTGGGGGGCCCCAGTGCTGCCCAGGCTCTCTGTACCCCTCAGTCTCGCAGTGGGGATCGCTCCAAGAGGCTGAAGCCCCCCAGCATTGATGCTCAGGGCAGAGGGGCCGGGGACAGCAGTGGCTAAACCACAGAAACACACCCAACATATGTGTGCATTCAAGGGGGAACAGAAAAACCACTAATTGGAGAGTCATAAGCATGTTAATTATTTGAATGTGTGCACTAATTAGACATGGAGTTACACAGACCCACACTATGGGAATCTTTCCTGCCACATGCAGATCCTCAGAGGTTTTGTCTTTTAAATATTTTAGGCACATAAGGACAACAATTTCCATATATGAACACTTGCCAAATAAAACCTTTTAGGTTAAATATTGGAGGCACTTACCTCACATCCCTTCTGACTCTCCCATACACCAGCGATTCCAATCCAAATCAGCTAAAACCAGACCTATCAAGACTGAGCTACAGAAGCAAACATCCCTCTGACACCGCTGCTAACCTGAGCCTGCCCTTGCCTCCCAATCCCCCACGCTCCCACCACCCAGTGGGGCTTCTGTGCTCCAAGGGTCAGCAATAACATCTCCTTGGGAAGAACACTCCAGCAGTGACACTCCCAGCCCTGCAGAGCTGTGGATCCCAGTCTGGTGACAGCCTGGGCCACTAGGCAGGAGAAGGCTCCCTTGGAGTGTCACCATGGCTGGTTAAACATCACCAAAACCACTGCTTCATTGGCCTTGTGCAGGGGCAGACGCAGCAAAGCTCTGGACCATCACAGGACCAGCTGGGCCACACGGGTGGAGAGGAGCCAGGCACCCGTGGGGGATCACACAACAGGCAGAGATACAGTGACCCTTCCCATCTCCACACGATAGGATGTAGGATCCCAGGAATGTCTCAAGTTAAAAAAACCACAACCATCTCGCTCCAAAACACAGCCCAAACCTCACACAAGCTGTCAATGAACTGTGAAAAGCACAACTCTCCAAGCTGCTTTTTGGAGTTTATCCAGTGTCCTTCTCACATGGATGCCAAGGGACCCCCACAGGAATGGACCAGGCAAAGGACGAGCTAAGTGATGTGAGACATAAAACCCATAATACAATTTTATTTTTTGTTTCATACAAACAGCACCCTCCCCACATTTTACAGAGTTTAACAGCATTATCTGTTGACACAGAAGGTGACACTTGCTTGTGGCATCTCCTGCAAGACTCACAACAGGAATGGGGGGCCTGGAGCCAGGAATCCATGTGCTCTGGGATGGGGCTGTGTGAGGCAGCTCCAAGCTCTGCAGAGGGATTGATTACTCCTAAGAAAGGGTATCACGAGACGCCACATGGAAATATTGATTTGAGGGAACTTGGGATCAAATTAAAAGAACAGCTCCATACCCAGCACTCCCAGTCTGTACTGGTGTGGCAGCCAAGCAAGACCACCAAGCAGCCCACTCAGTTGGGTGCTCAAAACGAGGGCAATGAACCAATTTAAGAACTTCTTCGTGTTCTTTGGATCACGGCTGCAGACTCCTGGCATCCTGCAGGACATGGCCACCATGCAGGTGGAGTCAAATGGGGACAAGAACCCCAAGGAGTGACAAACAGCACCACTGGCAGCTCCAACTGTCTGCCCAGAAAATGGGGAAAGGCACCTGTGCCATTCATGTTGTGAGTTTTCCATCATGCAGCTGAGCTGTATTCAGTCCTGGATTTGGGTGGAGCCTGACGTCTCAAACTACAAGCACCAGAGCTGGACCCAGCAATGTGTAAGGAAAACAGAGGAATTCAGAATAAATGTTTCTGACAAGGACAACCTAAGGAGCTCCAAGCAGAGCCCTGCAAACCAGGGCAGTAATGCTTCCCACCTAATTACCATTAGTCTCCTCCTCATTTACACTTGTCCCACATATTCCCCTTCAGAGGGTCCAACTGACCAAGCAAGGCCATGCAAATACAAGAAAAACATGGCTCAGCACTGTGATAAAAATTTCCACATGTTTCTTGCACTTTAATAACTAAAAAGTCCTGATGGCAGAAGCAGGGGGAGGTGGATGTCCTGCTGCCAGCAGGAATGCACAGAGCTGGCATCCCTGTGGAGGGAGCCCTGGGCTGCTGGGAGCCTGCGGGGCACGGGGCAAGAGCTGCTGCAGTCCCTCTAGGGTGCTGCATGAAGAGGTCTAGAGAGAGACCAGTAACACCCTAAAATCCCTTCTGGGGTGCAGAACCTGTAGGAAGAAATTACCTGCAAAGCCCCTACTAGGATCATGCTCCCAACCCTCCTCCAGTCCCCATCTCCCCTCTTATGGAGAGCCAGGAGGGGAAGGGGTGCTTTGCCCATCACCCCATTTCTTATATTCCTTTTCCATGGAAGGAGGCAAGCACAGGCATTTCTTTTTCTCCCCCACATCCTCCCTTTCTCAAAGGGAGGAGGAAGAGGAGGCAGGCTGTACCAAAGACACAGTTCCCATCACCTTGCATGGCAGCACCCAGCAGCTGAGCAACTCAACTCTCTCTCTCCTTCCTCCAAGCACTAACATGAAAAAACCCACATTTCTCTAGCAAAGCAACATCTCAAGATGCACAAAATCTTTTCCCTGTCAAATAAATTGGATGATGGACCTGGCTGAAAGGTCCAATCTTGCTCCAATCTTGCTGCCCTGGGACTTGGGGCTCACCTCAGCTCCAGTTATTCCTTAAATGCCTGGAGGGATTTTATGACCCCCTCCCTGCTGGGAAGCAGACCCAGATAGCAGCAATCTGAGGATCTATTAAAAAAAGACTGCAAAATTACAGCAAAAACTGGGCAATAGTCACAATGGCCAAAGCAAAGGCATCTGTGGCAGAAGTGTGGGAGGTGGGGATAATCAAAGGGTGCTCCAGACTTGCCGTGTCCTTTCAAGGTGTGCTTGAGTGAGTAGATGACAGAACAACTAAATTAAGAGTAGAATAAGGAAGAAAAAAGCCTCATCACATACTCAGTGTGGAGATCTCTTGGGGAACTCAAATCAGTCTGTACCACCCTCAAACTGCACTGCCCTGCTCTAGGGAGTTTCACTATAAAAACTGCTTTAAAAGCAGTTTAAAAACCCTTCCTTGGCACATCTGAGCCAGGGATCCACTGGTATCATTTCCTGACTCCCAGGGAGTTGGTTTTTGATCACTGGGGCAGCCACAGGACAGGAGATTAGGGTCAGGACATAGGAGTCAGCTTCTTTTGTTAAAGTGCCTTATTTTCTTGGAGCTTTTAAAACATCTTCCTTGGTTTTTCAGTAGAGGGAGGGCACAAAAAAAGTAGAAAAAATAAAGGAATACTGGTTTTATACGAAACAGAGTAGAGAATTAATCAATATTTACACAGATCTTGGATAAGGTTATGGCACAGACTAATAACCCAACACAGCAACCCAAAAAGCAGAGTGTCAAAAAGAAGGGAAAAACCTGTTCAAATGCTTTCAACACCATCCCCCGGAGATCCCAAGTGTAAACGGTTTTATCTAGGAAAAGGCATTTTAACTTGGGCTTTGGTAATCAGGGTTGATTACAGCCCCGCTGCTCACGGCTGGCGGGAGGACGTGGGTGGGCGCGCGACCTCTCCGGAGCACAGCCCAGGCTTAGACGAGTTCAACTTTGGCGTTTGGATAAACAGCCACCACGTCATATCCCTCGGGGGGCTTAACCCTCTCCTTGGCGTGCGTCTCGCAGTACAGCTGCTCCTCGATGAAGAAATAGCCTCTCTGCTTCAGGTTGAGGCCGCAGTCGTCGCACATGAAGCACTCGGGGTGGTAGAGTTTGTCCCGAGCCTTGACGATGGTGCCCCTGGGAGAGATGGCAAAGCTCGAGTGAGGTGGAGAAACAGCGAGCACGAAGAGCTTCTCCTGCTGCCTCAAGTAAAACGGAGTGGAGGAAAGCGGCACGCAGGGACATGTAAGGATGTTATCAGGGGTTCTCATCCCGACATCTCAGGCCACCCAAAGCTGCCGCCTGGCTCCAGGTGTGGCTGCACTGCAGGAAGGGACGCTCCACACCTGGCAGCACCGCTCCACAGCTCAACGCAAAGCAGAGCCTGAAACATCTACACTCAGCCTGCATCTGAAAACGGAGAGCCAGCGTCCTGCAAGGACGGGGGCTGTGCACCCACAGGCACCACAACTTGTGGAGCAGAGACCCTCAGCTCACAGCATCAGCAAGAACGTGGTTACAGGCATCTGCACAGCTCACTCTGAGCCAGCAAATCTGGCTTGAGCAGGACAAAAATTACAACAGAACATAAGTTACAATGGGTCATAAAATACAACAGAACAAAGCAGAAAAACACCTATACTTTCTGAAATAAACAGCCATCTGTCAGAGAGTAACTCTTCAACAACAAACACAACTAACCCACAGCTCTCTTCTTCTCAACACTCAAGGCGTTTCTGCCTGCCCGGCTCTGTAAGGCAGTGAAGGAGTGCCAGTGCTGTGGTGCTATTCATAGTCGCTGGGCAGCTACTACGATAAGCAGGGCACAAACCATCCCATAAATCATCCCTGTTTTGCTGCGAGATTCCCTTAAAAGGGGCAATCCAAACTGTATTGCTCAGGTTTAGATATGGTTAGAAAAAACCAGAAAGGGATTCAAGGTACTCTGCCATAAATTCTAACCCGTGTGCCTGGCAGGACCCAACCCAGCCGTGTCCCGATGTCACCGGGGGCTCTGGTGAGGCACGATACTTACACGATCCCATTCCCACAGCGGGTGCACTCGGGAAGCATCTGCAGCCCGGACATGGGACCGCCAAGCTTTGGCACCGGGGGCTTGATGTTTCGGGGGCTGCTCAGCTTGTCGAGTTTTTCACCTGCCAAGAATTATAAAGATACACATTGAAAACTCAGCCTTCTCAGGGCTGTTTTTTTCTCCTTTTCTTCCCCCCCATCTCTTTTTTTTTTTTTTTTTCCCCTTTTTCCTTAAGGAGTCAGGTGAGTCTCTGCCTGTCACAACAGAATCTGCAACTTCTTGGAAGTTCCAGGACAGCACCACCTCAATACATGAACCTTGTCAAAGTGCAAAGCAGCTGTGGTCTAGAGATGTGAGGTTAATTTGACTGTAATACTATTTAGTGAGTTAAGAATAATAAATAGTGAAGAACTCAGAAAAGCTCAAAAAAAAAAAAAAGAGACATTCCATCACACCAACATTTCAGGTACACTTGGTAGATCCACCATCTGTCAAGGAGATTGAGAGGAAAGAGAGAATGAGGCAAAATGAACCAAACAATAACAGAATCACATGCACTTTTCTTCCTAGAGCACACATTTAAGCTCAAATAATCTAAACCAAAATATTGTGATAGAAGATAAGGTCTGAGGCACCAGGCCTCCTTTCATGAAGGTCCAGCAATGAGAAAGGAAGCAATGAAGATTCCGTGCATATGAACAATATCATGGCAATGTTTTCAGTGTTGCTGTCCCCACTCCCTACAGACCATCTGCCACGTGCCCTTGGATTTTGGAGAACACCAACATGCTTGTTGCCAACCCCAGGACACTTAAGAACTTCCAATATTGACTGTGTGGTTTCCCCCAGCTGAAAACTGACTGGTCTGTTTGGCACCTATCGACCTGTGATTCCTCTGTGATGGCCTAAGCTCGTAGGAAGGAAAAGCTGCTGAAGAAGAACCATTTGGCTCACAGCCTGGAAAAGCAGCAGCGCAGCTCTTGGATGAACAAGCCATTCTCCTGAGTTCTTACTTGCCACCTGAGCCTCCAAAGTGTTTCAGTCCGGGGTGCATCATAAACATGCCCTTCAAGCTCTGACGCCCAGAAGGTCTCAGTAGGGCACAAGCACTTTCTGACCCAGATGTCTGCACATGCTCTGTGCCAGTCTGACAACTTTAGAGCAAAATCCAGTGCAAGTGCCTCCCACAGCTCCAGGAACATCTTTGCCTTTCCTGAAGGGAACTTTTAGCACCTGGAGCCAGTGCATCATCACTGCTGGTTGCTCCCTGACCCCACGCTGGGTCACACGGTATATTTTGAAGGGCTTTGCTTGGAAAAGCTTCCTCCCATGGAGAGACCCCTGTGTAGCGGTGGGTCAAGCCCAAAGGCTTCCGTTCCCCCTGCAGAAGTTGTGGAATCCCAGGGACTGAAACCCCCTGGGGTGGGGTCCAGGGTGGACTGCCCCAGGAAAGGGCTGAGTTCTGACTCCTGTCCCTCAGTCCCTAAATGCATATCATATCTTCCTCTCTCCTGCCTTCCTCCTTCCCAATTGGTCCCTGATGCTTGTCCCTCCCTGACCCTTCCCCATGCCATCCTCAGATTGGTCGATACCCTCAGAATAAAGTCTGGTGTCCTGCTGAGCTCTGGGTCTCTTGTCCCGAGCCCAGGCAGATGGTCACTGCGTGCCTCTGTGTCTGATTGCTCTGGGCAAGGGAACCTCCCTCTGTTCCCTCCGGCTTGTGGGTGCAGGGTGGCTGCTGAGAAGGACGGCGCAGCCTCTGGCCAGGGGACCCTAACCCCGTCTGCGGTGAACCCAGACTCTGGGGACACCGACAGAACACACCAGAAGGCCGCACCAACCCTGGTGGCTGCCCGACCCAGCCCAAACCAACGGCGATAAGTGGCTCCCGAACAGGGACTTGAGGTCCTACGGATCCCAGCTGAGTGACCCGAAATCTCGGTGCACCTTCGAGCAGCCACCACCCTGCCGAATGAGCCCACGGACTCGTTCAGAAGGGAGACCAAGTCAATCCTCCTCAGAAAGAGAGAAGCTTGGGACGCCGGAGAAACCTGAGGAACCCCGTCCTGGATGGCGAGGAGCAGTTTCTAGGCAAGAAACTAACGGTACCGCACTTGGGAATAGAAGACCACGTGGCTCGGTGAGTGCGGCTGTCCTCGCAGTTTCTCCCCCTCCCCCCCGCGATACCCCTGCTCCCCTGTCCAGCGTGTCTCAGGACTGCCTATTGTCCTGGGCCCAGCTGGGAAGGAGGGTGCACACCTGCCTGATCCCTTGGGGTGCACAGGCACCCTAACACCACAGCCCCGCTCTCCAGCCGTGGCTCTGACAGAGGCCAACACCGCCAGCGGCTTCAGCCAAGTGGGTAAAACCAAAAGGACCAACTTCCCACCGGACCCTGCTTCCCCAAGATACAATAAACACAGTGTCTGGCAACGCTCAGAGCTTTGATGCATGCAAGAGTGTCTGTCCAAGAGCAGAGCTACTCCACCCCAGGAGTCCCCCCATGCTCAGCTGGCTCCAGCCAAGCCCCTTGTCGGATCCTTCCGCTGCCTTGCTGGGAATAAACTGAAACAACTCCTCAAGCTGCTGGCTTCCCCCAGCGTGAGACACAGCATGCCTGGACCAGACACGCTCATCTGCCAACATTTAACAGTTAAGCTGTCACTGTCTCTCATGCAGAGCACTTGGATAAGCTGCTTAAAAAAGGAAAGAAGGGGGGAAAAAAAAAAAAAGTATTTTACAGTGAAATGAACCCCACAGAGAAGGCTGCCTGCCATCTTCCCAAACTGTGGATCATTTCCTTCTATTTACCAGCCCAGTCTCATTCTGATTTATGGTCTTCAGAAGGGCAGCAAAATGCTTTAACTCCACAATCTCAACCACGGTACCCCCGTTATGGCTGCAGTGTTTGTCTTTCCTGAGTTGTGATGCCTGTGGGGGTGGGCACTGCCATTCCTCCAGCCTCCACCTCAGCACAAAGTGCTGCTCCCTAAGGGTGTGGGAGAGGGCTATAATGCTTCCAGTAGAAACACATTCCATATAAAACAGGTTGCTGTCCAAGACACCCAGCTCCTCAGGAGAGGAGAGCTTGACTTTAAAAGGACAATGCAGAGCAGGCTCAGGTCGAAATGTATAATTTTAGGCTTAAGGAAAAAGGAGAAGGGGTGGCAGCTGTAAAACAAACCCAGCAGGAACACTTGTGGGGATTGAAAATGTGCTGGAACATCACAGAGCTTCATGCCAGCAGAGATGCTTTTCACTTAATTTCTCATCCCTTGTGAAATAAACAGCGTCAGAACAACCAAGGCATAAGTGAGGCTGTGCCTGCAGGCAGTCACACATCCCCTCCACAGCACTGAGAGGGAGGGTGGCAGAGCCTGGGAGGTGACAGTGACTGCTCCAGCCTGTCCCACGCTGGCTGGTACCCGACAGCAGCCTCCCAGGCTCCAGTCGAACACACGGTGCTGCTCTGGTGATGGGCTAGTGACAACAGAGTGCTGGGATGAGCACACATCCAGGACTGGCTGGACAGTCCCAGGATGTGGGGACTACCCTAGCATCTCTTTGTTCTCCATTCCACCAGTCCACTGCCTTTTCTTTCTCCCTTCCTCCCAGCACTGGGCTTCTGCCAGCCCAGGGCTGTGGGATGTAGGGAGAGGCAGAAGCAAACCAGCAAAGCTTCAATTTTGTTCCCTTTCCCTGGCACAAAGAAGGGAGGAAGGCAGCAGCGTTACTAATTGGGATTAACACAGTCACTTCCCATTTGCTTCTTCCTAAAGAGGAGAGTGGGGGAGCAGCGGATTTGTCCTTGCTCTTGGTGAAGGACTTGAAGGTCCAGCTGGGGCCTGTATTTAACATCAGTTTTTCTTCCAGTCCAGGGGCTGTAACACTAACATGCAATATAATAACATAGCCAGTGCTTCTGAGGTTGATCCTATCTCTTGCTTTGCAGCTGTGGCTCGGTCCCACTGAGAAAACCAATACTGGTGGAATTCCATGATAATCAGAAATTACCTGCAATTGTGCTTCTTGTGAAGCAAGAACCTTCTAGCTAAAGAACAGGCTTCTCCAACACTTTAGATACACAGAAACTGAAGTGCAACAGCCCAACTCGCTACCTCTCACAGCTTCATAATGAGATTTACAGCAGTTGGTATTTTCCCATAAAATATAAGTTCCTGGATTCACATGACTGGAGTATGGGGCCCTTGGAAGGACTCAGAAAGAGGAGTCTTGCCCTAATGATTATACAGCAAAGCCTAAAAATTTGAACACAAAAGCCCCAATGGACTTAAGGTTGAAAGGCAAATAAAAAGAAGCTGAAATATATAGATTGGGGATCTTATTATTTAATGTGTTAACGACATGGGCAGGAAGCAGTGACAGACCTGAGCAGTGAGCCAAGAGCTCCTGATCTCTATCCCTGCCTTGCTGAGGACCATCCCACGTCCTTATGCAAATGCCATTTACTTAACCAGACCAGGTTCTCTGACAGTGATCTTACACAACCGCTTAAGGCCATCACATTTCACAAACCATCTCAGAAAAACAGCTGCCACGCTGGTTGCAAATCCAGCTTTCACACGGTGCTCAAGTCAGCCACAAAATTTGGTAAGCTGGAGTATGTGAAACCCTGATTTGAAACCTGCCACCCCAGTGGTCTCCTCCCAGGAGGGTGCTTGGCTACCAACCTCCTTACCATTCTCACCAGCCTCCAACATGCCCTGCAAGTATCGGAAGGATCCAGACTGCTTTGGCTCTGAAACAGGCTTTTCATAATCCTGAAGCATCTTGTAGACATCCGACTCCACATCAATCCCATTTCTATTCCGTGGGAGAGACTTCACGGGGTCAATGCTGGTGTAAAGCAAAGAAAGAAAGGCTCGAGTCAAACAGAAAGAGCTACTGTCAGCTCATCATGGAGGTATTGAAATCTCCACATTCCCACAGATTCAATTAAGCACCTCTGTTCCCATGTGCTTCCCTGCCTGGAGGTACGTCTGGCCCGAGAACAGGCGCTGAACCAAGGAGGTTAAACTTGTTCCCTGTTGGGCTCCAATTGAGCAACACAGCAAGGGCTGGCCCAGTTAGCAGATGCCTTCAGGAAAGAGGGCAGCTGCTTGCAAACACTGTAAATTGCTTTGCCACCCATGGAATTTATTGAAAAAATGGGAAAAAAACATGCATTTCATTAACCATGTAGGGCAAGGGAATGCACCCACCCCTAGTTAGGGGATCTGGAGAGTGTGTGCCAGGCAGGGGAGCAAAACCCCTCACCCCCGACAAGTGCCTCTTGTGAAGCTGCTGTTGCTGTAGGCACACCACAAACACAGTCCACAGCTTAACTGAGAAAACCACCCCACAGGGCTGCCCTGTACCCCCTCCAGCCTTCAGCCTGGAGCTGCTCCTGCTCTGTGTGAGCAGCATTTGGGATGCACAGACAACAAACAGCAATTTAAACCATTATTCCAGTTCAATCAAAACATGAAAAGCACAGTCTGGAATCAAAAGCGTTTCAGGTACATGTTTAAATGTCCTGCTGAGAGAGCTGAATCCAAGTGCTGTTGTGCTCCAGAGGCCCCAATACACAGCACAGCTCCAGGGGAAGGGGCTCCTTTTCCTTTTTACAGAGAAGGTCATCAAGGTCATTATAAAACCAATGAAAATAGCAAGAGCCCTGAACTCCGTCAGCTTCACATACTTTAGCCATCATCTGTCTCATTTTCTCCACCAGTATTATATTCATGTCTGCTTAAACAAATAAACAAAAGAAATAACATTCATTTTCAAAGAAAGAAAGAAAGAGAAAAAAAAACTCCAGACAAAAGTCACTTTTCAAGAAAGGCCAGAGCTCCATAATCTGGTGGTGATTCCCCAGCAGCCCTGGTCCCTGCGGGAGGGGAGGGCCAGCCTGGGTGGTGGGGCTGAGCACTGGGTCCATCCCTGTGACTCCCGGCCAGTCCAAACCCCGCATGTGCTCTCCAAGTGCCTGTCCACCTTGCTACAGCTCACTCCTGCATCAACTCACACATTTTCAATGCAAAAGGGCAGCTTTTGGCCAGCCCAGCCACATCAAACACCCGTTAAATGAGAATGCACTCCTGCTGCGATCCTATTCAAAGACCCAAGTGAATGTCCTGGCTTTTGGCTCACACGCAGATAACACCAGATTTTGTTCTCTGGTTTTTTTGTGCAGTTTTCCTCTTTCCAACTTCATTAACTTTCCCAGAGCAGCACAGGGAATAAGCTGGCTCGCAGCATCACTGAAACACAGATTCAGACACAGAGCTCCCGCGCTGAAAAGAAACTCTCTTTGCACGTGATGCAGACATTACTTTCTTGCGGGATATTTTGCCAGTTTGGAGGAACATAAGTCAAGATCCACATAAGCCATGTGAAAGCATCCCAGCCCACAACCTGGCCTGTCTCAAAGTCTGAGTTATCCACCCAAACCATTCTTGGCTACACAAAAGCCTTTTCTTTCCTAGGAGCATTATTTATTCCTCAGCCTCCCGGACAGCTGCACTGAGCGGATCTTACACTTATAAACATCCCAGTTACTGGAGTTCATCTTTTCAGCCAGTATCTCCTGCTTCCAAGGCAAGTATTTGCTCCTGGGTCTGTGGCAAGGTGATCCCCACTTCTAGGAGGGCAGCACCCTCCATCCTGCCTTGGATATACACTTTGAAAAAACAGCATATTATTGTCTGTGACACTCACAGAGCCATGGAATTGTTTAGGTTGGAAAAGCCCTCTAAGATCATCAAGCCAAACCATTCTTCCAAGCACTGTCAAAGCCACCACTAAACCATGTCCCCAGGAGGAACATCCACGTCTGTTAAGTCCCTCCAAGTGTGGTGACTCCACCACTGCCCTGGGCAGCCTGTGCCAGGGCTTGACAACCTTTCTGGTGAAGAAATTTTTGCTAATATCTAATTTAAACCTCTCCTCCTCTTGTCTTCCCTGGCATTAATCTCAGCTGGGGGATCGTACCCAGGGGCCACTAATCTACCTACTCACATCAGCAACAGAAGGATCTTCTAGAGATCTGGAGAACCAGCATGTGACTGAGATGCATACCTGAGCATTGCTTCAGCATCACAAGCTTCAATTGAATGTTGCAGTTGCTACCTACATAGATGCGACCATTTTATTCAGAAATTGGTGTCTCCAAACATTTTTTTTCCTTTTCCTTTTTTGTTTTGGTTTTGTTTTTGCTTTTTTGTTTTTTGGGGTTTTTTTTTGGGGGGGGGTTTAGTTTTGTTTGGGTTTTTTTGTTTATTTTGTTAGTTTCTTTTTTTTTGCTCCCACTTACACCTGACCAACGGAGCAGGGGTCCACCAGCCCAGCATCTTAGTGGACTTGGCAGAGTTAGGTAAATAGTCTGGATGATCTGGGAGGTCTTTCCAACTGGAATGAGTCTAAGATTCCATGATCTCTGGAGCTCTGGGAGCACCACAGCCTCTGTGCACTCCCTGAACCTGAGTTTGCAGGAACAGCAGCAGATGGAGAGCACAAGCCCTGCCCTGGCCCTACCTGTGGGCAGGAGAGATGTGGAGTCCACTCAGCTGGCCTGGAAGCGCCGACTCAGAGCTGTTGTTCGCGTAGAGCCGAGTTGGTTGGTGATGCTGCACGTTCAGCATCTGCTTGCTCTCCATGGGGCTGCCCCCAGACCCATGGGGCATTGATCTCCTGCTCTGGGCAGGGCCGTTGTCCTGGAAGGGAAAGAAAGCAGAAAAAACTGAGATTTACAGTGTGTGATGTACATGGAGGGGCTGTGTTGGGACATGCGGTTTGCAGTAATAACATTTTCTGCATGCTGTGGAAAACGGATGTGCAGCAGGAAAATGAAAACTCAGGCTTGACCTGAAGTTAACTTGTGCTGAATCTACATAGCTCCCCTTGGTCCCCAACGAAATGAACTCGCTGTTCCTCTATGGTGAGACACTGCCAAAAATTCTGCATTTATTCTCCTGTAAAAGCGCATTTGCTGTTTCTTTAAAAGAAAGCCTGCGAGTCTGCTTCTCATTCTGTGTTCCATCACTCTGAGGGCACTTGTTGTGCTCCTGACTTCAGGGCCATCACTCCCATTTCCATCAGCAAAACAGGATAAACCCACGCTAGGCAGCTCCACGTGCAGCTTGGGCAACACCTGAGGCCTAGGGACCAGCCCCAGGATTTTCACATGTTCATTTAGAGAGGTTTTCTCCCCAAATAAGATCAGTCACGTACAGTGTGAGAATCACATCAGTCAAGGGTTTAGCTTGGTATTCATATTTCCATTTGCTTTTAAAGTCCCAAGGTAAACTGTGGAAATCTTTTTGTCACATGACCTCAAGTTAGGAACTCAGATGCCATTAAACCGCAGATTTTCCACATTATTTTACCAATGTCAAACATTACCTATGTGTTATTCCACACACAGGGAATTCCACATCTATGGGTGTGCACGGGGCTATTAGTCAGCCCCATCCACACCCATAAACCAAGCAGTACCTACTCCTAATGTCACCTGAGCCAGGCTTTACCTGCAAAAACTCATTACGGGGAGAAGAGCTAATTCCAGCAACTGGGAAAAGCAGCAGGAAGCTGGACACAGCCCATGGACACATGTGGGCTGCTACTGCCAGCCACGTGAGCCACAAACATGCCTGGACTGATGGAAGACATAGATGCTGTATAAGAGGCTGGAATCTGTTTAATCTGGTTTAATTTGTTCTAGGGCAGCTCCCCAACAGAGCTGCCTTCCACCAGGTTTTCAGTAGACTGAAGCTGATGAAAAACCAAGCAGGGAAGGAAAACACCATCCTGTGAATAAATAACAAAGTGCATATTGTGGGGCTCTGATACAAAGCTTACTTTTGACTACAATAATCCAATAAATACTAATTGGAAACAAATGTCTTCCACTGGTGCATAGGAGAATGCACTGGCACTCCCAAACCTTGTAAAAATGAACAGCTAAGGGAAGTCAAAAAACAGATCCTGCTGGAAAAAGATCTTGAAAGTACGACTCTTTAGTTCTTTCTGAGGCAAAACGCCCATTGATAAAACCAAGCTTAACTGAGAACTGCAAGATGGTGCCTTTGAAGGTTTTTTCCTACCATCAGCCGAAAACCTGCAGCCTCCAGCAAGCTCCCAGCAACTTCCCCTGCCTCAGAAGCCGCCTGGAGCCCTCTTGGCACAATTCCCTCCACACCATGCATGCACACACACGTGGGGAAAACTGCTTCCAACATAATAACTTCAAATTGTCTATTAAAAAAGGAATTTTGCTGCCAGGAGTAATATAATTTTAACTGTTCCCCAATTTATATTCTTTAAAATATATATATACATATATATACAAGCAGGCTATGGGCTTCCCATTCCCAGATTTATATTATTATTTCAAGGGAAATAAAGAAAACACTCAACCATGAGATGCAGAGAGGAAAAGAAGGATCATAAACATTTTTTGGAAAAAAAGCAACGGCCCATATGGCTGGGAGCATTGAGAGCAATGCTTTTAGAAAGCCATTACCTTTAATTATCTGTGCCTCATGGCTCAGATTCACATTCAGTTCATGGTGCAGGAGAGGGCTGGGTCCTCTCCTCTGACCTTGGCTCCCCCACAGGGCATCCTCCCGACCTTTGCTGGGGAACACAGGACTGGCAGCTGTTTCTGGAATGGAAACCTCCTCCAGCAAAGGACCTCCACACCATCATCTCCATGGACTTGCTCAAATCCAAGGTAGTTTGTAAAAGGCCGCCCCTTTGTCCTTGTTAAGCTCAGCAATTTGTACATCAAGACCAAATGCTGCTATAAAGCTAAAACTTATTGCTTGGGCACTCTCCAGAAGGCACGGAAGGCTGGTGATGGAAGCATGGAGAAACAGAGCCCTTCCTGCACTGCTTGGCGTCCCCAATGGCCACCAGCTGCCTGTCCCTGAGGCAGGAGGATGCTGATGGCGGGGGCAGCTCATCTGTGCTCAGCCATGTGATAGACCACCGGTGACCCAGCAGCATCCTCAGGGATCAAGGGATCCTCCTGTTGCACAAAAAGCTGTTCCCAGGCCAGAGCTCAGGCTCCTCTTCCTCACAGGCTGTGAGACCTCTGCAAGCCTTTGCTTTGTGCAAAACACTCACACGTTCACCCTCAGAAACCCAGAGCCGGAGAGATTTCTTTCCAGTTGCCAAATTCAAGATCAGTTAAAATTTTCCCCCTTCAGGATCTAATTTGCTTTTCTCCACTGGATTTTCTCCCTGCTTTTTATGGCCTTTCTTAAACGAAGAGTTCGCAAACCTCTCCTAAGAGCTGGCCTGTGCAGTTTCACCAAGAACCCTTTTATCTTAAAAACCAGAAACTCTCAATTCGTTTTCTCATGCTTGGCTTTTTTTTTTTTTTTTAATGCATTTTGCAAAATGTCCTATTTGTCCTTCCACCCTTTTTCAACTGCAAGTCCTTAGCTCTAGAGACCACAGAGATTTAGAGAACATCAGACTTCATATTCTGATCCAACACATTTAAAGTTCATTCACTTCAGTGTGTTATAAATTAGACTTCTAAAAGACCAAAAGTACAAACAAAATAATTAATCTCCTTTTTCCAGACTACCAGACAGAGAATAAAACTGAAGATTGCTAATTTGCGAGGCCAACACTGGCTCCTAGAACCTCCAAGCAAGTCCCTCTACCCATGGCATGATTTGGAAGGGCTTTGAGCAATGATGGTTTCAGCGTACCTAAGGAAACCTTTCTTGGGAGAAAACCCACCAACTGCAGAGCTGAAAAGATCTCTTAAATTACACCTCCAGGCCACAAATCCACCCTCCATCTGCCCATTCATGCAGTGGTAGGGAGAGATTTGCCCAGACAGGACCAGCAGCAGTTCTGTCACTCCTGTGGGAGCTCAGTCCCACAGGAATTGCCTGCACATTGTTAATTTTCCTAATCCTGGGGGTGCTGCTCCTGTTCTCTGTTACAAACACACACCACATGAGACTCAAACACAGCTGAAGGCCATTAACGCTTGGCTCAGCCCAAAGCAGTTTTCTGTTTGATGTTCTTGAGATCCACCCTCTTCCCAAAACCAGACTACGATGGGCTGGTGTCAGCTGAACATTTGTTGCCAAAATGCTGAATTAGAGATGCAAGTGCTGCTATTTGTGCACCAGGAGGCCAAAGCATCCCTCAGCCATGGAGTCACCTGGAAGAGGTGCCTCTTGTGACCATGTTTGGTTACCTGTGTCCATCATTGGCAAGACAAGCCTTACTGCTCCAGCTCCTCCTCTGGCTTCTTTCTCCCTTGCTCCAAGCTTGGGTAACTGAGCCCCAATTGATTCCGGTCTCTCCTGGCAGAGAGCTTTCTGTGGATGAAGTTTTACTGCCTTCATTACTGCAAGTCTCTTTCATGCAAATGTGCCAAGCAATTAAGCCTGAAGCCATATCCCAGTACATCCTGACACCCTCAAGCCAAGACGCAGCCTCTGCATAGAAGACAACTGCAGTGCAGCAGTCCCTCCACTCCTTCTCCCTAGGTTTTCAACAGTAAAGGCACTGCTTCATCTCTGATACACCAGTTCAGAAGTCCCAGAAATGGAAATCTTATTATTACCCCACAGAGGGTGTGTATGGGACAGACAGCATGGATTTCATTTCAATGCAAATAACAGATTTACAGGAACAGAACTGATTCTCCAACAAAAGCCTCAGGAGAAGTCCCACAGGGAGCCCTTAAGACAAAGGCTGCTCCCAAAGCTGGGGGAAAAGGAAAAATTTTAAAAGTTACACTCATTTTAACATATATTTCCCTATAAGCACAGTTGAGATGTTCTGTGTATATGCTGCTTTTACAGACTAAGCAGACTTCAATCTAACTTTCAAAAGCTCTAGCAAGTACGATCCCATTACTTAGCTCAGAAGATTAAAAGATAAGGAAAAAAGGCTGGATCTCGTTTGCTGAGGCTGGATAAACTGAGTGTGTGGGTTATTTTACGAGACAGACTTCAAATACTCTGCCAAGCTCCCCTTTCAATGTATACCACAGTCTGAAGGAAAACCTTATCCATCACATCCTTCTCACTACACCCCTTTCACAGTTGTCAGCTAAATACCAAATTAATTTTTCAGATCTAAGTAAGAGACCAAACTCTTAAAATCAGATGGTCTTTTTGTACCAAGGCGGCAGACAATGTTCACATGCAGCATGACTCAAGCTGGAGCCTGGTGGAGCCCCAGCCCACCTGTATCCCCAGGACAGGCTGTACTGCACAGGGCATGCAGTGACAGGACACAGGGGGAATGGCTTCACACTGACAGAGGGCAGGGTTAGATTAGATATTAGGAAGAAATTCTTCCCTGTGAGGGTGGAGAGGCCCTGGCACAGGTTGCCTAGAGAAGCTGTGGCTGCTCCATCCCTGGAAGTGTCCAAGGCCAGGCTGGATTGGGCTTGGAGCAGCCTGGGGTAGTGGAAGGTGTCCTTGTCCATGGCAGGGGTTGGAATTAAATAAGCTTTACGGTCCCTTTCAACCCAAACCATTCTGCGATTCTCTGAGTAGCACAAAGTACAGCACAAGGCCAGCACACACCTAACCCAGGGACAATCTCTCACAATCAAAGAGCAGTAACATTTCTCCACCTTGGAGCAGCCATGCTGATGGCCACCAGCAAGGCTCTCATGGATGTTTTCTCCCACAGCTCCAGGGAGAAGCTGCACCCTCATGCAAATTAAACAGCTCAGGAGAGAGCTGCAATGCCAGGACTTAATCCCTTAAGCTACCTGGCTCCCCAGCAGTCTCTTAAAAATCCTAGCAATGGAAAGAAGTTACCTAAGACTGTAAAGATTAAAGTCCGTTTGCATTTATCTTGCCTGCTGCAGTGCAGAGGGCACAATTCTAACATCAAGTGTGTGAGGGGTGTTTAACCAGCAGACAGAGCAGAGCTTTGTATGAATGTCTTGGTAGAAGAGCCTTGAAATTTCCTCCGTTCCCCAGCAGCAGCAGCAAGCTCCTGCCAGGTGACTACCTCACCAGAGCTAAGCTGAACAACAGCCTAAACTCGAGAGAGGACTTTCCTTCTCCTTCCCAGTATTCAGGGTCACCTCCCAAGGCCGGGAACTGCTCAGTGCAGCTGTGGGGCTGATGCTCCCACCAGGGCTCAGCCTCAAGCTGTCCCCACCATGCACAGGCTGCTGCTGGATCAGCCTCCCTGCTGACGGAAAGTATATCCACTAGGGAGTGGAAAAAACCTGAAATCATCACAGCAAGTGTCCATCTGCCCCTTTCTCCCGGGGAAGATGCTGCTGTTCCCTTTTCAGTCCATGCTTCCACTGAATCACTCTTCTCACCATCTGGTGTTTGGCTTAAAGGATAAGCCTGGTGAACTTAACACTAACAGACTACATCCTGATTTCATGCTTTCCAGCTTACTGTCTATCTCCTCTCTCTCAGCTGGGGAATTGTGGCATTTTCAGGTGTTATCATATCACACTTTCTGATTTTCTTTCCATAATCATTATCAGCAGTTAATTGAAACTAAAAGCTTCACTGGCAACAAGCTAAGCTTCAGACTACAAAAATATTACATGCTTAAAACCAAAAGGTGCCTACTTCACCAGTGTGGCTTATCTGAACACCTCCTTCTGTAAAAGTCAGGGTAAGGTACACCAGAAAAAACAGCAAAAGCAATAGGATAATATATTTTTTCATTTTGGAATGCCCCAACCTTTTGCTTTTACTAATTACTAAAAAAAGATAAATTCAGGTAGATTAAAAAATTCGTCTCAGCCTTTCCCAGCCCTCTGTGGCACAAGCTGCATTAAGGGATGCAGGCAGCTGCGTCAGCCCGATCATCCTGAGGGACCACAGCGAGAATCCCTCCAGCATCCAGCATCCCTCCCTGCCCCACTGGGGACGCCTCTCTCCACATGCTCTCACCCCAGCAGGTCACTCAAGTGACCTCCAAGAGCAATTAACTCCTCTTAAGTGAGACACAAGGCAAAATGAAAGGCGATCAGCTGTTTTTCCTGATGGATAAGAACAGAAACACTGAGCTACACCCGTGCTTCCAAACACTCAGCACTTCTGAGTACACAAGCAGCAGTTTCCTTACCTGTGTTAACAGAGTCATCACTGAAACTGATGTTATCAAGTAAAATAACACAGTATATGTCTGTGTCAGCACTTAATCCAACAACATTTTGTTTTGTCCTAGACCAGCTCCCACTGTTATCATTTCAGTATTGTTCCTGTGTACCTTCAATGAGAAAAAAACTATTGAAGTTACCTGACAGACGAAAACACCATTTTGAAATTTCCATTCCTGTTTTTTCCCTCCTTTAACCTAAGCTTGTTTTTGCCTCTTTCATATACCAGGACTATCAAAATTCACTTAAAGATGTTAATTTATCTAAGAGATACATAGAGAATTCCACATAAAAGGTTACAGCTTCAAGATGTTACAGTGGTACTCGGAAAACTCCCTTGCTTTCAAATGATGCAATATTATATCACAGGAAGAAAGAAACACAAGTGCACAGCTATGTGTGTGTAACCTCCTCACCCAGTAAATTAGAACACTGTTTATTTTGTGGTGTAAAAACCCAATATTTGGGTGTGAAATGTTGCCTGAGCACCCAGAGCTCATGGCTGATGCACCCAGAGTGGCTGTCAGGATTCAGCATGTTTCTGCTATTAAATCAGTCCTCAAACAACGAGCTGTGAGTTCCCATGGAAGGGAACCCGGGTTCGTGCCAGGGCATGAGCTCATCCTTTGTTTTCCCCAAAGCACGAGGCAGACATTTTCCCTCCTTCCGCCAGGAGAGCAGCAGTCGGTGCCCGATCGCTTGGGACCGCGTCCCGGCAGGAGCTTTCCCAGGAGCAGGCATGGCCCATCCCGCCCTGCGACCAGGGGAGGAAGGAAGGTCAGTCGCCTTGAGAAAGGAAATTCCACCTCTCCAGCAAGGAGGCTTTACCCCCCAGCTCACAGAACTCAGCATGGCCTATGCCAGGCTTTTGCAAAGAAGCACATGGAAGTTTCCTGCATGGCAGCAACCTGTGGAGAACTTAAATACTCCATTTAATTAAAGTTAACTTAAACTAAATCCATTACTCAGTTAAATGAGGAGATATTCACCCTTAGTAAAAGAAGAAAATATAATCTAGCAAAAGTAAATATGAGCATATTTAAGACATTTTAAAAGGTGTTAAAATCAGTGCTAAGCGACAAGTTAGTAGCAAAATACCCAACCTGCTCTACCGCAGGACACCACTTCTGTCCCTGGGTGCCCAGAGCTGGGGCACCAGAGGCTTAGAGCCCCCTGAAGCCCATGTGTGATTTTATTTATTTAATTAGGAGCAAGCACGATCAGCAGTGATACTATTTGTGAGGCCAGGGCAGTATGAAAAACTCCCAGGAATGATGCTGCAGAGCCCACGCTGGGCGGAGGCCACATGCCATGGGAGGTGGCAGGTCCTCAGTCCTGCAGCCACACACACCTGAGCCCCTCTGACAGGAACAAACGAAGGTGTGTTCACATTTCTGCTGGCCTGGCTCACACCCAGCGCTGGATTAGGCTGCTCAAACAGCTACAGCAGACGCAAGTTTGTCCCAGCTCCTCCTCTTTACCCTCTCCTGGCTGGCATTTTCACATGGCGAGCCACGCACCTTGCACCTTATTCTAGTCAGGGCAAACTAACAGTGAATCTCTATGGACTGAGAGCTGGGTGTCAAGACCAGAATAACACATAGGAAAGATCATTTGTAAGTGATGAGCAGAAACAGCCTTCTCATCCTTCCCATGAAACTCCTCTGACACTGTGGAGATTCTCTTCTCCATTACCCAGAGCTCACCCCGAGTCAGGCGGTCAGGCTGGGAAAGCCACTGCTCAGGACACAGCACAAGAGAGGACCGAAAGCACTGACCCACTGCCCTCATCCCTCCCCTGAGAACGACACAGGGGCTGCTCTTCCAGCTGAGTAGCACCAGAATGCCATTCCTGATGGACTGCTGTGGGAAGTGCCTCTCCCTGTCTGCACTGCCAGAGGAAACCCAGCCTTTCACCCCACACAGCTATTTCAGCCAAGCATCCAGGTTTGGGAGGACTCACATCCTATTTCAGCTCTGGCTACGTGCTGCCAATTCAATTTCTGCTGCAATTATTCTCCCACCCACACACTTGATCTACTGTCAATTAGCACTGACAGGGTCCCCACAGCCCAAAGCCCACGTTTCCAGCCCCCCTGGGCCAGAGAGCAGCCAATTCAGGCAGCTTGGAAATGGACAAGAAAACAAACATCCTCTCTTTTTATTAGCACCACATGGCTGTATTTTGACTAGTGAGCTCACGCTACAGGAAGCCAGGAACAGTGGAATCTGCAGAAACTGATGGATGGGTGCTCCCGCTCCCTTCGCCTGCCAGGGAGGAGTGGCTGGGGCCGGGGCCCAAGAGGACACCAACACCGCGTAAAGTGAGACTGGGGATCCCAACGCATCAGCAGTGATGTCATGTCTGCATGATGGGAATCACGAATGCTGGCTGGAAAGCTCCGAGCTGCCCCAGCACCTCCGTGGGTCCCACCTCCACCCATCTCCAGGTCCAACAGACAGGCAGCCCTTCTTTAGCATGAAGTCTGAATGTCACTGCATTTGTGGCCTTCTCTGTAGATCCTTGCTGTTAAGCACAGACTTGTCTAGTGAAACCAACTGATAACCATAATCTGCTTTTTTTAAAAAAAAATAAGAATTTCCCAAAGCTGACTCACTCATCCTGTTCAGTGCTGTTCCCGCTAACTGTGAAAAAGCAGCTCTGAATTTCCAGCTTCTTCAGTTGTGAGGGCAGCTATTCCCCACAGTCACAGCATTAATCAAAGTTTTAATAAGGAGGATTGATTACATTCTTGGTCTCTGAGTAGGGGTTTTCCATAAAGTTCAACTGAGAAACCACAACAGATTTAGAAAGAGGGGAGAGGAAAACTCACCCACCACTCCATACCTTCCAAGTTCTCTTGCATGGAAGATAACTACAAGTCTCACTGCCTTCAAGACAAAGATTACACCTAAATAAACTAAATGGTAATAATAGAAATACAGGTTTCCTACAAATCGCCCAGACTGAAGCATTCTGCTTATGCTCATATGTATGAGTCAAGATTTTCAACAGATCTTTGCCCAGTGTGATGAAAAAGCAGATAGAGTAAACCCCGGTGGAAAAAAGGATAAGTGCTCCACGTTACTGCAAAGGCCACTTGGGGTAAAACTCTCAAAACCTTTTCCAGGGACAACCCCCAACCTCTTTTTGTGATTCGAGGGCATAATTCCAGCAGAAATTTTTCCCTGTGTTTCAAAGCAGATTGCTTTTTTCCAGATGCGAGTAAGTGCACCTAAAGGTTGCACATATTGAGCCAAGTTATTACTTTACAATAAGATTTTTCTTCCTCACAATCTAGTAAATGCCTTTGCTAGAGGGGCTGGGACAGCACTGGGTCACCTGGCATTGCCCCACGGGCACTGAAAAAAAAAAAAAAAAGAGCAGGAATCTGCTGCCTGTAATTGTGCACTCTTGTTCACATACCTCTTTCGGTGCCCTACCACAAACACATCTGCGTTACCCACCTACTCCCCAGATTTACATATTTTCAGTGGAGGTCTGGATTCAGAATAGTCCATTCCTACCCCCTTCATTACATTCTATAAAACTGTCTAATTTTTAAAAAGATCCATATGTAACATATATTAATAATCAGATTCAAATCCAATCTGCATTAAACCTCAAAAATGTTGTATCTGGCAGTGGAACTGCTGCACATTTGTTCCTCATTTAATATTATTCATAGGGTTTGGGCACATTAAAGTCTATTAAGAAAAAATATCTGTCAGAAAAGATGGCTGTAATTGATAAATGAAGCAAACACAGCCAGAAGGCAAAGCCCGAGCTCACAGATCACCCTGTCCTGTCAGTCAGGGCAGGGAAGAAAAAGCCCCATGTGCCGCTGGTGTGCGGTACCGGGGCAGCTCTGCAAGTGCTGCTGTGCCTCTGCCTGCTGTCCCCGGGCAGCAGTGCAGAATATCTGCAAATTCCATGTGGCTGCAAGGACCAACAGACTCAATAGCCCCACACATGAGTCTGCTTCTCATGGGGTTTGGAGCATCTCACCCCGTCCCCTTCACTCGGAAGGGTCCCTGCTGCCAGCGCTTTCTCCCCACTCTGCACTGAAGGAGACACCATTCCTTGTAGCATCACCCCCCCTCTTCCACCCTTGCAGCTCTTGTATTCCTTCTGGACTGAGCCAAGGGAGGGCTGGGGGGGGCACCTGAGATCCTTGTCAGGACATCCTAAATGCCTCTCTGGAAAGGAAAAACTGAGATAAACCAGCAGAACCTGCAAGTGTGCACTTTGTAAGGGCTGGGAAAAAAGCACAGAACAACACATGACCTAAACCCTCTCTGTGGAGAACGAGACCATCTGAGCAATATTTGAACACTCAGCATCAGCCAAGAGCTCTCCCCATTGCTGGGGCAAGCACAGGGGATTCTGTCAGCCTGAACTAACCTACTTAGGTGTCCTGAAGGCTGCAGGCAGCCCCAGGGCCTCTGGCACTGCCCTGGGAGGGTGGACAACCTACAGCAGTGAGAAGCCTCAGCAGACTCTAGCCCTGCCATCCATAACCTCAGGCACCTGGGAAAGCTGGCAGCACAGACATCAGCTCAGCACACACCCAAGGGCGAGCCAGACAGCAGGAGCTGCCCTCTGCCCATATATCCCCCATGTCTCCTCTCTACAACGTGGACTGGCACGTCCAGAAGTTGACAATCCAGTACCACATAGGCAGAGTGGGAGAAGAGAAACCCCATTCCTCTTCCCATTGAGAAGCCAAAGGAGAGTGAGAGTCATCTTTGACCTTGCTAACAAACCATTAGTCAAGAGATGGGTAGGAAGGATGGAGACCTGCTCAGCTCCATCCACTGCCTGGTTGGTGCAGGAGACAGGGTAGTGAGGCAGGGCAGGATACAGGCAGAAGGCGCCAGCAAACAGAGCTGAGGGCAGAGGGAGGAGAGAAGCTGCAAGATAAAGAAAAGGAGGAGAAGAGAGTGAGAGAAAAAACCAACAAAAAAAAGATGAGAATATCACAAAGAAAAGAAAAGAAATCTACCACCATGGGAGGTCAGTCACTGTCACGGGATTGGGAGGGTGCAGTGGATTTTGGAAGCAGCCGAGGTGGAGGCACACCAGCCGAGGCACACGCAGACAGACTCTGGGTGTGCAGTGCCTTGGGAAGGGCAGGCACCACGCAGTGCTGTCAGAGGGCTCCTGACAGCTCCATCCAAAATAATGCTGGCTATGAGCCTGGTCACGGCCTCAGCGGGGTCAGTGCTGGGGGTTACCCTCCATGTGCTGCCCAGCCTCCTTGTGCCCCTGGCAAGCTGATCCAGAAAAGCCTGGTTCGAGCAGAAGGCAATGACAGAGATGGGCTTACGCAGATCAGCTCAGGATCTGGCTCACCGTGGGAACCAGGGCTGTACCAGCCCAGGGAAAGCACAGACAGACCTGCATGGAACCTAAAATCACACATGGAAAACTCCTTCAGTTCTGGAAGGATGGCAGAAGGAGCAGAGAGCTTTCCAGACTCCAGACATGGATCTCCTCTCCCCAAAAGCAAGCTGGGAGAGCAGCAGGTGTGCAGGGCTGCAGCTACCATACCTGTGGGTCCGGCTCGATGTTGATCCGGTACGCTTGAGCCTTGCCATCTTCCAGGACAGGGGGTGACCAAGTCTTCCCTTCAGCTCTGCAGTGGGAAATTAAGTAAACTCTACTTAAACTGCGTTTAAAAATCCCAAACCAAAGCAACCCCCCTCCCCCCCAAATAAAACCCACAAAAATCCCAAAGAAAGAAACAGGCTCATTAAACAAAACAAAAAAGCAATTAAACAAATGAAAAAACACCAACCCAAACCACAATTCAAAAACCCAAAGGCCAAACATATATATAGCATATATTAATTCCCTGACAGGCATATATTATATATGCATTTGTCCAAAATTATCCTCAGAAACAGTACAATGGTAAATAGAGAAGATGACAGTTTCATGCTACTAAAACCACAAAGCTCAGAACCATTCTTGAACTACAGGCTCTGCCTCTGTTTGGGGTTTAAGAGACAAAGTTATTTTGGTTCAAGAAATCAGAAGACAGGCTCTTAGTGGCTCCTGTTTTGATAATTCCTGGCTTTGTCCCTTTATTCTGGCCCTGAATTCAGAAAATATTCCGATTACATGTGTGTATAGATATATGCATATATATATGTGTGTATATATACGCAATCCCTGGCAGGCCTGTGTACTAGACCACATCAGGAATTCTATAAACACCTTTCAAGGAGAAGGCTTACACCACCCTGTATGAATCATCTTGACCCTTTCAACAGCTGCCAGATAGAAAAAGCCCTAAAAATACAGTTTCCATTCCCAAATGCATCCTCACTCCTGCCAAGGCAGAGCAGAATGCTGTCACTGTCCAAAGATTTTCCATGTGCCTGATCATTTTTTTTCCCCACACAGGCATCTGGGGGCACAGCTAGAATGTGATCTCCAGCACAGACATCCTACATTCAGGGTATGAGGGAGCTGCAGGGGCCTGGCCAAGGTCCAGCAGGTTCATACAGAGGCTGTTCAGGATGCAAGGAGGTTAAGTTGGAAGATGCAATCTCCATTAAGTTCAAGATAAAGCTTTCAATGTGCAAACTATTCTGTTTGTCATTGCAGTCCGCATATGCACCATTTCACAAAAGTAGGTCTTGTTCCATGGGCACAGATGCATCCAAGCATCCTTTGTGGACTCTCACCCCTGCCACATACCACATTCGCTTTCAGTTTAATTATCTGCAGAGTCCAAGTTTGAAAAATAAGGAGCATGATTTTAACCCAGGAATTCTCGAGGTGATTTTTTACCTTTGGTATTTTGCAGCTACACAAGTCAGCATACAAAGCTGCCTTTCCAAATCGAGGGTCTGACCCAAAACCTACCAAGTGAAGAGACTCCCACTGACTTGAACACATTTTGGATACAGCCCCTGAGGATTTCAGCTTTTTTTCCTCACTACTGCCATCACAGCTTTTTCAACATGGAGTGATTACTCTCTCTAATAGCTAGATATCTTTTTCTGATAATTTACCTTTACTGTAATTGTTTGATTTCAGGTTGGGACAATTCACTAGAAACCGGTCTTTCCAACTGGGGCAAAGGAAACAGTCCCTCCCAGGAACATCAGCATTCCCAGCAACCCCGACTTGCTTTTTGCCACGATCTGGTGCTATGTATATTGCTTCCACATTGAAAATCAAATCTGGAGGCCCAGAACAATGGAAATGCCTAATTACATTGGCAGGGATCACCATTATTATTTCCGTGCTTTCTCCTGCACTGAGCCAGCCCGATGAGCACTTGCAGTGCCCTGAGAAGGGTCCATGATGACATTCCCCCCGCTCAGCTCTGGAGCTCACATGCCAGACACAGCTTAGAGCATCCCCAAAGGCTTCACCTTGCCGGTAAATGAGAACAGAAAGTGATTCTGACTGCAGAAGATAAGAGCGATAGCAGTAAGTTCACTCAGCGTGAAGGTACAGCATTTGGTCACTAGTACTGCCAGCACTTCCCAGCTCCCCACACCCCTGAGAGAGATCACACTGTCTGTACCACAAGGCAGATAAACCTGTGCTTTCCAAAAGTCATTATGGGCATATTTACACTTAATGACAGACGTGGACAGACTTCAGTTTGCATGGAAAAGCCCATTCTTGGTTAATGCTATAATGATTAAACTCAAGGCTTCACCATCAGTTCTGCAGAGCAACCAGAAGTTCTTGGTATAATTGAGACCAACTCTAACAGCTTCCAGTGACAGCCTGAACAAAGCCAGGCTCACGTCAGCCCCAGCTTCCACTTGAACTACACTGAAACAAGCTGATACAGCACAATTTGGGCTCCACTCGGCACTCTGAAAAGCAAAGCAAAGGCGACTGGGAGAAACACCAGCCTCACCAAAGAGAAAGGCAAGTTCTAAGTCTGATGAGCATTTATGCTCACACAGGGAGACTCCCTCTTTTCCCTGGAAACAGCAAAATACCATGTAATCCGAAATAATCCAAAATAATTAAGAGATGACTCTGCCTGAGAGCACGATGCTACAGGCAGCTACTGCAGGAGGGGCTGATGCTTGGAGCTCACACCCCAGCCCTGGCTGCAGCAACACCCCATGCCCACATCCCCAGCAGGACCTGCAGCACAGGGGTCCCCTTCACAGCCCAGAAGAAGCCCCAGAGCAGTGGGGACTTGGGGGTCAGCAGAGTCACCCCGAGACACCACAGCAGCAGGTTCACCCTACCAACAGTCAGAGCTTTGTGTTTAGGCAACAGCAAAAACCCAGCACACTTTTCATACGTCACAGGCAACAGATCAGGCATCACTCAAATGTTCCGAGTTGTTTAATTTACAGCTCAAGGACAAGAAAAGTGCTTTCAGATGTGCTATAGGGGATTAAAGGCAGCTATGTGGAAATCATTACCCTGTACTTACACGACTCTGCTCTCTTAATGGCAGCTAGGACAATCCCAAGAAAAATAACTTGACCTAGGTTAGTGCAAGGCCTTCCACACGGGGCTTCGTGGGAAATGGACCCGTTAACAGGACATCACTAAAAAAAACAAAGTTGCAGACACCTTTTATCCCACCATTTGCTTTCTAAAAGTCTCAGAGCCATTCTCAAAAGATTACTTGCATATGCTCACATATTTTACCAGAATGTTTTTTCACCTGGTAGTGATCTGCAAGTCTCACTCTCAACATTTGTAGAGCTGCTTTTAAGTTGAAAGAATTCCTGTGTCTTACCAAATTTCTAATTTCTCCATCCCCTTGTAAACCAAGATTTATCACTTGGGGAAGGGCCAGCCTGGATCCAGGTCACTGCCGTCTATGACCATGCAGCCGCAAACCACCAGAATAATCACATTGCTGTATCTCACACCCTTTCTTTGGGGGCTGACTCCAGGGTCCTGTCCATCTCCTGACTGCTCTCCATCTCCCACCATGGCACATCACTATGATTTGATTGTTATCACTGATACGGCCATTAGCCTTCTAAAAGCTGAACTCAGTCTGCAGTCGATGCTTCAGTCGATGCTTCAAACTTCCCAGGATTGTGAACCTCACAATAACTGCAAGGTGATCCATTCTCTGCAAGGTGAGTAGCACAAGAGCTGAGCTCTGCTGAGCACCCCAAAGGATCCAGCTTGTCCAGGCTACGTGAAAAAGAAGCTGCAGAATTTCTCCTCCTTCATTCCTCTCAGCTGAAACCATTGTGTATTGCTCTGGAAAGCTGCCGGTTTTCCTCTCTATTAGTCCTCAAGGAACTCCAGAGGGGAAGCTGTGATTCACTTTTTCAGTTGTACTTTTACTGGAAACTTGAGAACATACATTGTCATCCTTCCCATCTTCCAGCAGCTTGCCTGTGCTGCTCACAGCTAAGAGACCCCAACAAAATCCCCAGGAGCTAGGGGAGATCGGAGGAACATCAACTACGTGAGATTCCAGGGACTTTTGGGGTTACATGTCCAGCAGATTCATTACTGGGCTTTCTCTCTCACAGAAACTTCCAGAAAAACTACATCTCTGTACAGAGAGCAGCATAGATAGAGACTCTTCATACTCAGTTCTCCAGGCAGACTCAACAGTGGCACACACACCAAACTCAGGGGGAAGAAATTGCTTCCAGGATTTATTTTAGATAGAAGGAATCAAAGCTGAACCTTTGACGATTTATGCTTTGACACCACAGTCAGGAAATAAATTCAACTCAACCATGCCGGGGTTCTTTGCATCTGGGGCCTGGCAGATGCTGCCAGTCCCCCAGCAGGCACTGACCCTGTGCACAACAGCCTCAGTGCTGTCACCAAACGAATGGGATTGGACTGGGAATCATAAAATCATGAAGGCTGGAAAAGCCCTCTTAGACCATCAAGCCCCACTGTTACCCCAAGCACTTCCAAGCCCACCGCTAAACCACGTCCCCAAGTGCCACATCTATGTGTCTTTTAAACCTGTCCAGGGATACAAGTTCCCTGAGCAGCCTGTTCCAGAAATTTCCCCTAATGTCCAATCTAAACCTCCTCTGGCACAACACACTAACACTCTTCTTGCCTGTTAAGGAATTTCTTGTGTAACTTGGAGACAACTTCACAGTGAGTAAAAAGAACAAGTTTTACCAGGTGTCTGAGTAATAGTTCATGGGGCTGCTCAACACCCCAGATCTCCTCCAACCAGCTGCCACAGAACTGGCCTGACCCCTCCTGCACTAAGGCAGGCAAAGTACATCCCGTGCTACCTTGGCTCGAGATTCAACAGCTGGGAAGATGATGATGGAACAGCTGCCTAATTTATCATCAGGGCAGCCTGAACCATCCCACTAAACCCTCATCAGCACCATCACTGTCTTCCCCACAGCCTCACTAAGCCCACGTGAACTCCTGGCCTCCCATTTCGGAGCTGTTAGCCACAGCCTGAACATCCAGCCCTTGTTCCAGGGATGTCCAAGTAATTCCTCACACCTTACATCAGTGCCCACATAGGCATCACTTACATCAATCGACTCCTTTAGTGAACTGAGACGGATTTTCAACCACTTTGTCTCAGAACAGTAAGGCCATTGTGCTGCCTCCCCTTTCACAGCCTCACTGCCCAAGGACAGCCTTGCACATGTTGGGGCAAAGCAGGACCCAAAAAAGCCAGGGACAAGGCACTGATTAACTTCAGGGAGGTCAGGGGTCTGGCCAAGAAAAGAGTTAGAAAATGGAGGGTGTGAAGAAGGAGGGAAAACCCCCTCAAGAGATTTGTCCTTGATAAAGGACAAAGAGACAAAAAAAAAATTCCAGTGTATCTGCTAGTCCAGCCTGAGAGCAGGGGCAGCTTCACAGACTGACTGTGGGATCCAGGGGCACAGGAGAGCCACGGAGCCCAACACACTTGAAAAGCTGTGACATCCCCTTGCCAGCAGTTTTCCCCACGTGGGCGTGGGGCCAGCTCCTCCAGGAAAGCTGCAGCACAAGCCTTCACCCTCCCAGCTGGCAGACAACAAAAGGTTCAGAAAAAGCTGCAGGCTTGCCCTGGCCCTCTGGCACAGACGGGCAGGTCTGGACAGTGCTGCCAAGGGCTTCCTGGCAGTCTGTGTCAGCAGGAACAGCAATACCACGAGGTCTCCCATCCTGCACCCAAGGTCCTTTGGGTGCTCAACCCTCTGCTTCAAGCAGTGATTTCAGCAAAAAACAGCTCCAACCCAATTTTATGGCTGCCTTTATGGCTGCATGATACTCGGTCTTGGTCAGGCCATTCAGTAACTCGCCCTTCTTGTTTTCCCCACATTCTGACTTTCCTACTGAACTTCTAGTCAAAGGGCATTTACTGACCAGGGTCTGAAAACAAAACCCATCTTGTTCTCTATCTCAGCAACATATAATGTCAAGGGTTGATGGAGAAAGGGCATGGAATGGAGCAGCCCAGAGGGCACCACGGGGCTGGAAGCACTGCCCGGCTCCCTGACCTCCCTCCACACCCACGCCTGGCTGGAGGAACCCTGCTTTGACAAAACAGAGTTAACACCAAATTTCATGTGTCTTCACTAAAGACATACAACAAACAAGTTTGCTATTTCAAATATATTTCAGACAAACACACTTAAAAATAAATCTCCTTGTGTTGACTTGCAAACTGCATTTTGTTGAAGGCAGTGTACAGAAAAAAAAGCTGCTTGGAGAGCATCCTCTGCCCTGGGGAAAAGATTTTAATCCACAACCCTGAAGGCAGGGCTTTCTTAGACTCAGCCTCAGAGCAGAGCCCAGGGTGGTGATCCACAGCCACGACAAACAGCAGTGGCTGGACATGCACACAAACCAACAAAACCTAACAAAACCCCTCCTCACTGCCCCAGGACATGGCTCCCTGGGCAGGACCAGGTCACCCCACACTCCAGGAGGCAGATCCCGGAGCAGGGATCCACTCACACCCAGGAAGGAATGCCAGATGTACTTCCAGCAATGACTAACTGGGCAATAGGATCCAACACGTCACTTGGGAGACAGGAGAGAGATCCAAGAACCAAATCACTGTGCACTCACTTTGGGCCAAACTAAAAATAGACCTAATAGTGTATCACAGGAACTGCTGTCCTTACTGCAGAAAAAGCAAACAACTAAGTTTTTCCTGTCAAGA
The DNA here is from genome assembly GCA_013397895.1 of Origma solitaria. Lineage (NCBI taxonomy): Eukaryota > Metazoa > Chordata > Aves > Passeriformes > Acanthizidae > Origma > Origma solitaria. The sequence continues at coordinate 2,249,741 of VZRL01006154.1, read as the reverse complement.
AAAATGCCACTCTCATGGACATCTCTGGGCACTGACAAGGTGAGTTCTGCCCTTGGAGAAGCCACCAAACTGAGCCAATAGTAGGATCTCCAAGAGGAGCCACCCTGTGCTGAACTGCTCCTCACCTCATCATCAGTTCCTGCCTTGCAGAGCCCTGAGCATTTATTTTTGCCTATGAAATACAAAAGCCTTTCAAATCTGCATTTTTTAAGATTTTAAAGCCTGACAAAACCATTGCAATCCTCTCACTTAGCAAAGCCCAACCACGTCACCCACAAACCCTGCACCACTGCAAGGCTGTGGGCCACCACCAGCAACATCTTCATTAGATAATCCACCACCCTCTGGACACACCACGAGGTCTCACTGTTAAAAATATCCACACCTTGGTAGGTACAGTTGGGAAAAACCAACCTGAAGCCACAGACCCAACACACAGCATCCTCCAGATCACCCTGAGGTCATGAATGAACATTTCTGCACCTCAGGGAAACCAAGCAGACAGATCATTCCTAACCCCAGCAAGGCACATACCAGCACTGCTGTGAGACCTCTGTCTTCCCCTACACCACCATGCCACAAGCCCTGCCCTGTGCAGGAATCACAACTTAAGAGAGGAGATGCACTTTCACAGATACTCAAGGGTCTAATCTCAGCCAAAAAACAAATGCCAGTTCATATGGTGGCTAAAATGAGGTGCAAAGTGGGAACTCAGCCCATCAATTCACACAGGAGAAACCCTCCTACATGAGAATGGAACACTGCCACGCTGCAGGTGAAAGTTGTTTTCAGCAAAACTTGGTTCTAACTCCCAACGAAGCTGTTCTGCTGCCACACCACCCCTGCAGCTGGTGGCTCACCGAAACCTCCTGCTACTGCTCGAGGATTCCCTCTTCTTCCAAGCAGAGCTCGAGCAGCCTGCAGACAGTCAGGAAGGGAACCCTTGTCCTGCCCTGGGCACAGCTCCTGTTGGGGGCTAAATCAGCCAGTCTCCCTAAAACTGCTCCAGATGGAAAGCAAAACAACTGCCCTCTTTGGCTATGGGAAATTCCACCTGTGAGAAGGGGTTTTGCTTGTTTTCCTCGTTTTCTTTCTCTCCTAATACTGAAGCCACATCATCTGTACACCAAGGGCTGCGCTCAGAGGACCCTGCTTCAGCCAGGCAGCTCGGACATCCCTGTCGGAGGAACCCCAGGGAACCACGGAGGCTTTGCTCCATTTATGGCAGCACTGCTTCCCTGCTGTCCAGGCGTCCAGTCAGAACTACATGGGTTTCCAAGAAAAGTATAAACAGTAAATGATAGCTCTTTATAGCAGGAAATGCCTCTTTAATCTGAAGTGGAAAATTATATCCACTTATTTAAACCTATTACAGACAATATTAGCCATTTGTGAGCTTTATAAGGAGCGCTCATTTTGCCTGGGTAATTTGTGATTTTGCTACAGAATTAATTGCAATAGAAATCAAAAAACCCCAAGAAAACCAAATCAACCAAAGAAAAAACCCCACAAGGAAATAAAAAACCACAACACACATACAAAAAATCCCCAACTAAAAAAAATCCCCAAAAAACCCCCAATACCAAACTCATGCCTTCATTTTGCTTTGAAATACCCTAAAAAGTGAATTTGGCAGGACCGTCAAATATATAGTCATTGAACAGATGCTTAGGAAAATGACAGGTGGATGCTAATGAAGTGGGAGGGTTTGTCCAAAGGAGATTTTAATCCCCAGGCTACTCTTGCTTGAGTTGACACAACCTCAAAGACTTAACCCAGGCCACAGCCTGGACAAGCCTTACAAGGCACAAACGATAATCCACATGCATAAATGAACAGAACACATTTTTTCCATCTATGATCCATTACAAATCATTTTGTTTTACTGGTTTTAAAAACACAGGACAATTACCCTGACAATGGGGATGGCTCCAAGATCCAAACCTGAGGCCACATCTGCTCCAGGGCCAGCCACAAGCCTTGTGAGCAAAACTGACCCAGGAGCACATCAGAGAGAACCAACCTGTTCACGGAGAGCAGCAGCTGGTCCACACACGCTTTGATCTTGTTTTGTGCTTCTAGATGTGTCATGTTGTCCGTGTTCTCTCCATTAATTGCCAGAATAACATCTCCTGGGCACAGGTCTGCCATGGCTGCTTTACTGCCAGGGTTTATCTGGGAAAAATAAAAGGATTACTTAAAAGAATGCTCGTTTGTTGTTTTTTTTTTTAAAAGGAGTCCAGTTTCTTGGAATAAGATGCAGGTAAAGAGAACAGTTAGCTCTGGAGAATATGTATTTTGTCTTCACCAATGGTATCTACCTAAGGTTGGATGTCAGAGGTCTCAGGTAAGCCCCAATTCTCCAACGGCCATCCCCTACAACAACATGCTTTGAAATAAGGGATTTCAGTCAATCCCAGCCACTGTGTGACCAGGCCCCCTCCTCACATTTGTCTCTTGCTTGAAATAAATGTAATACTCTCTTACCAAAGAGATGCTTCACACTCCTTTGGCTTGCAGGCCTTTCATGATGCTGCAAGAGTCAATCCCTAAGGAGCACATGAAAACCTCCTCTCTGGTTAACCACCCATCCCCCTGACTGCAGCCTGGGGAGAGGTCATGTTTGACATCACTGTTTCTGGACTGTCATCCAAATAACTTGTCTCTTTCTAGCCCTGCATGGTCACTGTTCCCGGAGGGATTTAGCAGATGTGGCACTTGGGGACATGGTTTAGTGGTAGCCTTGGCAGTGCTAGGGTAACAGCTAGACTTGAGGATCTGTAAGATCCTTTCCATCCTAAACGATTCCATCATTCTATTCTATAAATATCACACAGCTTGTTAAGCCTCCACAATTCTTTCCTTCTGGTTTTGTAGGAGTGCCAGAACCTTATAAAACTTCTAACTTCTTTCCTGAGAAACTAATGACAGGCCCAGGTACTGTTTGTGGTAAGCCATAAGACCAATTCTGTAGCCCATAAAAGAGGTTCCTGAGAAATTACCATTTCATTTACATCATCCTAAATGTGGTTTTAATTTTTACAATAATACAAAATGATGCAAGGCGTAGTCAGAACAGGTAAACATGTATGGTTAAATTTTTAATAGCTATGTTTGCCCTCTAATTTCCTCTTCAGTTTATTCAAAGCATCTGCTAACCAAACATGTTTTATCAACTAAGAAGTTACGGGGAGCCTGATTTTTGGTTATTCATATGTCACTGTGTTAAAGCGAGCCAGTGCTTTGATTCTGTTTACTCTTGATTTACAGATTTAATTTTATATTTACAGATAAAATTCCCTGTCTCAGGTGGTGGGTCTCTGCCCCACGCTGCTTGAGAGATCCAGACAACAGTAGCACTGCTCCACCCACACCCTCCCCTCTGACATGGGTTACAGCAGTGCATGACAGCAACCACACCCTGACAGACCAGGTATAGTTTTTCAGACAGTGAGACCAAGTAGAGCAGTTCCCCAGAAGCCCCCAACCACCACAGTGCATCATTAAACACGGGGGTTTTTAGAAAGGAGGCATGCACACATCCTGGCTTTCATCTTAATTTCATAGAATCCTGGAATGGCTTGGGTTGCAAGGGACCTTGTTGGAAGACAATCTTGTTCCAAGCCCCTGCCATGGGCAAGGACACCTTCCACCAGACCAGGCTGCTCCAAGCCCTGTCCAACCTGGCCTTCAACACTTCCAGGGACAATTTGTTCTGTTTTTGTAGGGAATTCAAAAAGGATTTAGTATTAGCATAACAGCCCCTGTGGATTGTACTGGAGCTACCCCTGGTGAGAAGCAGACAGCCCCAGTGTAACACGGGCCTGGGGCAGTGCTCCCTGCGTGACCACAGGCACTGACACCACCAAAACACAAACCTGCAGGTGTTTGAGGAGCTCCAAACCACTTCTGACATTTAAGCAGAACTGGCAGCCCACTTACAGCTTTTGTCGCATTGTCAGAATAAATCAGTATTTGCCATTTGCTCTTCAATAGTTTCAGCTTGGCTCTCCCAAACCTGCCCAGGCCAGCCCCTTGCAGGCTGTCCATGAGTCAGCCCAGAGCAAACAACGGGAGGTGTGCTCCAGCTCCACACACATTAGCTGGGACACAGGACATTTCAGCCCAGGACAGGATTATTTTCCCCCAGCATTGTTAGGTTTTTTTGGCATTAGGGTCCTTCTACAACCACAGAAGCTGCCAGGCTCATCAGAAAATCAACCTGAAGCTTAACCAGCAGCTCCAAGGAAGCACCTCCGTGCTCTTGCCTGCTGTTATCTGCTTCCCTCAGTGTCCACCCCACAGCCCTGGCTGCCAGCAGGCTTTTAGACTAACAGACCTTCAGCTTAACCCAGGACAATTGTATTTTGTTCTTGTCTATTCAGTGCTGTCTAGATGTCTGATGGATTTTTCCCCTGCACTGATCTTAACCAGGTTGTAGCTTCCTTGGAGAATAAGCTGTTCACAAATGGGGCTCTTAGCTGTTTCCTATTTTCAGTTTCTGCTTTATTTCAAATTATTTTGGCAGTATTTTAATATTAGCATTTTATGCTAGCTGTGGAGATGACCAAGGGCTTGAAATGGAACTGTACTCCAAGAACTCATTTGAGATATAGCATCAGTGTCTCAACAGCTTGGGAATCTTTATTGTAATGTCTGTCAGGCCCAAAGTTTGTATTTTAGTGAATAATATTTAAAATACTGTAGACGAAGTTCTCCAAACTCACAGCTGTGCAAAGCCATTGACACCAAGCACTCCACAGAAAACCTGACAAGGCTGGTTATGGTCAGTGCTGTGCCTGAATCCTCGTGCAGGGGCTCTACCTGCTTTGGACACAGTTTAGGGGTGGCCTTGGCAGTGCTGGGTTAACAGCTGCACTCAGTGATCTTAGACATCTTTTCCCACCCAAGCACTCTGAGACTGTATGACATTAGAGCCTGGCAGGGCACAGAGGTTTTGGGATGGAGCTTCTATCAGAGGCACTCACTTGTGCCTCTCTGCAGAGGGCCCTCAGGTCTGCTCTGAGCGAGAACCGCAGTGTGCGTGACATCAAGGAAGCACACATGAATTTGAGAGTAATCAGATACTTCACAAAGTCAAAAACACTGCAAAGAAAACCTGCCCCGAGTCACTGCAGCCCCGTGTTCTTGAAAGGGGCCTCCAAAGGAGCTGACGTTTGAGAACAGGAGAGGATTAAGAAAAACAGTAGGAAGATTTTATTTGGTTTTGAAGTTCTCCATCTGTGCCAAGAACAAACCATTTCAAAAATCAATGCTGAATGAACACAGACCAAGCCCAGACCGATGGGTACCTAACTCGGGGTGGTGTGAGCCATCCACCCACCACAGGCAGCAGTGAGTACCCCAAAGCCAAGCCCCAGCTCAAGCACCAGGGCCAAACATGGGCTCTGTCCTGCTGTGCCCTGCATGTGCCATGCCTCATCCTGCCCCGGCTGGGAGCCTGCCAGGAGTTGGGCTGCCTGTGTGCTTTTCTCCAGTGAACACCTCGGGGAGGGCAATTACACAGCAGCAAGGAAAGGAGTCAGCCCTCACACCGTGCCAGCCCCCAGGGCAGCAGGGCCCCACACAAGCGGTGGTGTTTCGGGTGGGGAACTCTGGGGGTGGATGGGGTGGTCAGAGCCCTCACACCAGCAGCAGCTCAGGGGATCTTGCTCCCTGTGAGGCCATGCAGCTCCCAAAGACCTCTGCTTGTGCCGTGGGGTCACAGCAACCTCAATACACCTTCAGAGCAGTCAAGTGTACAGCACGGAGAGCCAAAACCACAGCAAACACCGCGGGCTTAAAGAAACATAAATATTTTTGTTACAATTCCCCTAAAGGGGTTTTTTTTTTTCAACCAGACAAGAATCCTGCCTTCTCTGGAAGCTCTGAGCTCCCAAAGACAACTTCATGAAGCACTGAAGCAGCACTGAGGTGAACCCCCAGCCATCAGTTAACTCACACTCCTGGTTCCTGCTGTCCTGCATGCAAAAGTATTTTCCCAACAACATAAATCCAAAGCCAATTAATGGAGACTTGGGGTGAAGTCGCCCAAGGCAGATAAGCCAATCCCACAGAAAGCGGAGAGGACCTTCTCTCTGCATCTTCTTGCCCCAGGAGTGCCACGAGCCTCTTCCTATGTGCCATCCCTGGTGCTCAGCAGGTTCTAAAGCACAGCCTGGGATGCAATCCAGAAGAGCTGATGGTTTTATAGAATCACAGAATAGTTTGGGTTGGAAGGGACCTTAAAAATCATCTTGCTCCAACCCCCTGCCATGGGCAGGGACACCTTCTGCTATCCTAGGTTGCTCCAAGCTCCCTCCAACCTGGCCTTGGACACTTCCAGGGATGGGGCAGCCACAGCTTCTCTGGGCAACCTCTGGCAATGCCTCACCACCCTCACAGAAATAATTTCTTCCTCATATCTAAATCTTTCTTCCTTCAGCTTAAGGCCATTCCCCCAAGGTTTCTAAGAGTGAATCAAAGCAACTGAGAGGAATGGATCCAGTGCAGTGAACCTGTCATCTGGGACCAGGGCAAGGCTGCAGTTAGCTGGTGGCAAGCTGTTCACGAGGTGGTTAAGCAGATCCCACAGTGCTACCCACCACCTAAGCACTGCTACGTTTTTAGCAGGAAGGAACCGAGCAGGAAATATGTGCAGAACCAGTCCATGTGCTGGGGAGGTCACTGGCACTTTGCTTTCACAGCTCCTTTTATGCTCATAGAAGCACTGGTGTGTTCTCTGCCCGAGGGAGCCACGCACGCACAGCACGGCCGCCGCTCCGGGAACGCAGCGTGCACGCCTGCCAGCTTTACTGCTCTCCCGAAATTAAATAAAGAGAGAACAATGTTCTGCGTTTAACCCCTCCACAAAAACAAGCAGCTGCTTCCTCGCTTCTCTCTCTCTCAAAAAAATGAAGATGCTTGAGAACGTTTATAAACAGAAAATACTAAAAGAAACAAACCACTTGCCCAGCAATGGTATCGTAGAACAGAGCACAATGGGGCGTTTGCAGAGCAAGTGCCCCAGGTGAGCAGCTCCAGGCTCTTGAGATCCCAGAGAGCAGCCCCTCCCCACACAGCATGCCTGTGGCGGGTGCTTCCTGCAGGGATTTGCCAGAACATACCTTTTTCCCTCTTTTCTAATAAGCATATTCTTCTTCCTAATCCCCTCAGGATATGTCTCATTTGTGACATCTTGCTACGTCCTCCACAGAGCACTGTGCTACAAAAAATATCAGAGGTCCAATATTGGTGCCTGTCTCAATCCCCCCAATTGTTCCAGTAAGAAAATTATAATTTTAAAGGAAGAGCTCTCAGTGAACAGCCCTTCTTTCACTGTCCTCTGCCTCTTCAGTCACCACAGAGGGTTCGTTGATTGCCCTACAAGCATCATCTCCACACTATAACTTTTGCCAAATCATCTACCAGGGAACTCAGTCACCATAATTACAACCAATTTTTAAAAATAAGGTTTTCCAATCATATTCCCCATTGCTTTTCCCAGGATTACCATCCACTTCTCTGCTCTCCTCTGAGAAAATTACCCTCCAGCAGCCTCCTCCCCAACCAAGTGGATACTTGGATGCTGTGAAACAGATTGGGATAATCCCAAAGCCAGCAGCAGCTCTCTTTTCTGGCCACTGGAGCCTCATTAGTTTTTACTAAGCGCTGGCATCTGACAATGGCAGACCATTAAAATGAAGCACATTAGGCCAACTGCCTTGTGCTTAACCTAAGTCAGTTGGTGTTGGAGCTCTGCAGTCTAATTTAGAAAGCAAGATTATTTGCAACAAGAGGAGTTTGCTCTGGTAACACACAGTGCTCCACCTTCTGCCCTGGATCTTGACCACAGAAGGGTGCCAGGGCTGGGAGAACATTCAGAGCAGGGCAAAGTCCTCGTGCCTGCTGCCTGCATCCCCTGCCCATGCACGATGGGAACCCTGCCCAGCGCAGGGACAGCTCTAATCAGAAACGGCTTTGCTCAAGCCAACTTTAGAATTGGGTAAACACCACAATCTGAAACAATCAATACTTTAGTGAAAGGCTAATCTGTAGTATTAACTTAATCCCTCTATTTCTACTCCTTTCCCCAGAAACCTGCCTCTAAGGTCACCTGTGTCAGGACTGAAGGATGAGGGATGCAGCTCCTCACTGTCTGCACAGGCCTCAGCACAGCCATGGGAAAGACTCAGTTAGTCTTTATTCTCCCAGAATTTTTTATTCAAATCAACAAAAGGTGCCTATTCTGACCATTCACACCTACATAATGAAGGCAGCTTTCTCTCTGTTGCATCTTCAGCTTTTATTAAAAGTGCGATTCTAATGCATCTCACCAGTGAATGAAGCCAGGATTTAATAGGTTAAAAGGTGCAATCCCAAACAAGCCCACACAGAACACACCAGTCTTCTCTTAAATCAATGGCAGTTTGTTGTACGCAAGGCTAGGGGAATTTTCTGTTCTGCAACTGTGATCAAAAGGGCTTGATTAAAGTCTTCAAGAGGCTTTCAAGATAGTGTGACAAAATTCTCAGCTTTTAAACAAAGCCAGTCTGTTCCATGCTACGGGGTAGAGGATGATCTTACGGACCTACATCTTTTAAAACAGGAAGAACCAAGAGTCAAATAACTAACTAATGAAGATAAATTCCCCAAATCCTTTAAACATTCTTTCCAGGGATTCTCTTCAGCTTTTCAAAGCATCCTGCCTTGAATTCCTTGCCAATTCATTTGCATTTTTCTAGTTGCTTACATAAAATCTGATGTATCAAGACATTATTTAGATATGCTCACAGCCTAGTAAAAGAACACTGTTTATGCAATGTGAATTCAGCTACTGAAGAAAACAAGGATAAAAGGGCAAGAACCAGAGTACAAGAATTATAAAAGGCAAGACTCTCAAAAATTCTTTTGAATCCAAGTACTAATGGATCCAAATCCAAAAACAGATCCATAGTGTAGATCCTAACCCTAGAGAGTGAGGTCACTGTACAAAGAAGTGGCTGAGAATCAATGAAATTGGATATGGGTTTTAGGGCAAACAGCTCCAACCTGTGTGCAAACCTGAAAACGTAGATTGAGAAAGACAAGGAAGGGACTCACAAGGATCATCCAGTGTAATTTGTCAACAACCCTCTTGCTCAGCCCAAGGACACACATAACTCCAGGAGCACTCCCCACACTGCCTCCCACTGCCCCAGTCACCGGGAGCCCCTTACTCCTTCCTCCAAAGCTGCAGATTCTGTGTTGCTTTACTGCACAGAACAGTCCACCTAGCACGGCTGCTACTACACTTAAATCATGTTTACTCTGCTGTGTCAGAGAGCAAGGCCAGGGAGGGACAGCCTGCCCTGGGGACACCGGGGAGCCCTCGATGTGGGTGTGCTTGGAGCACCGCCGCAGTCCCTCAGGCACCGCACCACGGCACACCTCTGCACAAAACAGACTGAGCAGCAGTACAGAAAGTGTTTATGGCCAGAATTGCTTCATCTCCTTCAGAGGATTAGGGCTCAGCTCTCCAGTGAAGTCTTCCCCTTTGGACACCCCTCAACAAGCATCTTGAGACCTTCTCAGGAGCAAGCCCTGGGAGCTGTGCAGAAGGCTGGGGGAGTGGCTTGGAGTTTCTCTTCCACACCATCTGCCTCTTGGCCAGGAAGGCACGCTGACACTTTCCTTCCCATCCAAAGGAAAGTGGCCACAGAGTGATCTTCAAAGAGAAGAAGATTCTTCAACACAAAAAGTTTAATTCAGTTGGTGAAGAAACCTGAAGTTTCACTCTTGTGGTACAGGCAGGTGTTAATCACAGACTGCAGAGATTTGTGCCTTTGCTACACAGCTGCTTTCTCCCAGTTTAATGGTGAATGCCAAGTATTTTGCAGGGTTTGGTCTTTCGAACCCGAAGCTTTACACACGCTGAAGGCTTCTGAAGTGTTTTGCGGCTTATGGTAAACACCCGATAAAGGAAAAATTCAGAGGACAGCAGCACCCTACAAATCTCCCAGCTGACCATCTCTTCTGTGGTTACTGACCAGTCCTGGAGTCAGCTGTTCAAGACAGCATCTCTTTTAGCTGTGCACTGCCCATATCTGATAATTAAGAATAACAACTTGAAATAATCTTCTATAATGTGGTAGATTTTGCTTTCTGAAGCTTGGGCTGTAAAACATCATTGCCACATAATCTCCTATCAGTCCACACAACATGTAAAACTACTTAAGGCTTAATGGGTGTGAATGCAAGCTGCTCTGGTTGACAAGAAGGATTGAGTGTGGCACAGACTGTGAAGCATCTTTATGGTGTTTGGAAAATTCATTGGCTGAAATCCTCTTGAACAGCACTTTTCTCTTTTTAAAAAATAAAAATAAAAAATAGAGCTGTGTTCTTTGGGGGGAGAAAGTGGGGTTTGTTTTGGGTCTCTCCTGGCTGTGAAAGTTCGTCAAAAGCCACACTGTGGGTTGACATCTTTGCAATTGCTCAAGTAACATAGCGAAAGCTGTGTTTGCTTGAAGTTTTTGTAAAAATTCTGAAGTAGAAACCAAAGACAACCTTATCTACCAGGGCCTGGGGCAAGTGGGGTGTTAGGGGCTGTGTACAAACCCACTACATGAACAAGCTCAGTGAGATATGGGCTTCGCTCTGGCACACATCTGGCACTGACAACAAATCAAGCAGAGTATTTTTCTGTGAACATGTTTGCTTTAACCTTCTTTATCAACACTGCCAGATCTTGAGAGAGCTACTGTTTTCTTACACACTTTAGCACCTGTGGTCACAGATGATTTGAAAAATAAAAACGTTTTTACTAAGTGTTTGGGTATCTGAGAACCATGAGTCAACGCATTTTGAGAGCTCAGAAGTCAGACAACAAATTCAGTTAGAAATATTAAAGAGCATTTGTGCCTTCTAGGATTTCCTGTGACTCTTGTAGACTTGTGATACGTATTTTGTCCCCAAGCTACCAAAAATTAAATTAAATTGCACTGGTCTGCATTAATTCCTCACAATTTATAATGGCATATTTGTATTAAAATTAAAGGACTTATCCAATGTCAGCAGGACCAGGATTATAACAATCTGTTGCATTATATAGCAACAAAAAGCTTAGGAAAATAAGAATAATTACATGGTACAAGAATAAACACATGGTTCCCCCGTATGCTTCTTACACCAACAGGGCTGTTCTAGTATGCATGCTATCTGACTTTATTCTCTTTAACCCACTTTATCAAGTGGGATATAAGTGCACACTTCTACAAAGTAATACTGAATACCTGTCCCAACAGGCAATCTTTCAATCTTCAAGGAAAGTTGACATCACCACCATTTAAAAGTAAAACAAAAAGAAAGGGGGAGGAAGAAGAACCCCAAACCCACAAACCCCTAATCCCAAATACCCAGAAGACACTGAACCCATTTTGCTTTGTCCAGCCTGGCAGAGGCCTGGCGTGGTTTTGAGGGTGTGCTTGGTTTATTTTGTTAACTTGCCCCAAGGTCAGACCTTGCCTGAATGGATCTACATGAATCATTCTTTCCGCCTGCTTTCCCACTCGGGATTATCAGTGTGCTTGATTACGGTAATTAGTATTAGGTTTTCATTCCAGCGTGTTCCACCATTGCTGTCTCCTGAACCAGCACAAGCATTTAGTCTTCTCTTCCAGTTATTAAGTAAAGCCTCAGCAATAGAAACTCTTCAGCAGCAAATATATTTGTGACATATTTCTGTTTGTCCTTATCTGTAGCTCAGATTAACTGTTCCGTACCAGCACAGCTTCACACGTAACCACCCAGACCTCTCGCCCCTGAGTTTACAGGAATGATGAGGACAACAAAAACTGACAAGCAAAAGTATTTCCTTCCACTTGAAAAAATCATCCCACTTGAAATACTGCAACAAACATTACTATACAGCCAACTGAGGGACAGCTTTCATCACTCAGATCTACACAGGCAGTAAACCCACCAAAAGTCAGCAGAAATCAGGTGGGGGCCTAGTTTTGGGATTCATTAACACAGACGGGCTTCTTCAGTCCATTTGGGAGCTGAGCAGAGAGTGCATAATTTTCATCTAATACACTATTAAATACGTAAGAATTACATGTGAAACCAGGACAAGCTTTATGGAAATCAAAGTGAAAAGCCCTGTTCCCCTTGCTGCTGTCCCTGATCCTTGCCTCCTCCATGAACATACATTGAGGTTCTGGGGTAACCAAACCTGTACCCCCCAGCCCTGGGTCTGGGGAGCCCCTTGTGCTCAGCCCCACCCCCAAAAGACCAAACCACACAGGCCTCCCCAGATATTATCACCCTGAGTGGGTTCTCTCTCTATTCACACAGCAACAGACTCGGGCATTTGCTGGCTGCCCTGACAGAGTCAACAAAATCACTTTTACTGGAATTCCTTCCTCAGCAGAATTCCTTCTTGAGTATCCTAACCTTCAACAGGACACATCTCTGCTCAAATGCGAAAGCTGCTTAAGTTTAAAAGTCAACCTTAACTCAAACAATACCTGGATAATGGATTGCAGACCAATTATTTCTCACCCTTCTTGTGTTACAGTTCCAAGCCAACGCTGAAAACTGCATTTTTGCTGCTCCATTAGAGACCAGTGGGTAAACTAATGTTGAAGACAGCAGATAAATGAAAAATGGTATTAAAATCTCATTCAAAAAATACTGGAATTGGTCCATTTGTCAACTACCTGTTTAGCCAAGTAATTTATCTATGATTTCAAAAGCAGCAAGTGCATGGATTAACACTGGCAGAGCTGGGCAAGTGACGACACCGGCTGCTCCAGGAGCAGGACAAGCGAGTTCAAGTGATTAAATGCATTCACCTCCTCCAGTTACGCTAATGACTGATTATCTTTTAATCCCAGGCAAGGGGTAGATCAACTGTGATCCCACACAGAACCACAGCACTCACTGATGTGGTTACAAGCACAACACTGAGAACAGCCGAGTGAGTTATTCCATTCCTGTTCCTGAGCCATGGCCCCTGGTCAAAAGGAATGTTGTCACTGGAGTAAGAGCCGCAGGGGACCCCTTTTCCCACAGACGGCAAACACAGTACCCAGTATTAGCCTGCTCAACCAAGGAAAAGCAGCTACCAGCTACTAGAAATTTACTTAAGTCGTAAAACCACTTTCTATCAAGTCATTAAGGACTAGCAGCAGATCTTTTGGATCATTCCCTACTCCTATAAATATCCTTAGGAGCAGTAACCATTAATGATGTGATGTCCTGTACCTAGTGTTATCTCCCTGTAACAGTGGGTATAAAACCAGCTGGGTTTCCCCCCAAGAGCACAGACTGGGGCTACAAATCCCTTTCCAGCACTGTGCTGACAACACACCAGCATCACCCTCCAGGGCTGTGTGCCCCCAAACTGGTGCAGCCAACTCCACCCCTGCTCATCAGGATCCTCCTGAATATACAAGAAGAAACAGAAGATAAAAGGGTAGGTATAGCACACCTAACTTTTCATGAGACTGCATGAGAGAGATGCCCTAAGCACGCCCTTCTGGATTTGCATTTATCTTTAATACTGAGGAGGCTCCATCTGGAGCCCTGGCCTCTCCAGGGCAGAGCTGAGCATCAGCTGCTCAGTAGAGCAATCAGATCTTTACCCCTTGTCACTTAAAACTGATCAAATCACAGAGGGAAGTGACCTGTTTTCAAGAAAAAAAAGACCATTGCTTAATGTCACGAGCATATTTGAAACAGCTGCAAGGGATGGACTGAACACCATGAGCTGCACCTGCACAGACACAGCCACCTCTCAGGGGTTAAAGGCCAAAGTAAACTCCTCTGAGTGAGGCAAGTCCCATCCCAAAGTAGGACTGGGTCATTATCATATTCCATGCTACCAAATCCGTATATTGTCGAGTTTCTTTTGACAATACTGTCACAAGCCACTTTTGTGGATTACCTTCAGCTTTCTCCCCTGCCCCATGCCAGACACCTCTCTCTGCCCAGCATCACTGTGCCTCTTGCTCAGCTTAGCCTGGCAGCTCCTTTCACACCAGTTGCTCCATTATTTCCCCCTCTAGAATTGACACATGGACCGCAGGTCCCATAAATGCATCATTAAAGATTTCTGCCTTCACTTAACCTGGAGCAATGACACTTGGACAGGCTTTGGAGAGGAAGCTGAACCCTTCCAGGTCCCCCACCTGCCAGCAAAGCTTTGCTGGCCATGGCTCCTCACATCCCTGCACTGCCACAGCTGGGTAGAGTTCTGGGGAGGAATCGTTTCCTGCAGTAGCTTAGCAAAGAGTAGAGAAAACCAGCCTAACAATGAACAAATCTTTTTTTCCTAATCCCTACACAGACAAATTTGTGGGTTTTAAGTAGGCAGCCAACCTCCAGCACCCAGAGCTGAATGTGGGTGGCTTTGGATGCCTCAAATCCCAAACTGCAACCTGATTTCCCAACATAACCGGTCCAGGTAGGACGCCTGTAGAGCTGTACAGCCCAAACACCTTGTGACACCTTGATCCTCAACCCCCCTTGGGCCCAGAAGTGTGGTACAGCAACTCCACCTCCCTCAGGCAGCCCGGAGCACCCAGAGCACGTTGGCATCTTGGGCTCGCAGCTGGATGTGGGATTCCAAGAGTGTGGTCCTGCCTCCCGGCAGAATTTCTGCTTTTCCAAAGATGTTTGCAATTTAATGGCATTTTAGTATAAAAAAAATACAATTGAAAGTAAAGAAAAAAGGCACTTTGAAGGAAGCAGAAGTCAGCCAACAGCCTCCACAATTAGCAAGAGGCTTGCTCCCTCCCTCCTGCAGTGAGGCAGCCTGGGCAAGGGGGATGGAGGCTTCTCATTCCTGGAAGGCCCCAGCCCCCTTGCCCGTGTCTCAAGCCAGAAAGAACAGACTTCCGGGACAATTACAGAATAAAAGGCAATATGGCATCACACCAGCCATGCTCAGTCCTCTGCACAGTAGCAGGGCTGCGCAGACCCACCACCAAGGTCCCCAGGGAGCCCTCCAGCAGCCCCATGGACAGGAGCTGCAGCAGAAGCTAATTCTTCCCCATCTTTAACAGTTTCAGGTACTATTTGCAAAGCAAGTGAGGTCTTTTCTTGTGTTTAGAGCCCAAGCAGAACACCCTACACCTCTATTTACATCCCAACAAGTGGTTTATCACCCTCCAGGAGCAGCTGTTGGAGTACAGCACATCAGAGCATTACCCCACTCTTCAGTGGGAGCAGAATTTTAAAAGGATCCAATTTAAAAGGCTGCCAAATGGAATAACACCCTACATCTGCTTCTTGTGTTACAACTCCTTGTGACCCACAGCAACACTGGCCTGACGAGAATCATCCTCCTCACACCTCCCAGGTTTGCTGAATCAAACAAGAAATTTGGCAAGCCACCTGTCTAGGCAGAAGCAGACTCGGTTTTTTCTTGTTTAATATTAAACCAGGTTGGTTTTTTTTTTTCAACGTAACAGGAAAACAGGCTTACTCCACTAAGTTCAGATGTTCATTTCCACAACAAGAACATTTCTACAACTGCCAGGAGGTGATTTGTGATACATCCCATGTCACCAGAGGAGAAATAGAACTCCCATGCCCAGGAGGCGAAGGCTGAGCCTCAAAAGCCGAGTGCCCCCTCTGGCAGCACAGTCCCCCAGCTGAGTGTGGACGCCTGTCCCCCGCACAGCACAGCCAGCCCCACCAGCTGCCGCTCCCTGCACCACCCTGGCCTTCCCTCTCCTCCATCCATCTCCTCCTGCTACTCCTCCAAAACAGCCCTCGCTGGAGCACTGGAATGGGACAGGCCAAAGTAAAAACAGAGACAAAGCCATGCAATAGACACGTTTGAACTCAAAGACAAACGAAATCCCTTTAAAACATGCTCTCTTCCATAATTATTTCTTTGAAACTCAGGGTATGTGTTTTCTCTTTTCTGTCACAGCTTTGGCAGATGAATGAAAAGACGGCGAACAGCTTGTGTGCGTTACAACAGTATTTTTAAGTTATACCTCCTTTCAAAGCCTTTCAATGCACTCAGTGTTTGTTCCAGAACTTCAGCAGCAGCTGCCTAGGGGAGCTCGGCAATCCTACCCAGCCCAACGTGCTGGGAAGGCAAAGCGGCTGGGGGCATGCAGCCCTTTCCCGGGGCAGCTCGAGGGTAATGGAAACACCAGTACCCACGGGAACGTGCCCAGCTCAGACACAGCACCTCATCCATCACACACCTCACTGCGCTCCTTCTTGCACGGGGGACTTTTTGTTTTCACATATATCGACACACAAAGCCTGTTTCAAGCTATCTGTGGCATCTTAGAAAAGAATTTTCCAGAATACATCTTTGTGAGGTCAAACTTAAGTGTGAGTACACTTACACAGTAATTACTACCAGCCCACAGAGACCCCAGAACACTGAAGCCTGCATGGAGAAACTTCTTGCTGACTTAACTCATGCCTTCTTTAAAAAACCCCAACAGCCTGTGAACTCAGTCCAGGGCATGAATCCAAACCTTGTGAACACCAAAAACTTTGAAAGCAGATCCTTATGAATTAACATTAAAAAAAAAAATAAAGCACAGAGAACGCTGTAACACTGGGAAAAGCGTTTGAAACAGTTCTAAGCTCAGAGGGAAGCACTTGAGTGTATTGGGTGTACATAGAATAATTCCAAGTTCCAAAGAGCTCAAGCGCAGCCACCCGCTGGCTCCGGGCACAGCCAGCCCGGCTCGGGGCACAGCCAGCCCGGCTCCGGGCACAGCCAGCCCGGCTGCGGATATCACCCGCCCGGCTACGGACACAGCCCGCCCGGCCGCGGGTACCACCCGCCCCGCCGCATCCCCGCCGCCGCTGCCCATCACCTGCGGCCGCTCCCCTCCCCTCTCCGCTCCGCTCCCCCTGCGAGCTCACCCTGGAGATGGTCAGCGGGGCGCTGAAATCTTTACCGCCCACCAAACGAAAACCCCACGGCGAAGGGCCACGCAGGACCACCGAGTGGGACATAGCGGCGGTGAGGCTCTCCCTGCCCGCGGGTGCCTGCGGCTCCAGCTCCCACTCGCGATCACCGGCCGCAACTCCCGAACGCCGGGACGGACCGATCCCGCCTCCCCGGCACGCCCCGCCCGCAGGGCGTGTCGGGGGGGAAAGGATCGACCCATCCCGGCCGTGGTTGGGGGAGCTTTAGCAAGGATTTTCCCCTGAATCCTTTTGTAACTGGGGTTCGGAGCGGCTACTCGCAGTAGTAAAGTTACAGTATTTTACTAGTAGTAAAGTATACCTTTGGTGTGCTCAAAGCCCCCCTCACTGCAGTTTCATCCTCTGGAGTGGAAGGAAGATGATGCAAGAGGTCAATAAACGTTTGGTTGTGACTGTTTTATTCATTACAATAAGTCTCTTGAAGGAGAAAAAAGTTCAAGAAAATCCTTCATGTGAATCCTTCATGGTCAGCAATTGGGCAAAAGATAAACTTTCAAAAAAATAATAACAGAATCACAGAATGGTTTCAGCTGGGACAGACCTGAAATGTCACCTCAATCCAAACCCCTGCCATGGGCAGGGACACCTTCCACTAGACCAGGCTGCTCCAAGTCCTGTCCAGCCTGGCTTTGAACTTTTCCAGGGATGGGGCAGCCACAGCTTCTCTGTGCAGCCTGTGCCAGGGCCTCAGCACCTTCACAGGGAGGAATTTCTTCCTAATATCCAATCTACCCCTGCCCTCTGTCAGTTTGAAGCCATTCTCCCTTGTTCTGTCACTCCAGGCCCATGCTCAAAATCCCTCTCCAGATCTCTCTTGGAGCCCCTTTAGGCACTGGAAGAGGCTCTGTTGTCCCCAGAGCCTTTTCTTCTCCAGGCTGAACGCTCCCAGATCTCTTAGTCTGTCCCCATAGCAGAGGTGCTCCAGCCCTCAGAGTGTATTCATGGCCATTGCACCCCATCACTGTGTCCTTGCAGAGGTCTCTGGAGCAGCACCCAGCGCTGTAGAGCCAGCTGTATCTTGTTTCCTGGTGCTACAGCTGAATCAGTGATTGTTGGAGCAGCAGGGAGATGTTTGTGCTGCCAGTGGGTGTTTAATTGGATGGTTTGCAGGCACAGAGTGGTGGGTTGGGTGGGTGGTCATCAGAGCTGCTCAGCATATCCCCCAGAAGCTGAGAAAAAAACATCCCTCCCTGTAAAATCTCTCTCTCTTCCTGAAAAGGCCTGGACCAGAATATCCCATTTGAAAAAAAGAACCTAACAAAGGATCCATTGTTTTAAAAGTCCAGTTTCATCACGTAGCTTCTTGTTGCCTAGTTTCTGAGTTTGATTTATGTGCCATTTGCTGCGAAATCTCTTTGCTCATGACACAGGAAGGTTTGTGTGACTGTCTCATTGCTGTGCCCATTTACTGGGCTTTGGTCTGGGACAGAGGTGGGAGCTGTGACTTTAAGTAGGCTCCTGAGGTGTCCTGCAGCTTTGGGATTTAGCAGCATGAGTACAGTCTACATGCTGTGTCGTGAACCTGAAACACAAGAAACTTGGTTTGCTTTGCTAGAAAGGTGCCCGCAGAGGAGAGGTGCAGCCGCAGCCGGTACCAGCAGAGCTCTCCCCTACTCTTTGTTCCTCACAAGCGCCTGCCTCCACCAAGAGAGGCTGCACAGGCTGACTTTTGTCTGGGTGATGAATCATACCTCCTCATTCCTGCATGATATCACCCAGCCTGCAGAAGCCTGGGAGTAGGCTGGTCTGAGGTTTCCTTGCTTGTGTTAGAAAATCCACCCAGCCAAACAGCAGAATTCCTCTCGCAGGGAGCTGGAGGATTGGTTGGTGACCCACCTTTACTGCTCTCGGTGTTCAGTGATGAAGAGGATTCCCCGAAGGACTGGGTTAAAGATGTGCACAAACTCAGTGTGTTGGCATTGGCATCTCCTTCCTCTTTGGAGGGAAAAGAAAAAAATCTTTTTGTGAAAGGCACTAAGTTTACTGGAAAGTGGCAACAACCAGAGAAATGGAAAAAAAGAAGAGGAAAAACGAAACCCACAGTTCTGTGGAGTCAAACATTTCCCACTGCCATTCACTGGAGCTCCATTCCCAGGGTGGGTTCTGAACTGCACCCTGCTGTGAGGGGCAGCTCCACTGTGCAGCAAAGCCTCAGGGGTTAGAGGTAATTTGCTGGCAGAGGCAGTGGGTGATCAAAACACAGAAATCCCCGCTATTAGAGTACTCATTTAAAAAGCAGACAGGAAACTGCTGGCTCCAAGACACTTTCTCTTTAAGACTTTTTGAGTGCTCAGTCCAGATCACTCCTCATGGAACTGACAGTTCATCTAAGACTTAACCCAAGTAAAACACAATTAGCCAAATTGGTATAAATTTGTGGGTGTGCTTATTCCAAAGGAGATTATATTCCAGAATACATTACATCATGTGAAGTGGAGGCAGTTTTACTCTGAATAAAATGATCAGCATTTGAATTGCTCCTAATGGGAAGTGTTCACTTGCAGAGCAGCCCTCAGGATTCAGAATTATATCAGGAACTAATTTTGCACTCCTCTGTCATAGATGTTTTTCCCTAGGATGCAGGGAATGAGAACATTAGGTAAAGAGGTCCACAGTTCACAGGTGGCCCATGCTCTCTCAGCTGCTCACACATCTTTTCACATGTGCTTTCTTTGAGCAAAGCAAACATGACTCTGCAGTCTACAAAGGACCCCGTCAGCTCTCACTTCAGCCAACCAAAGTGGGCTTATAAATTTCTGGTTTTGTCTTTGATAGAATCATAGAATCACAGAATGGCTTAGGTTGGGCGGGACCTTAAAGATCAACTCTTTCAAACTGTTTTTCCAACACATTCCTCTAGACCAGGTTGCTCAGCAAGAATTTTTCAGTTCTAAGTACTTTCCAAAAACTAATTGGACTTCTGCTTCTGGCGGAGAAATTAATAGGACCAACAGCAACTGAATCTTGCTGTGGGAGCAAGCCTCGACATCCAGCTGAAATACAGTATTGCCAACGTGCTCATTCTTCAGCCGAGTGCTGAAACCCTACCGTGAACTCTAACAAAGACCACACATTATTCAAAGAGAGGTCAAACATGTTCATGAATTCAATCTCATCACTCCATTCACTTTATCTTTCCCCTCCCTGATATTTTCCTTGATGCTTGTTTCCAGTATTTTTCCACCCCAAAGCCTTATCACCTCTTTGTTTCTTTTTTTGAATATTCCATTCTGGCTCTACTGTGCCACCAGTGACACTCTCAGTTTCCTTCCTTTGTTATCACAGACCGACTGGGTAAACTACGGATATTCATCTTTGTGTCCCATTTTGAATGAACACTCAGGTTTTCCATCTGCCACCCTCCCAATGTCTAGCAGAGGCCCGTGTTTATCTGAGAGTCGCGACAATGACCTTTCAATGCTTTTTTTTCAACATATGTCCATATGAGTGATTTAAAGCATCATTATGGCTTGATAGGTAGTCTCCAGAGATTTTCTTGCTTGTACAAATTGTCTTCAGGGCTCTAGCTGTTTCTGCTTAGAGCCATTTCAGTGGCTGAACTTAGTCCATGAGTTATCCATCCTTACAAATGTTCAAGGCGAGATGGGACAGAGCTTGGAGCAACGTGGTTTAGTGGAAGGTGTCCCTGCCCATGGCAAGGGATTGGAACAAGATGAGTTTTAAGATCCTTCCAACCCAAACCATTCTGTGGTTCTATGATTTAAAAGTAGCTTTAAGCACCAAACTAGCTGTTAGCCTGTGGGTTGGCCTTACCAACAGACACACTTCCTGTTAAAATTGTGTGTCACAGGCTCATGGTTTGTGTTTGAAAAAAATTTGTTGTGAATGGTCATTTGTATGTTCTAATGCTGGTTACTCCTCTCCATATTTGTGACTGGAAAAGGTCCGTGAAAATGATACTGATCACATGAATTCAAAATCTTTGTGAGAGTAGAAAACTCCAAGCAATATTTCATGGCATTTGTGCAATTTGCCCTCCCAGTTGTCAGTGTTTCTCAGAGTACAACCTCTTTTCCTTTCTTACATTAATCAGTTATCCTTGATTTTTTCATCTTAATTTCCATTTCCATTGCCTGAATGATTCCCTTTCTGGTGCTTTCTTATCCCGACAGGACTCACGTACAACAGATTTTCAAGGGTTCCAGTTTATTCCTTTACTTAATAGTTTAAAAACAAAATCTGAAACCTTAACATCCTGTGAACAGTTAAATTTGAAACTCATTATTTGGATTAAGTCCAGACAAATCTCAACCCTATGGCAGCTTTAGCTGCAGGTTTCCAAAGGATTACTTAATTTATAGGCTTTGCAGGATCTCTCAGATCTGAGTTATTATTTTGCCTTTTGAAAGTTCCTTGGCAGATGCCCAAGTGTTGGGAACTGTCATTCTGAATTCTGTTTAATTCATTTGTTAGTCTAAATAATTTCTAAGAAGTTTGTCTCAAAATCCAGCTGTGATAGAAACCATTAGGATAATGAAAGAAATCTCATTTGTCCAGTAGAATTTCTTCTCTGTAATCACCTTCAGGTGGAATAGCCAGCTGCCTCCCAAGGCTTTGGAGCTTTAAGGGATTATTACAGAGAAAAACTGAGAGAAAATAGGTTTTGATTAGCTATTAGGAAGAAATTCTTCCCTATGAAGGTGGTGAGGCCCTGGCACAGGTTGCCCAGAGAAGCTGTGGCTGACCCATCCCTGGAAATGTTCAAGGGGATGGGGCTTAAAGCAACCTGATCTAGTGGAAGGTGTCCTTGCCCATGGCAGGGGGTTGGAACAAGATGATCTTTAAGGTCCCTTCCAACCCAAAACATTCTGTGAGTCTATGAAAACAAAGAAGCTTTAATTTGCATGGTCAGATTCATCTTTGATTTGCAACACTGTGCAGCAGGAGCAGATTCACAGAAAGGACAAAGGCAAATCCTTTGCCTTTGTAAGATGTTCAGAGGGTAAAACACAGCAGGACCTGACACAAAATTTAGTTTATTCTTCTATTCTGGAAAATATACACAAGACAATTTTTACATGTTATTCTGAGTCTTGCTCATCAGGCTACCAGTCATCTACCAGAACTTCATACGCTGTGGTTTTGCAACCCACTAAGCAGCAAGGATAAATCCCTACCTCCTGAACGCTGCAGACTAAACACAAGATAAGAGCCTGTGGATGGATTTCCCGAGGGGAACACCAGGAAGCAATGACACAGCGTGGCCAGCTCACATCAGAGCTCAACAGCAGCCTGTCCTTGATAACAGCAACTCTGCAGAAGGCTGTGGACAAGGACAAGGCTCATATCAGGGCTCATGGAAAGGTCACAACACGTTCAAAATGTTACAAACAAAGCACTTTTGAAATAATATATATATATGTTCCCTTCTTCTTACCAATTTTGCTGAAAAATGAATTGGTTTCATGTTCCTACTCTCAGTCTCACTTTCCATCTCAGAAGTCAGAGCAAACAGATGAACAAGTGCCTGTTAGGTCACGTCTGACCTTACTCACTTAGCCTAATCCCCAGACTGAGACTAACGTGATGATGAGCCTGGGCAGCACACAGCAGCCAGGTGGGGACTGTCCTGCTGCCCTGCCACGCTCACTGCTGCCTCACCAGAGCAGATCCTTGGGTCTTTTTCACCTCACCTGTGTAGCTGCAAGCTCAGGATATATGGACTAGATGGAAGGAGCTGGTCTGTTTGCTTGGAGGGGGCATGACCTCCTCGCAGCAGGTTCAGCTGCTGCTGACAACAAGGGCAGGATTAACCCCGGCTCTTGCCCTGCCGAGCTGTAACCTTTTCACAGCTGTGCCACTGTGACCAATGAGCGGCAGTTGAGAAAATAAAAAGAAATATTGGCATGATATTGTAAGCAGAAGATGAGATTACAAGCGATCTGCTTTTCCTGCAAGGCTAATTGTTCCCATTATCGGATTAAACTGATTGATTTCCCGTCAGAAACAGTGCCTGGAAGAACAAAGTCAAAACCTCTGGTCTAATGTGAGTCACTTCACTGAGCGGCTAAACACTGAGATTTTGTTGGTTTTTCTCTTGTGAAATCATAACAGATGTCAGCTGTTGGTATATTCTGCAAACAAATTTGGCACATTTTTATTTCACACAGTAGAATCTAAGCCATTGTACCTATCCAGCAGAGGAGTTCCCCAGCCTTTCTTGGGAATTTCAGCATTTATCACCCTCACTCTTGACTCTGTTTACAGTGATGCTTCCTTTTTGGGGTGTTGTACGGCTCCAGAATGCAGACAACTGGAGAAAATTAAGCTGAATGTTCCCAATTTATGCAGGTCAAGGAAAGTTTGCCTTTTATCGTTCAGAGATAAGTACAGCAAACTAACTCTTTTTGAAAGGCTGAGTTCCACAGATGCCAGCATAAAAATTCAGTGATCACAAAGGTTCCTGTAGTTGGGTTTCACAAAAGATTTCTCATTCATTTCAACCTTAAACTGATAGGGACAGAGGGGCAAACAGTACACTAAAAAATGGGGAATAAGTCTTGTGATATCCCAGTATGTTCTGCCAGGATTCATTTAGCCCAATCCATCCGCTGCTGTCTTGCACCATGTAAGGCATTCCCACTGTGCTGAGGGTGTCCCATATGCTACCTGAGGAGAATCCAGAGGAATCGATCCTCATGCAGTGTGAGAGGCTGAACTCTGCAAAGTGTAAACTGCTTGGTAAGGGCAAAACAAAGCGGTAGAATAGCTCAAGGTGTGAGAACAGGGCGTGGGGCACATAGCTCAGCTCAGCTCCTGGAGCAGATGCTTTCTCCCTCCACTCAGGCTGTTCTTCATCGCTTCCAGGACTTTTGCAGAAGTGTCTATAGAGGCACAAAGCATTTCCTCACACTACAGGTTCTTCCCCCTAAGGCAGCTATGTCGCCTCTTTGGGACTGGGGAAACATTGCCTACAATGACATGGAAAATGCAGTGCATAATTGGGGGTGTTTATCCTGGAGGAGAGAGGCATATTTAACAATTTGAACTCTCCCAGTTTCCTGAGTTCATCAGTTCATTAGAGGAGGATTTCCAAGAATCTTTTGAAAAATATTGTGTTTGAGCCTTGAGGTTAAATGCTATGAGGTGCTCACACTGGACAGAAGATTAAGCATTCATCATCCACGAGCAAGAAATGAAGAAACTCAGTAACATCAAATGAAGAACCTCTTTCCTGATGTCCTTGGCTTTAGCTGACTCCCCATTTTTTTGTTTACTGTAAAGAAACAAGTAGACTAAGCCTTCATCTCATTACTAGGAGGAGCGCATGGGCACTAATAGATGTAGGACTGGTTAGTAGCACGAGCATCAAACATTTCCTTCCCAAGTTGGCAGAGATGGGGAAGTGCAGGGAAAGAAGAGGAAAAAATGGTACATGAGTTAGGAGTTGAAGGCAAAGATGGGGTGAGGGATTTGGAGTCAGTTTGGAGGGTGGATAAAGGATGATAAGAACATCTCCAGTTCTGTTACATCAACATTAACTGTCAGCACAACACTGAGGAAGGCCAGTAACATTTGATCTGCAGAGGCTGAGTGTCATCCTGCTTCACAGGATGACTTAAATCCATTGCACATTTAAATATATGTATATTTTTTAGAAGTTTTTAACTTATTCCATACTTGAAAAAACTTTACTTATTGTTTATTTGAAGTATTTAATGACAAAGAGAACATGGGGACATCAGCAGAAGTTCCATTCAGAAGATACAATACAAACAAGTATTTTCTTCAATAGCTTTACCAAGGAGCAAAGGGGAGGGTGAAATCCCCCAAACAAATGCTACATTGAGGAAAATACTTCTGATATTATATAATAGAAGATAATATTTAGAAAATAATTATGCCTCAAGAAAATGTGGGCTAGAATGCACAATGTCTTGTTGTGATACTTAAAGGCAATGAGATTATAAGGTTTACCTTATGTGCCATGTATATTGATTAAATACCAAATATATGGTGGCCATTTCTAACCATCATTTACTGTATTGATTTGTCAGCAGTGGAACTGTAATAAAAAAAGCTATTGATTTACTATCCTTATTTGCTTATGGGCTTTTAATTAATTTTACACATGGTTTCCTATTTCTAGATTATAATTTTTATCTGTTTCCTCTCTTTAAGCCAAGTCCGGTCATCTCTGAAGTTAGAAAAGAGCAACAAATTGAGGAAAAAAGGAATGACACCATCAGCTGCTTCCTGCTGCTTCTTAAGAGGAGAGAAAAGCTGTGTAAAGAATGGACAGCAAGGTGAGAAAGGCTCCTATGAATCCCCTTGAGCAGGGAAAAGTGATATTTAAAAAAATAAAAATCTGAATTTTCACTGTTCGGAAAGGAATTCTTTGAATGGGATAGTCCATGTTTCTGTGGGGTAGACTGCTCCCTTACTGTGCTCATAAAGTGCCGGCTATAGATAACAGCTTGGTAGGCAGCACTCAGATCTGAGGAGTGGTGCCACCTTAAGTGCCCTAAGTTTTTCCACATATTGCTGATATTTTGAGCAATGCTCTTTGCTGGAATGCTATACAAAAACTACACTTCTTGGGGGTTTTCTTTGTGCTCCTCCCATTTCCCTGTGGGGTCCTATTGGTGTTGGGTCCCATTTCCCTGTGGGGTCCTATTGGTGTTGGGTGAGATGGGCAGAAGTGTATGTACTGCTAGAGGTCATATCCTGTGACAGTTTTACTATACTGGAGTTATTAAACAGAACTCGCTGCCATAGATCAGGAGATGCTGTTAAGAGTGTTAAAAAGTCTTATTTCTATTTGGAAAGGTTTATGTTACTGGAATGTAATCAGCTGAATGTATTTCAGAAGCACCATATACACACTAAATTAGCACAGAGTACTGCCATAATAAGTGGTTTAATGTTGAATTCTATATTGTATCTAATCCTTGGCCAAAGATGATTGATTTTAGAGCATTTGATTTTCATATTTTTGCTGACAAACTCTAGCATGATTTTCACCCCTTGACTCTATCTGGTGGGGATTTCTCCTTTATCCTGAGAGAGAGAAATAGAACCTTGAGATAAACCCCTGGATCTAAGGCTCCAATGCCAGCTCCACAATTTTTAATCAGTGCCACCTATGGGGATGAGCCCCTCTGGCCCAGTGCCAAGCTGCCCTCAGGGGCCTGGGTCAGGCTGGAGAGATCTAAAGAGCCTCGAGCTGCAGGAACACTGGGGCTGGAAAGGACCTGCCAAGGCCATCGCAACAAGGCCCTAACCTTGCTGCTGCCACACCGTTCTGATCTGGAACCCCCACAGGGCTGGGCACCTCAGCCCCAGCCATAGGCTGCCATTGGACCTGGAGTTAGGGCTGGGAGAGGGAAAGAGCCTGGAGCTCCAGGAACACCGGTGCTGGAAAGGGCCCACCAAAGCCATCACAGTAGAGCCGCAACATTGCTGCTCCTCCATCTTTCTGATAGGGAAAAGCCTGGTAGTGTGTTGGGGTAATTAACTCGGGTTAGGGTTAGGGTTCCGCCTAGGGTTAGCGCTGAGAGATCTAAAGGGCCTCGAG
The DNA here is from genome assembly GCA_013397895.1 of Origma solitaria. NCBI lineage: Eukaryota > Metazoa > Chordata > Aves > Passeriformes > Acanthizidae > Origma > Origma solitaria. The sequence goes on along the minus strand of VZRL01006154.1, from coordinate 2,223,253 downwards.
CTCCAGGAACACTGGCACTGGAAAGGGCCTGCCAAGGCCATCGCAACAAGGCCCTAACCTTGCTGCTCGCACACCGTTCTGACCTGGACCCCCACAGGGGTGGGGACATCGGCCCTGGCCACAAGCTGCCTTTTGGGCTGGGCTTAGGCTTCAAAGCCCTCTGGAGCCTACAGCTGCGGGGACACTGGCACTGGACAGCACATGGCAAGAGCATCATTGCGGCAGGCTGCTGTGAGAGACTGCATGTTGCCATGTCTCAAACCATCTTGCAATGGCAGTGCCTGTGTCTGCTGGGAGGGGCCGGCCGGGCTTTGCTGGAGGTGAGGCCTTTAGGGCCCTGCTGTGCCCTCAGAGCCGCCCCAAAGCCTGACTGAGCTGTCCGTCCTGGACTCTTGGGGTGGCACAGGTGCTCACCTGGGCCCTGGCTGGCCAAGCCAGCAGCAGTGCCACCTGAGGGACAGGCACAATGGAGGCTGTGGGGCTTAAAGGGCGCAGCATCATGGCAGCACATGGTCACAGCCTAGAACACTGCCTGGAGCTCCTGTCCTGTCCCTGCTGCAATCCTAGGAAGTGGTAGCTCTACGTGTGTTTTTCTAGATCTCTCTTTGGTGTTTCTGAAGAAACCAGAAGGCATCAGCTAAATCAGTACAACCCGACTGAGTTCTGTTGAAATTCGGAGGTATGAGAAGATTTCATATCTCCAAAGCTCTCAGAAGCTGATAGTAAAGACGTGAGTAAAGTGATCAACTGTTTGAAGCTGTTTGAAGCACGTAGTAATGCCAAAGGATACCCCAAAAGCAGAACACAGTTAAAGGTAAGTATATCAAAAAACCTCAGAGATCAAGTGTAAATTATTGCTGTGTTTAGATTATGTATTAGAAGCTGACTAATACTTTGAAGATTTCTTTATTTTATTCAAGTAGTTATAATTTAGCTTGTTTCAATGATTCTTTAGCAATCCATTTATATTCCAGCACTAGATAACCCATTTCCTTTTTGGATGAGCTGGAAGACAAAGCCTCTAATCACTGTTCTGTGTATAGCAATTGTTTGCCAAGCCTGCATGCTTTAGAAGCATGAGGACCAAGGTCAAGTTTTTTCGAGGAAGAGGTGAGAGCATAAATTAACTTTTGACATTAAATTCAGTGGTTCTTTTAAAATGGTGAAGTTCACAACTTTGCTTAAATTTACTTTTCATCAGACAGGACTGAATTGAGGTAAAATAGTTCACTTGCACATGTGCATCAGGCTAAACGGATTGCAGAAGATACCAATCTCTTTGCCTATCTGCACTTGCCTTTAGACAATATTCATCAATTTTACAAAAGTTTCTGGCTAAACATGGAACCAATACATATCAAATGCTCAAGGCAAGGGCTTTCTTTTATAAATCTGATACAGAGTTGGTTTTACACTGACAGAAGGAAAATGTTGGCAGAAAATGAAAACCTTCTATTGTTTCTGTAATTTGGGGGATGAAAGATACAGACTGTTTTTAAGTATTTGATAAAAAACTGCTGTGTTATGCAATGTAATTAGAAATTTTTTAGAATGCTTTGTTCATGTCCCTGTATATGAAAATATTATATCACATACGTCCTTTCTTCTGATGAAATGGTTATGTAAATAAATAAAACTAATCTCAATACAGTAGATTTTAAAGGCATCATACTTATGTTCTAAGCTTTACAGCAGATTCTGATTATTTAAAGGGTAAATAAGAGTGCCATGAGGAATCACTGACTAGGAACTGTGCAGGATGCATGCCCCATAATAAACAGCCAAATCATTTGTCTTATTATCATCTAAATATGGTTGTAGGTTCACTGATAATGGTGCGAGATGCACTATAAAATCATTCTGGACTACTTAATGCAGTGGGGGAGATTCAGGGATTCCCTTGATGCAACCGGACATATAGAAATCAAATTATTAAAATCCATCATGAAAGGTGACTGAAATATTGTTAAGTGTGTTAAGAGTTTGTTTTGCTCCTTTCTCATTTATAGCAGTGCTGTTCTGTTAGTCTGTGTCATGAAGTGGAGTTTGGGCTATTGGATATCAACCCAGGCCAAGAACTGATGTCTTGCTGGGCTGAGAGCAGGGCAAGAGAGACAAGGTGAGAGGCACTTGAGACCCAAGGGATGTGCCTTCTCAAGGCCACAGCTTTATTTACTGAACTCATATGGGAGTCATTGAGCTCAAACTTGGACAGTGCAGGTCAGGATCTCTCCCTTAATTATTACCACCTGGTGCAATGTTAATGTTGGCTCCCTAAACCCCTTCCAGCCCCTGACAGCCAATCCTTGGCTTTTTGCTAGGAGCTGACCCCTCTAGCTCACACCAAGATTACAGAGCTGGGAAGAATGGTTGTTCCACTGCAGCAACAGGGATGAGAAACTCTCATCCCCAGCTTCAGCCCCCAACTCTGTCCTGCTACACGTCCCCAGACTGAGTACCTCCAAGTATTCTGTTTCCCATTTGAGATTCAAGTTGCTGCAGCTCATCTTCTGTCCTGTCCCACCAGGACAGTGATCTGATACAGGGAAGGGTCAGACAAGAAGAATTCTGTTTGCATGAGGTTCCTCATCAAAAATAGACACCCACTGCACTCACCATAAGAGTGAAAAGTTCAGCACTACACTAATCTGACTTTAGAGGGTGGGAGCTGCTAGGGAGTGATGAAGCACTCTGGCTATGCCACCAGTATTTGTTGTTCCGTAGGACTCCCATCCTGCCCTGTTCTGGCTCACCACATCTGGACAGGCAGAGGCAATGTTGAGTAGAACCACTGTTCTCTTTCCTGTCCATACTGACTCTTCACCTTCAATGTGGCTGGGCTAGCACCTTCATTTACATTCATCTATCCTCTTCTTCATAGTCTGAGGGCATTCATTGAACAAGAGAAGATAATTTATACAATTACAAAAAGACTGTACATAAAAAGGCTGCATAACTGGCTGAATAACATATAAAATAAAAGCCAAGAAATAACTGATAAAATTATCACATTGAAATGCTGATGTTTGGGCAGCTTGGCCAGAATGAATTCTGGCTTGCAGGCCAGAATTAGATGCTTTGATATCCAAATCCTGCCATTTCTGGAAGTGAATCTCCTGGGCACCAAGTGAGACCAAAAGCAGGCAAATAACATGCAAATATAATTTTAAAGATTACTATAACATTTCCAGATTGGTCTTCTGAATTACTATGGCTTGTTTTAATTCTCTGTTAATATTCCCACAGTTTGCACTTGTGCACCCAGATTACACAAATATAACAGCACAAATTGCAAACCCTGGACACAGGCAGTGACTATACTGAATAGGCAAAAAAAAAAATTAAAGTAATTGCCTGTATTTGTATTCTAGCACATAGGCAGGAATTCATAAATGCTTGCAGGAATGTAACATATCAACCTCCTTAAACAGCCATATCCTGTTTCTTTTGTTTCCTTTTCTGCCTTTGCAGTGACTGTTGCTACAACACCATCCATCACTGCTCCTTTCATCTGTCAGGCCCTCCAGCTGCCCGCCCGCAGCTCCATACCTGCCCCCCCAGGTCTGAGCTGTCTGGATTTCCCCTGTGCTTGTCATTTCAGGGTGTAGATGCCCATCCTTTGCAGCTGGAGCTGTGTGGGCGATGAAGGGATCCCCTCTGGTTCCTCAGCACCCCTCCCATACCTGCTTGGCCGGTTGCATGAATAGGTTTCAGTCAAGTGAGATTAGATTTGACAGGTTTTGTCACAGGGCATTCATGCTGGGGACTGAAATGAAGGTTAAATGGCCACAGTCTAGGCTGAGACTGAGAGTGTGGTGGCTGCAGTCAGGGGACAGCATGCATTGACATCCCTGTTCAGAGAAGTTCAAGCACATCTTTCCTCGGCTATTATTAAGTTCTTAACACATTGATTTTTTGGCTGATCAGCTGCAGGCACCTGCCACTGAAGATGCTCCTCTGATCTTTCCAGAATATTGCCATAGGATACCTTCTGGAGCATATTCCTTGAAGAAGCTGATTCTGCACAAATGGTAATTTAATTTTCTTTTTCCCCTCATTCCAAGCATCCAGTTACTGAGATGTGGAAAAGCGGAGCGTGAAATAAACCTTTAAAGTTTTTTGAAGGATTTGTCATTACTCAGAGAAATAAGTCTGACATTTGCTTGAGTGCAAGGAAGTGGAGGGAACAAAATGGGTTCCTCAGAAACTGCCTCGGCCAGGCCAGAGCTCTGCCTTCGGCTCCATCTGGGCAACTCATTTAGGCTGAGAGAGCTGTGTCATATGATTTGGAGTAGAATTTGCCCTTGGAGCTTAAATAACATGAATGATACTTAAGAACCTGCCAGGCTGTTTGGTGATATTGCACAAAACCTTATCTAGCAGCACTAGAAGACTTTGATCCAAGATTCAGTGATGTCAATAGAAAAGATCCCACCAGTGATGTGGGAATGTCAATTCAGTGAGCAGCTTGGCCATTATCCCAAGTGTCCAGTGGGCATTAGGATAATCAGGGATTCCACCTAAAAAAGGGTCAGATCTCACTCTTTCTTTTTTAACACATACGGCCCCTTATGTTCTTCAGCCTTTTTCTGCTTTTCTTAGGAAAGGGTATGACCGGATGATGGAATAAAATGCCTTATGTCTGAAAAAATAATAAAAATCACTTCAAATCCAAGGATCATGAAAAGCAAATGTTATTAACATTGAACTGTTTGTCTGCTTCGAGCACAGTATTACATTATGGTAATGAATATATGTCTGTACTTTAATTTATTATTAAGAAAATAGCTCCCATCTGCTTCTCTAACCAAGGCACTTAAGGGCTGTCTACAAACATTAGCTCCAAATTTGTCCTTGTACACAGAATAAATGATGTTTAACAAATAAGTGAGATTGTGGCATCAAATGGTTAAGTAAGCAGTTCCAAGAGAAACAGTCATGCTAGAAATTGTATGAACTGATCTCCTAGTTCACTCTCCTGTGGTTTAAGCAAAAGATGGATGTGTCTGAAAAACCCACAAGGGGCTGAGGGTCCTCTTCTGTCCCATCAATTGTCCTGAAGTCCATCTGGGATATACCACCAGTTAGCAGAAGGAGCTAATGACATTCCACCGAAGATATTTCATCTTTTAAAGATACTACACAAAATAACACTTCATTGCCAAAGAATACGATATATTATGAATGTTTAGGCATGCAAGGTGAGGTGTCACAAGATCAAACAGAACCTAGCAATTCTGATGCTCGTAAAATGGGCAGGAAGGGTGAATCGTTCAGCTTTTTTAATTCTTCCATGACTCTTTGAAGATTTAATATGGGGGTTTTTTTAGTTGGCTTTAAATCTTCACAGTGCTCTAAAGCTCATTATTTATTCTCAGCACCCCTAATGTCGATCTGTGGATGGTTCTGCTGAGCTTGGCCAGAGGGTGCCCTGCATGCAGGCCCATGCCATGGCTCCAGCTTGCCTGTTCCCAGAAAAAAACCTCGCCCGGCCCTAGATCCATCTTTTTTTTTTTTTTAATTTCACCCCGAGAACTATTCACTGCTTCCTTCAATATCTTGATTTCGGCACTACTTTTAAAACCATCAGTGTTGCTGCCGAGGGAGAGAGGATACAAATACTTGGCACAGGTGGACATTTACTTTTCTGTTTTCATGGATGTGGAGTCAGTTGTGCCTGTTCAGAATGTCTCAGGAGAAGCATGAATAGTTTAAACATGTGTTCAAGGAAGCTGTTTAGTTTATGAGTCCCCAGGTATTATTCCTAGTTGTGCTTTTGTAGAATTTCTCGAATAGGTGTACTATTGTTCTTCTAAAGGAGACTGAGAAAATAATTGAGGACAGAAGGAATATTCTTCAGAGCACACTTTGCAGAGGAAGTGAAATTGCTGCGTTAGTGCTGGAGGCGGCCCAGCGTGGCTCCAGCCCCGCACCCACCCGGCTCCCCAGGACGCCACAGGCCGGCCACACTGCAGCCATATGAATCATCCCAGGAGAGGGTCAGTTTAGACTAGGTATAAAGAAGAAATTCTTCCCTGTGAGGGTGCTGAGGCCCTAGCACAGGCTGCCTAGAGAAGTTGTGGATGTCCCATCTCTGAAAGTGTTCCAGGCCAGCTTGGATGCAGCTTGGAGCAAGCTCATCTAGTAGAAGGTGTCGCTGCCCATGGCAGGGGGTTGGACTAGATAACCTTTAAAGGTGCCTTCCAACTCAAAACATTCCATGATTCTATGAGGGAGAGATGTATAGTGCTCTTGAAACGCTACAGAAAGTTCAAGCATCGTGGTGGTTCATAAACCAAAGCTGGGATGGAGCAAGCATGTAGCTGAGTTAACAGCAGAGAGGTTTCTCTGCATCCTGCAGTCACTGAGCATCAACAGCTGATGACTCACTTGGAAATGATTTGTTGGCAGCTTGTCCCCAGGCAGCACGCAGCCTCCATCCCACCGCTCCCACTGACCCCCTGGCTGCACACGCCGTCTCCGTGCTGTCGGGCAGGGATGGAATCCAGCTGACAGCAATAGATACCACAGGAAAAAACCCCTGAGAGTTTCTGCTCCTGTGAGGGATTTGACAACAGAAATAGTGGAAGTCCCTTTGCTGGACGTGGCAAAAAAAAATTTGGACAGTGCTGTGAGGAAAATATTCTTCACTGATGAGTGATGCAGCTTATTAGGTCTTTTCTCTATTTTTGTGACTATGAAGACAGAATTAATGAGTAAGAGGCCCTTACAGCTAGTGTCCAACTCAACAGTTACAACATGCTGAGGCAAGCACACTTTTTCTTTCCTTTTGGACAACCAGACGTGGTATTTTTAGTCCTGTAGAGAGTTTTCTCCTCTGTAATGATGTAAGGTTCCTGTTAGCTCATCAGATTTGGGTCGCCCACTGCAAAAAGCTAAAAAGATACAAAATTGATCATGCCATCATGTCTGAACTCCGGCTTGAGGCAGGACATCAGGAAGAGACTTTTGGCTGCTGAACCAGTCACACCCAAGCGGAGGAGAAGGCAGGACACAGAACCCAAACAAACCACAAAGCCTAATTCTGGCTTGAACTGAACTCCTGCTAATGTATCTCTATTTATGGAGTTGTTTGATGTTAGACAGAATATTAAGCTACTTCATGGCCGCTTCATTTGAGAGGAAATATGTGATGACCTAAACAAATACCAAAATCCACAAATTATACCCAGGTGGCAAATTTATTGTTCATGTTTTCAGAACCCTTTTCATATAATCCTCCTCATGGGCAGCTGATTGGTGAGGCTGGATCCCTGGCTGGTGTCAGCTTGCGTAGCTGTGTCCAGTGTATTCATCTCTGCTGATTTGTGCCAGCTAACAATTGCCCCATGTATTTTCATTTTGAGTGTTGGATGGGGCTTGGAACAGGCTGGTTTAGTGGAGGATGTCCCTGTTTATAGCATGGGGTTGGAATGAGATGAGCTTTAAGGCTCCTTCTCACCTAAATTATTCCATCTCCCCGTCTCCCAGCACCCACTCCCAGTGTTGTGTAACTCCACTATAAAGTGTTATCAGGAAGGTTTTTTCTGTCTCATGTTTTTTCCTCTCATAGGCAGCCAAATCCCATTCACCTAAAACTTCCTATGCAACAAATTAAAGTAATTTCCTCTGAACATTTATTTGAGGCATGTTAGTTTATAAAGAAATCTGGTTCTCTTCCATCGCTCTTCCCAGGCACTTCCTCTGCATTCCTGGCTGGCGTGTCAGTAGGAAATGCAGGTGCCTCAACCTTCGGCTGCTGGCACCCATCACCGTGGGAGAAAAAAGTGTGAAGTTGTGTGCCTAGAATAGTCAGCCCAATGGTTTTCTAAATGTTCCCAGTGTGGAAAGTTTGCACCTTCTAATTATAGATGCTAAGCACTCTTAAAAAAATTTAATGGCTTCATATTGATCTATAAAACATATAGGGTCAATTCCTGATGTGCTGTGAGCCAGCATCACCTTGGGGACTTAACAAATGGCTGTTGTGCCCTGTCATGCATGAGGACACTTCCACAGTGCATTGTATAAAACTTGGGTTTTCCTTGTTGGACACATGGTCCCTCCTCTGCTGACCCACTCACTAAAAGCAACAGGACATTTTAGGTGGTTGTTCTCAGACAGACACGAGTTCCATGTAGTATGCTCTGCAAAGATGCCCCGAAATAATTTTGAGGTGTAGAAAAGACCTTTCTGGACCATTGGAGGTGCCTGAGAATGAAGTTTCTGAGTGAGGCTGGAGCCTAAATGGCATTTACTTTTGCTGAATGCAGTGAGGGGCCCCTAAAGACTTTGTGTATTGGCTCCAATCCAACCCACGTGAGCATTCCCGTCAGTGTGGCTTTTGGAGCAGGCCAGGAGCAGTAATGGATTGCTTGCGATATTTCCCAGGCATTTGCTTTATAGTCACTGAAGACAAAGTGTATTTGGTTTCTAATGAAACAGGGATGCTTCTCAGCATAATGAAGTTCCTGCCCTTGTTTTGGTTTTTGTAGCCCAGTGTTACGTGACATATAAAACCACCCCATTTGTTTTCCATTGACTGGAAGTAAATTCCCCCATAAGACCACCACTGAGCAGATACTATCACGGAGGCCAGCCCTGCTCCCACATTCCTGTCTCCCTGGACCCCCAGCCCTGGCTTATCTTGCTGCAGGGCATTAGTAGCTGGGTGATGCTGGCTGCGTTCACGCGGTGTCCACTCAGGCACAACACACACTTCTGGGCATGGTGTGATGTTTTATCCCATAACCAAGCCCCAGCTCTGGCAGGAATGTGTCACTGTTGTGCCACAGCACATGTGTAGTCCTAATTTCCATGGGCCTTTTTCAGCCAAATATGTCCCATGCTCCATCCCACAGTACAGCTGCATGTGTAAATGCCTGTAACATTTCTGGGTGAGTGCAAATGTGTGTGCTTCATTGAGAATGGTGCTTTATCTTATCCAGAAACAAAACACAACTGTGTCATAAACCCTGATCATAATAAATAATAAATCATATGGTGAATAAAATCATATGGTGGATGTGAGTGGGATACTCTGATTTGGGGCTTTTAGTGTAAGGAGATGTTTTTGTGGCAATAGGTCCTGTTTCTTTGGCTGAGAGAGTCAGGGCTGTTCAGCTTGGAGAAGGCTCTAGGGAAAGCTCATTGCAGCCTTACAGTACTTTAAAGGGTGTTCATTAAAAAGAGGGAGAGAGACGTTTTACAGAGGCAGATGGTGATAGGACAAGGGGAAATGGTTTTAAAATTAAGAGGAGAGTTTTAGATTCGACATTAGGAAGAAATTCTTCCCTGTGAGAGTGGTGAGGTACTGGCACAGGTTGCCCAGAGAAGTTGGGGCTTCCCCATCACTGGAAGTGCTCAAGGTCAGGTTGCATGGTGCTTAGAGCAACCTGCCCATGGCAGGGGATTGGAACTCTGTGATCTTTAATGTCTCTTCCATCTCAAACCTTTCTATGATTCAATGATTGTCCATCTGCAGGGCTGATGATGGAGTGTTTTGTCGCTGGTACAGCTCTGTGGACCCTGGTGTGTCCCTTTGAGCCAGCTGCAGAGACAAGCTGGCTTGTCTTCCTGCCTTCCTAGGAGTAATTCAGGCCACGACAGATGACAGATCTGGCCCCAGGCAGGAACTGATACATCCTCCTTCTTGGTGACTCCAGGGCCAACAGATGGAGACTGGAAAACTTCTTGTGAAATGGAGAGAAGGAAGAACTGCTTTCCAGGTTGCAAACCTGAGACGTGTAGAAATGAAGTGACCTGACAGAGTCCTTTGGGAACAAAAGCATTGTCCATGTCTTTCAAATTGCAATCCCATTAATTCATACAAACCCATCCTTCCTTCTCCCTGCGTCTGGCAGTAGCAGTGCCTTGCGGAGCCAGCGCCGCTTTGGGAGGAGCAGCAGGAGTCAGCCCCAGGGGGAATGTGCCTGGTTGGCAGCTCCTGTCGGTGCTCCCTGCTCTTCCAGTTGGGTATTTCCAAAGCCCACAGAGAATCAAGCATGCTATGATGGATGTTTTCCACACAAAGCCTGCTTGCCAGAACTTACAGGCTGTGCTGGGTCTCCATTTCCTTCAGTGTCTGGAAGTCACGTTAGGAGCACCTGCTTCTCTTCATGGACAATAACTAACACACAGTCCTATATTTCTGCTGCATTTAATGAAGGGATTAGTCCCTAAAGGACTCACTACAAAATTCCTGTATTGTTGAAGATCTGCCAACATTTTATTCACAAATCTTTGGTTCCCACTGAAGTTAGTGGAAAGATGGCTTTTAACTTGCTGGGGCCCTACACTGAGTTCACTTCAGGATAACCCTGAAGAAACCTGTTGTTTTTCAAATGTGGAAAGTATCATATATTCCACTTGCTGTGATTGCCAAGGAAAAAATATAAGGGTTTTTTATTTTTTAGCTTTAGGCTTTTTGCTTTTATGCTGTAGGACCAGGTGCTCACAAATGCATGTATGCTGGTCTATGTCATTGGTATAGTGCTACTATTAATAACAACCTGACCAGGAAAAAGAATCTGATCCTGTTAAGAAATGTACTACAAAACTCTCAGTGTATCGTGTGCATCTTGAATTGAACCCAGCCAATCTTGTTCAATTTGTGTTTGACTACTAAATCCACAGTTGTAATTAAATTCAGGGCAGCGGCAATGTTCTACAGAATCTGAGTTTCTAATAAATTCATATAAATGTTTCATTTAAGTGAATGGATCTTCAGCTTGGATGTATTTTTTTACTTTTGAAATAGACTCAGAGGATTATATGGATTTTTTCTTTATTTATTTATTCCTTGAGCCTAACCAGCAAATTTTTGCCTTTTTTCTGTGTGACTGTAGCCAAAAAGGACGTTATAAATCTCAGACTGTAGCATTTTGGGAATCAGAAGCTGTTTTTACAGCAGAGACAAGTTTAGGTTTTCACTGGAATTGTTTGTTAGGAATCCTGTTAATTAAACGCTGAAGATATGGTTGGTGTTTACATCACTTGGTTGTTACTGGGCTGTGCTCACCCTCGCCAAACACAGTTTATTTTCAGCTGCTGCCCTCTCCTTCCCTTCCAGCTGTTTGCATTGCTGTGCCCCAGCGTGAAATGCATGGAGGCGTTTTAGCCAGAGCCCCCAAATTCCTGTCAGCACCTTCATGGTGGTAGCAGCTGTGAGTCCTGGCTTGGGAGAACAACACCGACAGGCTGGATGGAGCCAGCAGTGCCGACCTTGGCTGCTGAATCCTGGGGAACAGCACAGGGAGCAGCTCCTTCACTGCCCTTCCCTGTAGCTGGAAAGTGCCCCTGGAGTTAGTCACTCCCATGGCTCCTGTGAGCAGCTCGCTCAGCCTCTCTGCTTGCTTTAGTCTGGAGAGCTCCTCAGCTAATGAAGCTTTGCCAGTTTGTCTCAGCTCACTGTTGGCCCCACGCAGTGACTCATTGCTAATTATTTATTTGAGGAAATCAGAGTTGGTTCTTAAATGTGGATTTTTACTGGCACAGACAGCACAGGAGTCTGGATACCTTTTCACCCAGACATGGCAGAGAGGACAGACCTGGACAGGGATCATGATCAAGGAGGGTGTCCATCTGCATAGAAAACAAACAGGTTCCTAGAAGGAGCCCAGTGGGTGTACCAATGGGGCCGGGACGGGCCAGGGAGGGCAGAAGTGCAGGGGCTGCTTGCCATGAAAGAGCAGGGAACATGTCCTCTCTTGTCACCACTCTGCTCCAGGGTTAGCAATCTTGTCTGAAGGGAGGTTTCTGGCACTGCTGCAACCACCCCCTTGTACAAACAGCTCCACACAGTCAGGCTGCTCTGTGCTGTGCCAAGTGCAGGGGCTGGGACAGGTCACAGCCCTGTGCCCTGCCTCTGCCTCCCTCTCCCTGTGAGACACATGGCTTCCTCCTGGCAGTCAAGGAATGGTTTGAGTTGGAAGGGACCGTAAAGATCATCCAGTTCCAACCCCCTCTGCCCTGGGCAGGGACACCTTCCACTCGCCCAGGTTGTGCCAAGCCCCATCCAACCTGGCCTAGAGCCCTTCCAGGGATGGGACAGCCACAGCTTCTCTGGGCAACCTGTGGCAGGGCCTCAGCACCTTCACAAGGAAGAATTTCTTCCTAATATTTAATCTAAAACCAACCTCCATCAGTTTGAAGCCATTCCCCTTGCTCTGTCACTCCAGGCCCTTGTCCAAAGCCCCTCTCCAGCTCTGTTGGAACCCGTTTAGGCACTGGAAGGGGCTCTAGGGCCTCCCTGGTGCCTTCTCTGCTCCAGGCTGAGCAATCCTATCTGTCCCAGCCTGTCCTAAGCGCAGAGGGGCTCCAGTCCTTGAAGCATCTTTGTGACCTCCTCTGGACCTGCTCTAACAGGTCCATGTCCTTCCTGTTGGAAGGACCAACACATATGTTCTCATGTTCATCCTCTGCAGGAATAGAGTGAGGGTTTCCCTGCCTCAGCTCTGCACCCTAGTAATTCCTAGCAGCTCTCCTTGGGTCCCAGCTCCCTGCTTTGTTTTCCAAAATGCTCTTTAATAAAAGTCAGGAGGACTTAGGGAGGCAGAAATGCACTTGACTCTATCTCCAGACAATATAATGCAAACTTAGGAGTTCTGGGACCTTATTTCTGGTCTCTGAGGTGGACAGCAGATGTGAGCAGGGACTTCAAGCTCTCCTGATAATTTGGTGTAATAATAGTGTTAGCAAGAGCCAAATTGCTAACTTGGTTGTGAATAAAAATAATCACCCTGCCAGACTATTGCCATGAAAACTCTAAGAGCAATGAAAACAGACTGGTCTGGAATGAAACCCACTCATTGTATCAGAATGACCATAACATCTTGTGCATATTCACTGCCAAGTATGTTGGCTTTTGGGTTATTTGACAAAATATGGCCTCAGCTGCTCTCTGCTGTTTGGCACCCTGTCAGGAGAACATGGAAAACAGGGAATCCTCTTCCACAGACTTTTAGAAAAAAGGTGGGGAAAAAAAAAGGAAAAGAAAGACAAAGGGTATTTTATTTTTTTTTTTCATATTTTAATTTTTTAATAGTAGTAATGATGCAAGCAAGCAGTTGGATGGATTTTGTGTGATTTTTATTTCCTGGCTACAAAGGGGATTTTTTTGTGGTGGAGGAAGTTCATAAAGCCTCTCTGCTATTTATCCCTTTGACCTCTGCATTACCCCAGCTGTAGCTGGGATGACAGATGTACATCCATGCACTCAGAGTTGTGAGGTTAAAAGTGACTCATCCAGTATGAAACCCCCAGGAAAAAAATCCTTTTACAGCGAGAGAGGTGTTAGACCAGCAGCTGAATTTTGGCCACTCGCTGGACTGACTTATGGGTTTGTGCTATCCATGGCTGCTTTGGGGTGAGCTTTCTGGACTGACTCCTTACAGGCACAGGTGCTCGCTTCTGTTGAGAATGGGTGGGGGGCAAATAAATCCCAGCTGCACAAGCCCTGCTGGGACACCCGGCACGGTGCTGGAACAGCAGCAGAGTTGGATGTGAGAGGACTGAAGGAACCCTTGTTCTGTGCCTGCTGTGGGAGAGGCCCCAGGTGGTGAGAATGTGTGTCCTGCAAGCTGGTCCTTTTTAGGGTAGAGACACAAAGTAAATGGCCTTTGACACCCTTTTGTTGACAATTCCACTTTTTGGAACATTGGGCATGATCTCTCCGTTTCTGTGGTTTGTAACTAGTGTTTGAAATCAGGCTTTTCCCCTCTGTGCTTTTGGTTTTTTTAAAAAAATCTATTTTTAGGGAGCAAAAGTGGCATTTACAGCTCTCTCTGTGTAAATCAGTTTTACTATGGCCACTCTGAGGACAGCTTCATCCTCTTGGTCACGGTCCTGTGCTGAGGATGTGTGGTGTGATAACACATCCCCAGCTTAGTGGAGGAGGGAGCAACTCAGACTACAGAACTATTCCAAGACAGATATTCGTTGCTTTTGATGGTATAAGTGAATGGACTAGAAAGAAAACTGCAATAGTAGAGCTGACCACCATCACTTATATCTGGGTTACACTGTTTAATCCATTTATTTCAGTGCTCTTTGCTGATGTCAGGCAGTTCTCAGCTGCCTGAACAGCCTGAGGTGACTTTGGGTTTTAGTATCAGCATGAGAAGCCGCATGGGCTCTGCCTGTCTGCTGAGCTTGGTGTTGGATTGTTACCACCATATCCTGGATCTCTGTAAAGCTGATCCTTTAATTTGGTGCTCTGTTTGATCCAACACTTACAGTGTTCTTGCCTGCCCACATGCTTGGACCTCCTCGTCAGTCACAGAGCCCTCTGTCCTGGGCAGAGGGGAAATTGCATGTTCATATGGAAAATACCAACAATGTTGTTGAGTTTTGTTGCCACGGGAACGGGAGCTTGAACCAGAAATATAGCACTTCAGAGGACGGAAGGCTGCCTGTTGTGAAGGATGCCCAGAATTCTGTCTTTAAACAATGACATGGAAAAAGAATGAGACATGGAAGGCCAAGAACTTCTCTGTGGGTTACTTTTCTTTTTCTTTTGACCCTTAACTGTAAATTGTCTCTCTTATGACTGTCTCATAATATAATCTTATATTGTACAGGATTTTTCATGGGCTTGCATTAATAAACAGGACTATGTATTCCCCTCCTTCTCTATCTGTGTGACTTTCTGTGAGTAAAATACTTCATCTAGAGATAAAAGATACTATTTGCTGTCAGCCCACATAAATGTCTTGCGTTAACATACTAATGCATGAGCGTCTGCAATCCGCACCCAGATGTTAGCTGTGATGCCTTTTCATCTTTCAGTTTGATCACTGGGTTGATTTTTTTCAGCAATGAGTAGGACTCAAAGAGGAGCTGAATAATTCTGTGGTTAATGAGCGCATCTGGAGCTATAAAAAAGCCGGGCTATAAAAGAGTAGGAAGGTCAAACTGCCCCACACGTGTCCTGCAGACAGCAGGACTCTGCTGAGCTCCCCAGTGCTGGTGGAGGTACCTTAAATAGCCAGGGCTTATTCCCATTGATACTGGCAGAATGGAGCTCAGTGCCACACCCAGCTCCAAACGCAACGTTCTGTGTCCTCAATGTCTTTTCCACCCCTGGGAACCACCCTCTGCTAATGTATAGCTGGTCTGATGTGTTTAGAACAAACTATGGACTTCTGCAACTTTGCACCAAGGCCATGGCAAGGAGCCAGTTCCAATAATTTCTTCGTTGGAGCATTCCCACCCACACAAATGAGAAGCAGGTCAGTGCGAGGCTTTGATGCTCCAGCTCAGCTGCCATCCCAGCTGTGTCAAAGCACAGAAGACCCCAGCAAGAAGCGGGCTCCCAACAAGGCCCATGATGAACACTCAGAATTGCTCTTTCTTCAGGGCTGCTGGGAGTTTGGTCTTCTGCTGGCTTACAGCATGCACATCTGTGATGCATCACCAAAACACACAGCTAAACACCGTATCAGCAGAGAAGGAGGAACGCAGAGCTTATGCTAGCAGAAAGGAGAGGTTTTCCAAGGCAGGGTGGGGCGATTACGCCACAACTCCCTCAGCTTCGAGCTAGAGGCTGTGACAGCAATGCTGAGCAAGGTCTCGGCCGACTGAGTCAGCCTTATCGGCCAGGCTGTGCCGGAGGGAGCAAGTTATGGATGGGCTGTCAGGGCCTCCCGGCACAGCCTGCCAGCATTAGGCAGCGTCACAGCCGCTGGACACTTTCCACAGGAGTTTAGAGAATGCTTTTGAAAAATTGTGCAGGGAGGCTGTATTAAACACACTGCCCAGCTGACAGGAATGTCTGCTCAGGACCAGCTAAATTCCTGCTTTAAATTTTAACCTGTTCATTGCCTGTTGCACTGTGTGCCTGTGTTAGCTGTCAGGAGCTGTGTTAAATTTCTTTTTTACTTTGTGTCTCAAGAAGAATTTCAGCCCCAGATGCTGCGCTCTCTCCCAAGGGGTGGGGGTTACATGCAGAGTGTGTGTTTTGGGCTCTGCTCATGTTGAGGAAGAGGCTGATGGTGACCACGCTTCAGGAGGGGAGAAGATCTGACCCAAAGCAGGGGGGCAGTGGATTCTCCCTGCTAGCGATGCTCCAGGATTCACACATAGGGTGTGCAGGAGACCCCATTCCTTCTCCCTCTGCATGATTCCTCTCTGCTTCCTTTGCACCTTCCTCCCACAGCCAACCCAAAATCAAGGCCAGGAGGAGGAGGAGGGAGAGGAACTTCTGGTCAGCTCACAGTCAAAAGAGGGACTGGGATGCAGAGGAATGTCCAGGCAGTAGTATGGTGAACTTTGGTGTCTATTCACTTTGCCTTTCTTGAGAAAGTGTCTCTAAGACTATGAAAATAAATAGTCCTGCTGTGTCTCAATTGACTTTTCAGCCAGCAAAGTCTGTGATGCAACTGCTGGCTGGCTGGTGTGAAATCAGACACAGAGCAGCTAACGCTGACTTCCTGCTCACCTGAATTCCCACCCAGAAAGTGACTATGCCAATTTAAGCAAATTAATTTAGAAACAGGTTTTTTTCAGGCCACACAGTTTCTATAGGTCCTTGAGGAGCGAGTGCCAAAGGGGAGCTCATTTTCTTTGCTCATTGTTTCACGGCTGCCCTGTCAAAGTAGGAACAAAGGCTGCATTTAGCAGGCACTGTGGCAGCAGCTGATGCCATCCGGCCCCGTTCTACTTGTCCCAGTGATTCACGGGGGTCATAACAAACCACCCTCCTTTCATGGCCAGCAGATTTCCCTTTCAACTGAATCAGATTAATCCAAAATGATTCTGTCAAGATCAGGAGAGTAACCATGGCATTACCTATGTGGATGGCTGAAAGCCTATTATTAATCCCACTAATTCTGTGTTTCACTGTCAAGCTGCTGAGTCAGTCATTGGTCTGTATTTGTGTACGTGTAATGCTTTTAGGGATAAAACAAGATCCTCGGGTTTTGCATAGTACAATTCCATTCTTTTACTTTAAAATAAGCATGGCACGCATCCTAAATAGAGAAATATCCATTGTTTTCCAGTTGAGTTATAACAGAGCTGTTGGAATTATTAAATCTAATTTCTGAATTTTGTGCTAGTTACTTTGTTACTACCCAAGTATGTGTGGCAGATGCTGGTATCGTGTTAAAAATCGTTTGTGTAACACATAGTGAAATATATTACTTGCATGTGTAGCCACAATATGTTGGCAGAATGTGAGTTTTTATTTCAGTTTGATGTGAGGTAACAAGTACTTGAGTATTATCCAATGCTGCCTCCTTGGCTAGCCAAGGCTCTTCCCTTCGAGGGTAATAACCATTTTACCACAGCCATGTGGAGCCAGCACAGCTACTGGGAGGGGAGAATGGATTTATTCTGAGCACCTACAGCAAGAAAAGTGTTTATTATTTCAATGTTGAGTCTCAGCTGTGGAGGTTTTTAGGCTGGAAATGGATGCTCGAGAATGCAGGGCTGGAGCAGGCACGCAGCCTCTCAGCCTGCTGCAGAGGGTGAAGCATCTGGCTGATGCTGCTGTGGCTGCTCCTAGATCCGGGCTCGGCGTGCTCCCTCCCGGCCGCTCCGGGGATCGCAGCCCGGCCCGGGCCAGGGCCGAGCCGGAGGCAGTGTCCGGCCCCGAGCACACAGCCCTGGCTCTCGGCACCGGCTGCGGCACAGCCGGCGGTTCCCGCGGGGCGCATCCCCGGCCGGGCTGGGCTGGGCACAGCCAGCGGGGGGGCAGTGAGGGTGATGCACAAAGCACAGAGCGGTGCTTTGCCCGGGGGAAGGGTGGGTGAGCTGCCTGGCCAGCAGCCAGGGCCTGGGGAGAGCAGCTCTAACCCTTCGGGGAAGCGCTTGGTGAGGACAAAACCCTGAGATGCCAGGGGAGCTGGGCAGCAGCACGGGGTGAAGATGATTCCCGAGGATGCCAAGGGAGCTGGACAGATGTTACACCTGTGTCACATTAGAAACCACATGGCTGCCTTGAAACAGCTCCTGGGAAATAAAGAGTGCCACAGTGAGGCATGGAAAGTCACTTTGCACAACCAAATGGCTCTGAGTTCAACAAGAGGTTGGGCAACACTCTCAGATACATCATGGGATTCTTGGGGTTGTCCTGCGGAGGGTCAGGAGGGTCCCTTCCAGGTCAGGATATTCTGTGATTCCACAAGAACTTTCCAACAGCCCAAGAGTGCCCTTTAATTTCTTCAAGCAAAATGATCGCTGAAAGTGATGTGGAAAAGGCAGCTCCAGGCATGCCAGGCCCTGCCGGGAGCTGGGCAGCCGTGGCCACGTTCCCGGCTGCCCTTCGCTGCCCTTTGCTGCCCTTCGCTGCCCACGGGCAGTGTGTGCAGCAGGGTGTAAAACCACAGCAGCAGAGCTGTGCCACAGGCTGCACCCTCCAAGAAAACCGAACACAAATACTAGCTCTGCCCAGGGTGAGTCACTTCATTTTTCACTTCCCAAAATCATTACAGGGACAGTATGTTAGGCCACAATGCCAGGGCTGGATCTGCAGCTAATTAAAAATAGCTTCATCTCTTGGGACCTGAAACGTTGCTAATAAGAGTCTTTCTCCTGAAATTATTAGGAGTATATAATTTGTATGAGCTGAAAATTTGTCCATAGGGCCAAAATTATTTACCTGGTGATAAGTTTCCTCTGTCACACCCATACATGCATTATAAGCCAGATTGAGCAGACTGGAAATGAAGATTTATTTTATGGTCTTTTAATGTGTTTCTTGAATTACAAACGAGAAAATACAATTTAATTTTCTTCTGAATTTCCATCCAGCTCTACAGCAAGTAAAAAAGTCAAGGGACATTTTTATGTTAGAGCAAGTATTGTTATTAGTCTCTTGGTTTTATTAATACATATTTTTCAAACATATTATTTTTCTGTATTAACTATAGAGCTTTAAGTCTTCATTAACCAGAATAACTCAGTTCAGTAATTGCTAAGTAGAGCTGAAGTGAAGACATGTATAACAAAGAGCAGACTAGAACATAAAAACACACAATTATGTAATTGCAATTATATCAGGAGTTATGAAAATACTTGTAAAGAATGCTGGAATCTGTTAAAATATCAGAAATTATTCAATATATATACTCTTTACAGATTTGCAATTTCATTTCTTGCAGTGGCTGTTTAAATCCATTGCTTGTCTACTTTTTTTCCCCTCTTGTTGGTGATTTTCTAATGTAAGGGAAGAACACAGTCCATACTGATTTAAGCTCTTTGCGTTATTTAAATGTGCTTAGAAAATGTGGAGCTGGAGGTGCTCCCACACACACTGTTTACTCTAGAACCAGTTATTGTGGGAGAAATCTCTGCGTCTGCACCTCCCCAGATCATGCCAGAAATGAACTGCCTTGTGTATCCTATCACAGGCAGAGCAAGAAAAAGTATTTGCTTTGGAATAACTCCAGCAAGTGAATGGTGTGACTTTACCTATGGAGATGGAGCATGGGCATATGTAGAAGATGTATTTTCCCCTTCCAGCAGCTGCAGTGAAAGCAGTTCACTGCCTTATTTAATATCTCCACATGAATGTCCATGCTCAGGCATTCACTGTTTACTTATGCTGAGTATACAGTGCACACACTGTGCCTCTTCTTCTGCCTGGGAAGGAATAAAGATCTACTGTTTAAGTCAGACAAATATTTTTAAAATCGAGTGATGTGCCAGAAAGGATTTCAGGAACTCCAAAAGTTAACAATTCCACCACTGCGTTTTGCTGTGCAGATGTTGCTGCTCAGAGGAAGGATCCGGACTCACTGCCAGGGCTGCCCTGTTTCAGCACTGTAATGGGAATTCAGAGAAGAACCTTTGCTGGAGCAGCTCCACATCAGGCAGGAGAGGAGGGACCTCTGGGAAGAAGACTGACCCTGTCCCCTTCTGACCTGGGTGGCTGTGCATGAACCATGAATGATACAAAACACGAAGAGATGTTGTGTGAGAATGATGAGAAGCTAAAGGACTAAGTGCTCTGCAGTTGGAGGAAAGATGTGTGCCCTTTGCTTGCTGGCTGCTGGAGGACATGAGTCTGTCAGAGTGGAACTTACACCTGTGATCAATCAAATTTAGGAAGGATGCTGTCATCCTCCCTAGGATCTCAATTCTGAGATCTGAGATTTCAGAATCACAGGACAAAGCTAACGAGCCCTCTGCACAAGCATTTTTCATCAGTGGGTTTCCCTTCCAAGGTGTCTGTAAATTATGTTGTGTGCAAAGACAGGATGTGACAAGCCAGCACAGGCTGATGCTGAATGATTAAGGACATGGAGCTGAGACTGCTGGAGCCAGTCAGCAGTGAAACCGCAGAGCTTGCGAGCAGCATTCGCTGCTCTCTTTAGCACAACAAACCCAGATGCAGTAACCTTTCCTCATGTGAGGAATCTCTTTTGGATAAATATACCTCAGTTCCATGTGGAAAACCCACACACGGAGCAGGAGCTATGCCCGGCAGATGATTGCCACCTAAAGCGCAGTGACTGCAAATTATCATCTCTCCAGAGAGAAATATCTCATCCTGATCTGACTTCAGACTGATTCATTATGGGTTTTTTTAAGGTCTGGCATTTTCATCCACTAATTAGTAGCCTAAATAAAATAAAGGTTGAGATTTTTGTGGGTTTTTTCCATGGGTTTGTAATGGTTTTTACTCATATTTCTTAACTACATCTTTCTCTAAACCTAAAAGGAATAATGTGACCGGCTGGCCTTTCCTATTTCTGGATTTGATTTATGCTGGAGTCTGCGAAGGAATAACTCACAGAGCCTTTACATTGGCCACTTAGCCTTGTACAGAATTTGTGTTGAAATCCAGTGCATAAAAAGGAAGGTCTGCCCAGCACAGCGTGGGATGACCCAGTCCTCTTCCACATTCCCTCTTGGACTTTATTCTGCAAAAAAAAGTTCTTCTCCTCCACAAACCCCTATGTTAAAGGTGTCACAAGGTTAAATCCCTTGCAGGTTGCTTTCTGAGCTTCAGGCAGGGTGATCTGTCTGTGTTACTTCAAAGTGTTCATTTCTTTCCCTAGCAGTGGAAAGCACTGCTCTGTGGTAAACCCAGGGTCGGGTGGCCAGTGCTCAGAGGTGCCAGCTTGCCAGCCACCCAGGTACATTCCACTTTACTTACACCCCAGCTGTGGTGACACAGGGAGATGGGAATGTGTCTTTCTGCAGAAATCAGCATCTTCCTCAGGCTCTGACTGCTTAGAGTATTTCCTTCTTAGTTCAAACAGGGAACACAGGGTGATTCATCATTCCTGCTAGCCAAGTTTACAAAAGAGTTTATTCATTTGCTGAAGCAGGAGCCAAGTTTTGATTAAAAACCATAAAATGTGGATATGGTTAAAAAACATTTCAGCCTGGACAGTGCCTCCTTTGCATGCAAATGGTGGAGGTCACAGTCCTCAGCGCTGTCCACCCTAAATGCCCCCAGACAGATTTCAAAGGAGAATATCAGAACATAATTTATAAAAGCTGCCTTGTGTCCTGCAAGCCCCTCGGATGCTTAGCAAGGGCTGCAGTCTACACCACTACATCCCCTGATTTTTTTGGGCATCCCTGGATAATTTGGAAAATCTAACTAAAATATGGGCAATGTAATTTTAAATAAGAAGGGAAGAATGTGTGTCTTTTTCCCTCCCTGCAGTCAGACCTCTCTAATTCTGTATGGGTGCACTTGTACAGTTTTAAATAAGCCAGTTGGGCAATTACCAGTTTTTTTCTGTTTGCAGAGGTTTAAATGGCCTTGTGAACGTGCAGCTGGGCACGGCTCAGAATGCTGCCAGACCAGCCTCCACCGTACCATAATTACATTGAATAGGAACATGAGCCATCAGATTCCTCCCCGGGACACTCCTGGTGAATCCAGCTTTAGTCTCCCAAACCTGGCACAGAGACAGCTAGAGGTACTGCTCTGTATGACAGACCTTTTCCATCTGAACACTGAGTGTTTATCTCACCTTAAATCTCATCTGGATTATCTACAGCAGAATTTAAGGCATAGATCCCATCCTTTCACTTCTCTCTGTTGCACTTTGGTGTCCTCAAGGGGTGCAGCCTTGAATAACACTCAGTTATTCATGACTGCCTGCAGCCTCCCAGTCTGCTCAGCTCGGCTGCACCAGTGCCAGGGTGGCTCAGGGCCTCACAGGACTGAGCTCCCCAAACAGTGTATTGGCATAAAGCCTTTTGCCCATTCCAGGAGAATCCTGGCATGGGTCAGACTGCTCAAGAAACCTTCAGAGCACGAGCGTGTTTGCAGCCAAGGTCTCTGAGTTTTGTCAGAGGACAAAGCATGGTATAGTTAATACCTCAGTGTTCCAAACACTGTGTTTGTTTAGCCTGGGCAGGGCAGCCTTGTGCAGAGACACCTGAGCTGGCCTGAGCTGACTGCTGGACAAAGTCACCTGCAATCCAGAGAGCAGATGCTGAGCAGGGAGCAGTGGGAGTGTGTGGAGCAGTGGGCTGTGTGAGCTGTGGAAGTGCAGTGACCTGGTGTAGCTTTTCATTGGTGCTGTGCACAGTGTGTTATTCCAAGAGGAAATTGTACTCAGGTGTGTTTGTGGTGGGGTGTGTGTGTGTCTGGCCACGTTGCCTTTTT
This sequence comes from Origma solitaria, assembly GCA_013397895.1. Classification (NCBI taxonomy): domain Eukaryota; kingdom Metazoa; phylum Chordata; class Aves; order Passeriformes; family Acanthizidae; genus Origma; species Origma solitaria. Next base: position 2,200,677 of record VZRL01006154.1, on the reverse strand, counting down.
GCAGTGTTTGCATCTTAGTCCCCCCTTCTCCTTGGGATGGAGACGTTTCTCTAATGCTCAGAGCATTTGATTCAGGGTGGCTTCCTGACAAAAGCTCAGGAATTTTGCTGTCAGGAAATGCTCTGTGATTTCACTGTCAGCTGGGTACCACACAGTGCTGAGCCCACAGGTGCAGCTGGCACTGTCCCAGTCCATGCCCCTTCCCTCACCTCAGAAGCCGCCCTGCTTCTGCCCATCACCAACAATACAGTTTGTGTTTCCTTTGGCACACCAGATCCTCAGCTTGTGAGATCCACCTGTGCACACACTAATTAGATGATAACTTCAGCAGACAGCGCCTCCACAGCATGGCACAATCTTTTATCTACGGCTGATGTAAAGGCACTGCTCAGGCTTTTGGCTGGATCTTTTAACAGCAGAGATTGGATGTTGGCATGTCTTGACTTTTGGCTTCCATCCTTGTTCTTCTAGGATCTGCTGTGATTATTTTTTCATTCATGAAAAACAAAGGAAGAGCAACAGACACACAGCTAATTTTAGAATTTGTTTCTGTACAAGACCTTCTTACACATGTAAGTTTTAGCTACAGTTTCAGGGAGAAACCTGAGCTATGCTGAGGTCAGAAAGAGCTGTTATCCAGACATATTCCTGCCTCCTGCATTCTGACTCACTGCATTGTTTTATGGGAAATCCTATACGGCATGACATAAGTACTCTTCAGATAGTTTTAATATTTCCTCTGCCTAGGTCTTGAACAAACCCTTGTAATATGAGAGGCAGGGGGGCATCCAAAAATACTTGTGTGTGCTTTCGGCAGCCAAGCTCTCTGCAAAAGGATTTTTACTCTACTTTTAAGGAACATAAGGGCTTCAAGCACCCACAGGATGCTTGATTCTCCTGGTTTTAAAGCACATCTCCATGTCATGGCTCTCCAGGTGTGGTTGTTCCTCTCACATATTCTCACTCCTCTCTCTGTCTGCAGTTGTGTAGGGGTTTCCCCCCGCTTTTAAATTCATTAACACTGCTGCTGTTGTCAATGGGCTCAGCATTGTCCAGGAGCAGGTCCCTCTTGGAGCCACTGGCATTGGCTCCACTGTGCATGGAGGAACCTTCCAGCAGCTTCTTAGACATGCCACACCTGTAGCCCCCCAACACACCTCTGTAAACACATTTTTAGTACTTTCTACTAAAAGAGAGGAAAAAAAAATCAGTATCTCCCTAACATAGGAGCAAAAAGTCTATAATAAAAATAGGTTAAAAAAGAAGCATCAGAACTGAGTAAGGAATCTGGCTCTGAATTATGTCATTGGCTCTCAAAACTAACAGCATTTTTACAGTCTCTAAAATGTACTACTATCTTTAATGCCTTCACAGACTCACAGCTTGCTTCTCTCATTGATAATGATGCAATCTTTTCTAAGTCCACCCAAATAAATCTTAATGTACAAAGTGTGTATATGTGCAAGATATAGAGCTGTGTTAGGATGTTCTGGTGACAGGACAGCTGGACCTTTTTATTATGGTTTACTGTATTAAAAGTTGTTGAAAGCGTCAGTGAAATTGCACCATTGTGTCAGATTTCCTTTTTTTTAATTTTCCTTATGGATTCTGCTTTGGTGAGTCACCTCCCAAAACCTTTTTTTCTTCAGTTGTATTTGATTATATCTCTCTTTAGGGAATGGACTTGTCATGCAGTGAATTTGTAAAGCAAGAGATAGCTTGCTCTTGGTGTCTTGTATGGTCTGATTCTGTATGGCAGAAGTAACTCTTCTTATGACTGGCAGTGACGCTGCTCACTCTGAATTAGTGTGAATACTGGTTTGTGGAGAGGAAATAAAGTAACTTAGAGTGAGCTGGGCAATGATTTTCTCTTTGTTTCAGCTCTGCCCATGCCCCGTGCCGGCTCCATCCTCGCCCGAAGCTGTGCCGCGATCCCGGGAGCTACAGCGGGGCTCCGGCTGCTCCTGCCCTCGGCGGAGCCCAGCCCAACGCGAAGCCATCACGCTGCCCGTACGGCTCTGCCACCTTCCGGCACGGGGACTATTTTTCTTCATTTCCATCATTTTCCTTCTGCCGCGAGCTCTCCGCCTGCCTATGGCTCGCGCGGAGCCGCTGGGCGCTGGCGCGGCGGTGCTGTGAGCAGCAGGGAGCACATGCAGAGGCAGGCGGGCTGTTCCGGGGATGCTGCAGGGCTCACGGGGCTTCTGTATCCCTCGGGATCCGCCTGTCCCCGGGGAGCAGCCGCTGCGGGGCCGCAGCAGCCCCGCGCGGCGCGGGCTGTGCGCCGCTACTCGCGGCATTACGGCGCAGGGCGGGGCGNGTGAGCGGGGCCGGGCTGAGGGCACGGGCACAGGCACAGGTACCGCCGGCACAGGTACCGCCGCGCCGCGGGGCGCCCGCCGCTCGCAAAAGCTTGTGCGCGCTGCCGCAGCCCTACGGGACTCGCGGGGGTCCCGCTGCCGGGCTCCCCAGGGGCGCCGCGGGGGAGCCGTGAGCGCTGCTTGGCGGAGCGGTCCGAGCGCACTGCAGGCGGTCCAGCCTTGGCGCCCCGGGGTTAAATCCTCGGCCGGGGTCCTCGCTCGGCTTTTGGAGGTCGGCGCGTCCCGGGCGGCTGTCCCGGTGCAGCGCCCCGCGGTGCGGCCCCGGGCCGGGCTCTGGGCACGGCGGCTGGCACGGGGGGCGGTGGTGTCGCTGTACATCGCGGCTCTGTGTCAGCGCAACAAGCGTGCAGGGGCTGGTTCCCCTTCTCTGCGCTGTTTGGGTTTGATGGGACTGGCATTCCCGGTTAAATGACTGCCAGCTGACTGTGCCAGTTCGTGTTCCCTGCCTGCCGTAGGCTCAGCACACAGCAAGCCATGCCTTAAGCTTTCTAAAGGTGTCCAGACCCAACTTGTTCTGCTCACGTCTCGTTTTACTTTACTCTAGTTGTTTTCCAAAAAAAGCCTGTCCCTGCACAGATGTGCAGCTGAGTTGGGGACAAGCCAGGAGAGCAGGGGCAGCCGTGTGTGACCTGTAGGGTGCAGTGACCAAAGCCTGGGTGGAAAAGGCTGTGCAAAGGCAGTGGAGAGCAGCTGGTGTGAAAGCTGAAGGCACTACCTAAGTGTTAGCACAGCTCGGCTGGGGCACAGCAGCTTGGCATGTCGTACTATGGCAAAACATGCCTTTGACCAGACAGGAATAATTTTATTTCAGGAAGCAAAGACTGTCCTTGTAACCTGGAAGCAAGGAGAGAGGATGTGTAAATAAAGACTATTTTTGGAACTGTCTGACTTTGTGATGTTTGGTGTTTCTAGCCAATAATCATTCCTCTTTCTCAGGATTAAGGTAGGCTTCCCCAGAAGACATTTTTATAACAAAACCTTGTGCTCTTTAATTTTATAGGTGCTCTGTGAGGTGGAGTGGAACTGAAAGGCCAGTGTGGCTACCTTTATGAGGGTAATACTTCATCTTTCTGGTGTTAAGGACTTGGAAATAATTCCACAGGTATGTTGTTGGTATATATAGCAATCAATAACTGCCACTAGTGTTTCACAAGCGGACTGTTATTCTGCAGTGGTAAATGTGCATTGCAGTGACAGTAACAGACAAGAATGCGGCTTCTTACTAATGCCATAATTTCTTGGGATTCAATTTTTTAATGTGACTAATCATACTTTGGGAAGCAGTGCAGGAATTATGTACTTCAAAGAGAGTAACAGCAGAGGGAGCAGGGTTTACCAGTTAGTATAAGAAGTTTTTCACTTAGGTTTAAGTCAGGAATCCAATCTGTTTATAATTTCCATGCTGTGCACATTGGCAAACATCCAAAGAAGCAAGCTGTAAACATAGATATTTTTCCTATGACTAGTTCTGATTTTTGTGCATGGTTTTCTATATGTCAGAGACATGAGAATGTGGAGGGTGGTGGAAGGGGTCACGTTCTAGGGTGATGTTCGAATAAACCCCTGAGATAATGATAACCTCTGAGATAATGCCTGGTTTTAATTAAATTTAATTTAAAGAAATAGTTCACTGTCAGTAGGTCTTCTAATATGAAAAGAACCCCTCATTGCTGAACAAGAAGATATTTTTAATGCTTTATATGAGCAAATAGCAAATTATGTCAAGTTATGTTAAGTATGATGATATACTAAAGTTATGGCCTTTGCACAGTAAAATGTAGTCTAAATATTAATGCTGAAAAAATAAGCTGTAGTGGAAAAAGCCCCGAGTCGTTTTGTCTTTACTGAGACTGTGGGCTTTGACTCCAGGCTGCTTCATATAGGCAGAGCTTGCAGAGTAAGATTTAGGTGGATTTGCTGTGCCATAGACTTGCTTCAGTTTTGTCATCTACTGGAGTGTGAAAGAAGCATTTTTTGCTATGTCTTTAAAAAACTGTTGGAAGCTAATCAAGATGATTATGGCTTCTAAGGTGGTTATAATTTATTACATGTTAAGAGAATTGCCAGCAATTTTGCATGAATGTGCCATGTCCTTAATGCTTTCAAATAAACAACTTTTCCTCATTTTCTTTTGGTTTGCCTTGAGAAGCATAAAGCAATTATATTGGTGTTGTTGTTAGGCAATTATAATTCTTTTCAGATGCATATTAAAATCCTTTGTAGAGAAAGGTGGTGATGTTGGAATAAGCTGCTTTGAGTAGTAAAGCCAATGTGCTCTGGAGGAAGGGGCTGGGTTGAACCCTGGTGCATCTGAGTTCATGTGGATAATGAATTTCAGCTCTGAATTACTTGTTTCAAAGTCTTCAGCCAATGATGTAGGGTTTTTTCATAGGATAAAATGATTCTTTCTGTAGTTAATAATTTCTAAATAGTTTCATCGCTGCTATCGTGTGTCAGGCTAATCTACAAGACTTGAAATACTGCTACAAGTGGATGGTTTTATGGCTGCTTTTCTTCACTGGTATTGAGAGATGCTCCTCCTTGCCAACATATTGAAAATCTGTTTACAATTAAGCCTGCCTTTTGGCTCTTAATAAGTAAGCAACCTTGCAGGGTGTTTTTAAACACCATTTTCCACTTAGATATCATTAACCTTCTCTACAGCCATCAATTCTGATAGCAGGTCGTTGCCTACTTTGAAGCTCCATTGTTTGTGGAGGTGAAAGGGATGAAGCCATCTGCAGCACCAGTCCACTGCTTCTTGCTGTGTCTGCAAGCAGTAAGACAGGGAGGAAAACACTGGCATTTGGAGAAGCCCCAAACAGACCTGTCTCATCCAAGAGTCCAACCTCAAATTGCTGTTTGAGGATGGACCAAACTTCAGAGCCTCCACTGTGTGTGCACCAAGAACTCATCAGTGGCCTGAGGTGACCTTGAAGTAGTGATTTGCTTGTCAGATTTCACCATGATATTTTAAATGTAGATACATGTGGAAGCAGCTGTTTTCAGAGTGATTTTCCAGGTGTCTTTAATAGTACAGGCAAGCATAGAAGAGGAGACAGGCTGTAACCCTTACTTGTGTCATCAGCTTCTGTGTTGTATTCCAGTAGTTCAGAAGAATTGTATTGTAATCAGTTGTTGACAGCATCTAGTTATGATACTTTGTCTCACAAGCTTTATTCCTCTGTAGCAAATTCTGGGTCTGTAAGCATGGAATCAACCAGAGAGCAATACTCTGCATTAATTATTTGGAAGAAGCCATTGCTGCATGCTCTGAAAAAATTTTCCCTCACCTAGTTTTTGGAAAGAGGTGACTTTGCTGGTAGACACTTGGAACAGTTCCCCACCTCCCCTAGAGAAGCCCCATAACAAAGGGAGTGCTGTCACCTGTGAAGTGTGGAGTGGGAGAACACTGGGGTTTTTTCTGGAGTTCATGTGATCAAAAACAGTATTCACATATGAGCAGGAGTCACACTGTGGCCTAATTTGCCACAATAAAGGGTATGACTTTTATTCTTTATGTTGCACAGACTGGTCTTACGTTGGTTCCACTTAATTTAATTCTCTTGCCTGAGAAGTCTCTGCAAATTTGGAGCTGGATGAAGGGCTTGCTTTTTTTGTCCCTGTTTTCAGTTAGGTTGGCGGGCAACTGGAGAACTCTTGTTCTATGGTGAACAAAGGAGACCGTGGCATATCAGTTTGATCAGAAGTTGAGTCCTAAAGGCACTGGATTAGTAATAGGTGTTTGTTTCCTCTTCTGACCTGAAAAAAGTCCTCCCGTTTGGCTCATGTGGAAGCTGGCCTGAGTCCCCTGTGACTGGATACGAAATTCAGAGTGAGTGAGGACCTGAGAACCATGGTAGATGTGCAAGCAACTTCCCTTTAATAGGTCAGGTCTGTATTTTTACATCTTGTTGATTATGAGTTTTTAAGAAAGGTTATTTAATAAAGAGTTCAGTCTAACTTGTGGAGAAAAATTCCATCCTGCTGTATTTTGTCTAGAAGAACCTTTTTTCTTTCTGCCAGTGTTCTCTGAGCCTGACAGCACTCTTTCCAGTGGGAGTAATGATTCATTGAAGTCTTATACTGTAAAGAAGTAAAAAAACCTCCAGGAATATAGGCAGTATTTGTCCTATAGAGGCTTATTGTCTGGTATTTCTGTTTGAATAAAACACACTGGCTTTGCAAGCATTTGTCTCCATAATTGAGGCAGGAGCTGCTCATGCCCCTTCTGCCCCTCTTGCCCGCTTTGCTAGCAGATGGTTCAGCTGGAGCGGGGTGGGCACATGTACGTGTGGCTGTGCACACACACTCCTGCTGGCCAAGGCTGTGGTTATTCAACCTCCTGTAATTCATTATTTGTACTGGTTTTCCCAGTAACAGCTGTGAAAAGAATGTGTACAAACAATCTGCAAACCCTGCAGCCAGGTGTCCTGCTTGTTCGAGCAAGAGCTGCTTTCTCTGTTTACTGAGGTCTTTGTTTATTGACTCAAGTGAAACTGAGTAGGATGGTAAAGCTGTTAAAGATCTGCTATAAAGACAAGCTGCTAGCTGTCGTAAGTGTGCTTCTTGGCAGATATCCTCAGCCATGAGAGAACATGGTGAGGAGGTGCAGGAGAATGTAGGGTTGTGTTGTTTTAACTGGAATATTCGCTTGTAATTGTTCTCCCAGGCTTTATGTTGTGCATCCAAAAAACCACTCCATTCAATGATGACAGACTATTCAAATGGACAGACAAGGCTTAATATATCCAAATTAATGTACTTCCCAAGTGCTCTTGACTTGCTGGGCTTTCTGCTACATCACTTATTGTGGCTCGTAGTATTGGCAGACCTCTGCATGGCACTATTCACTCAGCTTTACTCATTTCTCAGATTACCCGTGTTCTAGTTCTGAACTAACTTAAAACAAGCATTTTGGGAATATGTGGTTTGCAGGGGGGTGAGAAACAGAAGAGGGAAAGGAGAAGACTTACTTTGATGCTGTGAGACATTTTCCTGCTTACTCATGCTTGCAAACTGTTGTGGTAAATGATTCTGATTCCTTGTGTAGTCTTGTAAAGCAGTCAGAAGAATAATTTAAAAATAATCATCTTGCCATGTGATAACACACAGCAGAGGACAGAGCTATTTCTAATGTTCTTAGTGATGGTGGTGTCACTGAGGGTGTGTTTGGTGTTTGTGTCCATGGCACTGGTGAGCTCAGCTGAGGCTGAGGGCTGCTGTTATGCTGTGGGCTTGACAATCCAAGAAAGAAAGGTCAATATCCATCTTTCATCTTTTGCCTTGTGGATGTTTCATCTTTTGCCTTGTGGATGTTTCATCTTTTGGAGGCAGATGTGTGGAGCCCAAGGGAACAAGTTAGAGTTATTGCAGAATTGTCTTGATTCCTTCCTATTTGTGGCATTGCTTGAAATTTCAGGGCATTCCATGTATTTTCCTTTCCTTTCTCCCCTCCATTCCCCTTTCTCATCGGGTTGATTCCACATTGCCCCAAACAGATGCTTTGTTACTATATTTGGGGTTAGAGTGGGTTGCACATGGTCATTTTGAACCACCAGTTTGCCCAGTTACGTTGAGTAGAAAAAAGTAATAATTGCTTCCTGAGTTAAGGTGGAGAGTTGTCACCTCCCTTTTGATACTGTGCGGGGGTGTGCCAAGAGCTCGGTGTTTGAGCAGCCGTGCTCCTGCTTGAGGCTGCCTTCGGTGGCTGTCCCTTCTCGGTGGACAGACAGCTCTGGAGTGAGCTGTGGGCTCGTCCGAATGCAGTGCTCCTCACACATCCCTGGAAAAGGTGTTCCTGGTCCTCACGTCTCCCAGGAGGCTCTCCTGTATGCCCCTTGCATCCCTCGCTTCACTTGACCCTGTCTGCTCAGTCTGGCTTTCCTCCCGTGCCCCTCAGGCTGTGCTTTTGGAACAATCTGCTTTCAACATCCACCTCTGGGGCTGTGTTTCTAAACTGGCACAGCCTTTGAAATACAGAAGTCATAAGGGCTGTGCCCGGAGGCCAATATGCTGAGATGATGCATCTTGAATAAGCTGAGCTGGAAATTTCACTTTTAAGTTTTCCAACTGTTGCTGCCACTTCCACACTACAAAATGTTCTGTTTCTCTATTTGGTTTTTTCACTATTTGTGTTTCTAGACAGTTTTAAAATAACTTGAGTTTTATAGAATGTTATAAACCCATTTAATTTAGACTTTTATTATTATTGGAATATAATACAATTTTGTGGGCCTCATATTTTCCAGCTCTAGTTGTGTGACATGGAAGGCACTGAGCTGCTCTTGCAAAAGAGCTTGTTTTCACTGTCTCAGTGGACAATATATTGCTTCCCTTACTTTTCTCATGTGGGCTTTCCAGTGTCTTCCATGTAAATCCCAAAGAATATGCAAGAGAGCATTTGAGACTGTTATGTAACAGTTCCTGTGGTTGAAGAAGACTTTTTTCAAGCTTTCCTAATTAAAATTTAGTCTTTCAAGAGCTGAAATAATTTTCATGAGCGTAAAATGACTGAAGATAAAGATTAATGCCTTGGCTTCTTTCTCACAAGTAAGTTCATTATTTTTATTCCTTCTTTTCCTTTTAATTTGTTGCAGGTTTAAGCTATCTGGAAGATGAAGCCCTGGCTGCATTTGGTGTTCTTCACCTGTGTTTTCCTGATCTGGCACACAGAAGCAGAGTTCTTCACCTCCATAGGTATGGAAAGAGCCAGTGCACAATGTTGTGATGTGGTTAATGTGATTGCCAGAATTGTTGAAGTTATCAGTTGAAGCATGTAGCTTTCTTCATATGGCCCTGCCCAACACTGTCTCTATTAGGAAAAGCTGCTCTTCTGCAACATCAGTGCAATTTGTTTGCAGTTGGTTGACTTAGAACACTGTGACTAACATGATTCAAGTTTTTCTGGGGCCTCTGTCAGTAAAATAAGATGGGGCTTGTGTTTTATTAGGATTTGTGCATCTGTTGTTATCTTGAACACAGCACAACCTGATGCTAAAAAGCTTAGTCCTGAATTTGATTTATGAAAAGAATTTAAGTGGTAAACATGTGACTTTTTTTTTCACTGGACCTGAAATCTCCTGTCATCTCAAAACGCTGGAGTTAGGTGTCAGAAGGAAAAATTAATAACTCCCTTACATTGTGTGTTTTGTTAGGCCTGTGTAAAGCCTAAAGAATTTGCATTGTTATAGATCTGAAAAATAATTTGATTTTTATGACAATTTAGTTCCTGTGCTCTAATAGGATACAACCATGTATGATTGTGGTAGAGCCTCAAAATAAGCACAAACTGAGTTTTCTGCTGTTAATTGGTCTAATGTTTTCCTGTGGAGCAGTGTGGGGACTTCCCCTCCATAAGGGCATTAGAGGCTGATTAAGTACCACTGGCTGTTCTCCAGAATGTTCTTTGAGTCAGTGGAGCTGTTTGTGAATGGCAGAGCTCAGAGCTCCTGGTGGGTTGTTCTGTGTGGAACTGCTCAGCCGGAGCCCCGCAGTGGTGTCCCACTGCCAACCTCCTCACATGCCCTGTGGCTGGCTGAACAATATTTATGTTCATGTGTATTATTTGCTTTGATTTTTCTAAGTTAAGTAGATTTTTATACAAAGGTACCATGAAGGATCACCTTCTCTTTACACTTACCTATTTCTGAACATTTCCTAACTCTGAAAATAGCACAGCCTTCTATCTCCTTAATCATGCCTGATTCATAATTACTTTGGAATGCTGGAGCTAAAGCTGTGGTTGCATTTATAAATCTCATCATGCTCTTTCAGTTTGGGCTTTGAAAAGCCAAGTTTGTCATGGCAATTAGGACTGACATGTTAGCAATTTTCACTAATGCTGATCAGGAGTATGTGTGTGTGTGAGTCTATGAACATTAGTCTGAAATTCCTCTCTGCTTAATGTTAGGTTGTGTTTTCACAGTTACCATATTGTAAAGCTGTAACTTTAAGTGATGCCAGTGATTAGACTAATAATTTGGTAGTGTGACCTAATCTGTGTCCATATGTAGAACAGATGCTTTGGCAACTATTTGGATCTTTAGTTGCTTTGACTCCATACTGTATGAGTGTCCAACTTTTCTGTTGATTGTCTGGCATGCACTTGTCATACTAAAAGTAATTCGGAGGCACTGGAAGGGTCACAACAAAGCTACATGAACTGTTGAAGCTGGGACTTTAAAAGCCCCTTGAAGCATTTGAATGCCAGACTTCTGTGTCTAATAGCTTTTGTGGTTTACAGGCATTGAAGTGCACACCCTTAATTTGTCTGTTGTTTGTGGTGGTTTTAATAGCCCTGGGGCACTTAAGGTTTGTCTTCTGTGCACTTGGGAATTGTTACTTTTTTAGGTCTGATGAGTATTTGCTCCTATTCTCTTTTTAGGTCAAATGACAGACCTGATTTATGCGGAGAAGGACTTGGTACAATCTTTAAAGGAATATATCCGAGCAGAAGAGAGCAAGCTCTCTCAGATTAAAAGGTAGGGGAGGAGATTTGTGTAATGAAGGGTGACAAAATGGCTCATTTGTGTTCAGTCACACCCAGCTTTCTTGTCACCACTCTCTGCTGCTAGATCTTGTTGGTATTTCCTCTGTAGATAATCACAGTGAGAGCCCAGACAGTGGGTTTAATTTATTCCTATTAACCTGCAAGGAGGGGGTCCCTGCTTCAGATACCACTTGGAATTTGCTCCTTTAGAAATGATGCTCTGCTGGGCTCTCCCTACTTTGCCCTGTCCTTGTGCCATCACAGGACTCCTGTAGAGAGGACTCATCAGAGGAGTCTTGTCATGAGAGCTGAATTCCTCTGTGCTGCCTGGTGTTTCATGCCCTCAGCGCTGCTTACAGCATCCGGGTGTGCCAGTGGCATTTACCAAATCCCTGGATTCCTTCCCCTGTTGGCTTTGCCGTCAGGGACAGTTCTCCTGCCGCGTTCTCTTCAGCTGCCAGTGTGACTGCAGCGCATCTCTGGTGTTGTCCTAATTTCTTGGATCACTTGAAAGGCTCTTGCTGGCAACAAATACTTTGTGTCCCTTAGGAAGATTGTTAATGCTTGCCTAACCAAAAGCAATATTCACTAGGCTGTGACACCAGGATAGTCTAAATGAGGTCCAGGCTTGCAAGAGCCAAGTGCCTCTAAAAGGAGTCATGCTTTCCAAAAAACTTCTGAACTTGAGGCTGTATGTGTCAATCTGATCTCCGTTTGGGAGTGTAGGGTGAGAATAGAGCTATGGAGCAGTGAAATGATAGGAATTCTGGTCAGATATACACAGTGCACCTTTCTTGAAAAGCTGCCCTTTGGAGGCAAAGCAGTCTCTTCTTCAAGTATTGGTACAGAGAATATCTGCTCAATCTATGTATAAACTGGTACTTTTAAGGCTCGTTGTGACTGAGATGCATGCCTGTTGTAGTGAGGTTTAAAATACTAAGCAGGGAAACATTTTCCCTTTGAAAGACTATTGTAATTAAAAAACTTTCACTTTATCTTTGTGAACTTGAAAGGTTGAAAGCCAGTTTTGGTAGTAAAAGCAGCAATAATTTGATCTAGATGTTTAATTTGAATGATTTGAGGAAGATGTGCATTCATAATTGTTCTCAGGCTGAGGTGCTCATTTCTCATTCCAGCTGGGCTGAAAAAATGGAGGTACTGACCAGCAAATCAGCCTCTGATCCAGAAGGGTATCTGGCACACCCTGTAAATGCATATAAGCTTGTGAAGCGTTTGAATACTGACTGGCTGGAATTGGAAAACCTGGTTCTTCAGGATACAACAAATGGTAAGGCGTTACAGGGGACTGCTGTTTGGAGGCAGCCTTGTGTTCTGGAAAAAACCACAAGCTCGGCTGTGGTTTAAATATTATTGCCAGGTTTGTTTGAAAAACAACTAATGACTTGCCGCCTGTGTACTGATTACCCAAGTGAGTGAAACTTGCAACTGAAACTCATCTCAGTCAAGACTCAGAAACTGTTTTATTTGGGGGAAAAGGGAGAATGGGATACGCTAAAGCGGTGGTGGCAACTGTTGAGTGTTATGTTCCCTTGCTTCATCTGCTTTCCCAGTCTGTTCCTGCTCTTGATGATCAGTGTTTTTTGACAATGTTGGTCAGTGAATAAGATTAAGAATCAAAATGAGCCCCATATTAAATTGGTGAAGGAATTTGTATCAGCCCCAGCATTAAGAGTTGGCAGATGCTGTAGTCAGTCTGTTGAAAACAGGATAATACATGTTTGCAATCTCTAAACCTGTCCTAAATCTAATGCTTCCAGTACTAATTTTTGTGTTTGCATCACATTGTCAAGTGTCTGCCTGAATGTGCTTCCATAGCTTTTTTTTAAGTGAAGGTTTATTTTTACTGGACTCCTGGAAAGTGAGGGAGAGGTGGTTATGGTTTTCAGGCAGAACACTGCATGTTTTCCCTTTCTACTCTGCATATGCTAAAGTTTAGGTACTTGGAAGTTTTTTCCAGACAAGGCTTTTATTGCCTTTTGGAATAGTCATTCTAAATGGAAATAAAATACTCAAATTTATTGAATACTTCTGTCAGTCTTTTTCTAAAGGCTTCCTTTTCCAGTTCTGTGTGCTGTATGACTGGAAATGGTTGGGTTGTTTTCCTTCAGTTGATGGCTTCTTCTTCTGCCCAACCAACCTGCTGTGTAACCTTGATATCTTTACCTAGTGCATTTAATTTTATTTCTGGATATCACCTTGTTTTACTCTAACCCTCTCACTGAGTAAGGCCCTACCCTAGTGAAGGGATCCTGGCTCAGGGTCTGTGTCCCTGGAACTGAGACTTGGAAAGCTCTTACGGCTTTACAGGTTGGAATACAGAGTTGGAGATCATTGACCAGTGCTACAGTCTAAAATCAGTTGTCTCTGGGGATAAAAGCTATTAAGTTTTCCTGTCAAAAAGAGACATTACAGGAAAATGAAGATCATTAGATTCGCATTGTACATCAGTAATTGTGTGGCACAAGAAAACTGAGGAGTTATTTATTCTTCTTTTCTTACTCATGAGCTGTATTTCTTTAAAAGGGACAGAAAACAATATGTTTATAACTTTTGAGCCTAATAAGCGGCTTTAAATGTGGGTTATTTGAATCTCAATTCTCAAGACAGAGCAGATGTTTCCTCTTCTGTGTTAATCTTATACTGATATTTATTCAAGCTCTGCAAGTAACATGTTTCCCTTTTACTGCAAAGGCTTTATTGCAAATCTTACAATCCAGCGTCAGTTTTTCCCAACTGAAGAAGATGAGACTGGAGCAGCAAAGGCTCTGATGCGCCTGCAGGACACCTATAAACTGGATCCTGAAACCCTCTCCCGAGGGAACTTGCCAGGTAAGTGCACCAAGGTCTCCTCTACTTTAACAGGAAGGAAGTGTTAGCATCCTCAAACTCTCTCCAAAAGTCCTTTATGAAGTGAGGATTAACTGGTTTTGCCACAGAGATGTTTCAGAAAGTTTAGAGAGATACTGGGATGTCTGATTATTAGCTGAGTCCTGATGAATGTTTGTTGCTGCTGCTAAGAAACCTACTGAAACAGGTTATAGTGGCTACCAACATGCTGTTTACAAACTGAATAGGCTTCATGGGTGTGTGGGTAGATGAGCTGCCACAACATTTGTAGTTATTGTAAGTATTAATAACCACTAATAATTAACTGAATTTTAAGTCTTATCTTTACATCTTCTGAGCTGGAGCAACTGGAAATCAATACAGTCACATTCAAATGGACACTCAGTTTGTCTAAATAAATGGCAGCTTGTTTATGCACAAGTACAGCTTTCCAGTAAAGAGAAACAAGCTGGCTGTGCATGTAGTCAGGCTTTCCTGATCATCAAACAGTGTTGATTTGTAAGTCAGGTGAAATCTGTTAAGATGTTAGTCTGCACTTCCTTTGTCTACAACAGAAAACACAGTAGCTTAACGCTGTAATTTCTGTTAAACTTTTCTTTGTTCCCAAAGGAATGAATTAAAATAAGATAGAATTTACTCTTTAATTGTGATAGTGATCACTTTAATACTGAACCTAAAATGTTGTCAAAGCATTGTTTCTTAGGAGCATTTTTGGATTATCAAAGTGTGTATTTACAGATACTTCTCAATGTGTCCCGTGTATTTAAGGCAAAGGTGCTTCTGTCTGGATTGCTTCAAGCTATCTTTTTGTTTTTTAGGAACAAAATACAGATCCTCCCTGACAGTTGGTGACTGCTTTGGCATGGGGAAGACGGCCTATAACGATGGGGACTATTATCACACTGTGCTCTGGATGGAGCAGGCCTTAAAGCAGCATGATGAGGGGGAGGATACAACAGTCACCAAAGTAGAGATCCTCGATTATCTTAGCTATGCTGTTTTCCAGTTTGGGGATTTGCACAGAGCCATGGAACTCACCAGACGGCTGATATCCCTCGGTAAGAACAAAGACCACGTTATTTTAGCTGGGGAGTGTTGCCAGCAGCAGAGCTGAGAATAGTTGTGGCTCATCCACGTTGGTGAGCTGACTCAAAGGATATCCTGACAGATGACTTAAAATAAATGTGGGTCCTGGAAAGAAAAGTCTATTTATACATGAAGTATCTTTAATAAGCTGTCTTAGGGTCCTTGCTGTTGTTACCCAAGGCCCCAATGTGTCTGACTTCAGTACCTGTGTACTTTG
Organism: Origma solitaria; assembly: GCA_013397895.1. Taxonomy (NCBI): domain Eukaryota; kingdom Metazoa; phylum Chordata; class Aves; order Passeriformes; family Acanthizidae; genus Origma; species Origma solitaria. Next base: position 2,185,634 of record VZRL01006154.1, on the reverse strand, counting down.
CTGCTCTGTACTGAGGTGCTGTGTTTGGCAGTGGTTAAAGCCTTGCTTGTCTCAAGTGGAGATCAAGGCTACCACAGACTTAGGCGCTGTTGCACTTTCTGCAAAGTCCTATTGACTTCAGATATGCCTCTTTATTCCTCAATGCAGGTACTCTTGGATGCTGGAAAAATACTTTGCCTGAGATCTTACAGTATTTATTTCTGAATATTCAGAACAGATTGAGTTTCTTAGAACTTCCTTTTATTTCTGAAGTGTCTCTAGCATTCCCTTGAGTAAGCAAATAAGCATTGCTTCCTATCCAGCTTTGCCTACTTCCTGCGTTGAAAAGGTCTGTCCTCCTCAATTAGAGTTAACATTTACCGTGCTAGGTATTTGATGGGGTTTTAATGAGCTGTGGTTCTTAGTTTAGATATTAGCAGCATCCTGAGAGTGGGTGAAACCTTCCTATTGAAAAATATGTATTAGTCTAATTTCCGCAGACACTAGAATTCTTAAATTAAAATTTACAAGAATATGAATATGTATTGAATCCAGCTCCCTCTGCAGTGGGGCTTAGCACTGATAGCAGAATGCAAATCCTTATCAGCAGCAAACAGTGGAACGCACTTGGCAGTCCCCTCTGGGAGCAGCAGCTTCCTCTGCTCTGGGCTCAGCTTCCTTATCTGGCCTCTGTTACCCTGTGCTCTAATGAGTGGTGACTGCAGTGAGCCTTGGGGTTGGTTCCATGAGATAAACACAGTAAGCTTGGGAAGGCCAGAAGGGAAAGAATCTGTTCGAAGTGGTAGCATCCAGAAACACAGGTCAACAAGGAATTGTTCCTTCTTAGTTACCTGGGGTAAAGATCTATTGATCATGTTTGATTCATACCACCATCATTAATAAATCACTAATATGTCCAAAGATGCTAGTGATCCAGGCTCCTTCCCATATAAACCTGTTAGAGCTACAGATGGATGCTGCAGGTGGGCTTAAGGTGATGACACACATCTCAGAGCTTCCCAGCCTGCAAGGAGTCTTTGGCAACAAAGACTGGTACTGTACTCCACCACAGTCCTTCGTTATTAAAGTGTGCTTGTGCAGTGTGCGTGAGGAGCATGGTGGAGAGGAGGGGTGCAGCGAGTGGGCTACCTTGGTTTCTGCTCATGAGCTCTATGATCCGCTTGTCTTGGGTAGAATTGGTCAGAAAAGTGAAGAGAAAAGGAGGAATGTGAAGAAGAAAACTTCTACTCTTGGAATACAAATTTTGTGATGGGTTCTTCCAGGAAGGATTCTTTTGTATGCTGTGCCCACCTCTCCTTTGCAAAGACAGTAACTTCCTAGTGTTGATTTTCAGTGCAGACTGAAAGCCAATGCCTTTGTTTGCCTGATAATGCTTAAGGAAGGGAAGAATTGTTGCTGTCTTGATACAGGGTCTTGTTTGTACTAACAGCTTGCAAAAATCACCAGTTCTATTTTTTCTTCCAATGAAGACAGCACTCATGAGAGAGCAGGCAGTAATCTGCGGTACTTTGAGAAGCTACTGGAGAAGGAAAGAGAGGAGAAAGAGAAAGAAAAGTCAGTAAACAAGACTGTGACAACCACAGAAGCTGTGGTGCAAAGTGGAGCTTATGAGAGGCCTCTTGACTACCTGCCAGAGCGTGATATCTATGAGGCCCTTTGCAGAGGTGAAGGAGTGAAAATGGTAAGAGACAAGAATTTCCTGACTACGCTGCCTTTGCATAAGGATGGTCAAGCTTGGTGGGACATGTTGTGGTTTTTCCTTCTGTGAAGCTGTTTTTTAAGTAAAAGTTTAGTTCTGTCCAAGCTGAGATTTGTACCTTTTAGCTTGACTTCTCAGTCTTTAGCCGTTACACACAAATGGCTCTTAGCTGTACCCTTAAAGATTGTTGAAAATTGATTCTCCTCAGTCTGTCTACTCAGTTTTTAAAAAGTCAGCTGTGCAGATATGCAGGGAGGCTTTTTCCCCCGAGCACTGATTATGCTTTTCCACACCTAGGGAATCCCATTATTCCTTCCCTTTTGTATCTTAGACATGTTCTTCTGCAGTGACTGTTGTGACCAACTGATCTCCAGTACCTCTCAATAAACATGGCTTTAATTCTTAGTGCAGGGAAAAGGAGCAATTTATTTCATCTGCATAGTCCGAATTATAAGAACCAGGCTTCTTTTACAGCTGACTGCTTGTGTAGTTCTTTGCTTAATCTGTAACTTATTATGATTTAATTTTCCTAAAGGTTAGTGTTTCAGATGCTGCTCAGTGGTATTTGGAACGGGATCTCTTGTTTTTTTTATTTGCAGTAAATTGCAGAATCACTCTTGTTTACCTCTTGTATCTGCTGTTCAGCTGATGGCTTTTACAGTGTATGTGGAATGAAGCTCATCTTCTTTTCTTGCCTGTTTTAAGTTCAAGAAGTGTTTGAGCAAACAGTGCTTTGTTTGGCATTTTGTTTCAGACACCTCGAAGACAAAAAAGGCTGTTTTGTAGGTACCATGATGGAAACAGAAACCCTCACCTGCTCATAGCTCCCTTTAAGGAAGAAGATGAATGGGACAGCCCTCACATTGTGCGATACTATGATGTCATGTCTGATGAAGAAATTGAGAAAATTAAACAACTAGCTAAGCCAAGGGTAGGTTTCTGTTTTTCCATCTCACTAATGTCTGCTAATTCCATGCTTTAATCTCTATTAGCAAGGACTAGGCAAAGGATTTGAAAGATCTGGTTTCATACTACAGACGATACACTGCAGCTGTGAGCCTAAAGGGAACGATTTCGAAACTGCCTAGTGATGTAGGACCATAAAGCCCAGGCTCCCAAAGGTATTTATGCATTGTTGCACTTAATTATGCAAAGTTCTCAGTAAATGGCTTAGAAAGCTTTTAAGAAATTAGAGACTAGGCTTGAAAAGGTAAACGGCTGACTTAAAATGATAGGAGTAGATGTGCAATATGCCTTAAGTCTGCCTTTTGAACTGGAGCCAAACTTAAATTTGAAAAACCCAAATCTCAACAGAAGTGGGAAGGAAAAAAAAAAGTAAGTTGTGCTAGAATAATGCCTAGAGATTTGGCTTTTTTTTTTTGGTTTGTGTATCCTGGAATCCGCTGCTTCTCTTCTAAACCATAGGTGTTCCCTGTTACTCATGGTGTGAGTTCTAGTGACTCTGCACACAACAAAAAAAGCAGCTACCTCATGCAAAGCTAGTAATTATCTGTTTTCTCTGGAGGTGGTGTTTCTTGCCTGACACTTTTCTGGCAAAAAGAAGTGTGGCAGTGTGATAGTAGTAGATGCTACAACTTAGTTTTTCTGTCAGATCTGAGCAGAAAGTAAAATGGAACAAATCTTTGCTTATAGATGAATGGTTCATTGTAGCATTCTTCAGGCTACTGCTATGATATATTGTACTAAAATTCCAGTGAAGAATTACCCTTCTGTAAATATTTCTAAATGCAAGCATAAATAGTTGGAAACAGATTAAGAAACTGATGCTTCCCAAGAACATTAATAATTTGGGATATTTGTGAAGTTGGACTTCTATGACTACCAGCCAGCTGTGGACGTGTTGGCTGAACACTTCTGTCTCAGTGAAGACTCTCACCTCCATAAATGGAGAATTTTTCCTATTACATCATAGTAGAAAACTTCAAGAGCTTCAGATAAAATGGAAGCATTCACATAGAGCATATCACTTAATCTATTTTATCAAATGAAGCACTGTGTAAAGACAGCTCTTTTCTTTTGGCTTTTTCTTTTAATTCAAAGGTTTATGGAAAGTCTTAAGTCTTGGTCTCTGAGTTTTGCTTATATAACTAATGTTTGAGGAATTTTTCATGTAATCTGTGTAGTGTAGAACTGCAGCCAGTCCCTAGAAGGGTAGGTAAATATTATAGCTTTAAGATTCAGATGAAAATTGTCATTTATGAAAAGCAACCATTTTCTTGCGAGTTGTCTTTTCTAAACCTATGTGTAGCTCAGCTGCAGGAATAACTTTAAATTCTGCAGTAGTACTGAAAGAATGGAAAATACAAGTCCTGTGATAAGATGGTCCTTAATAAATACAGATTAATTTTAGCCTGGAAATTTTAGTTAGTAATCACGGAAGCTTTCAGACAAAACTTGAAGTGTTATTTTAGTTTTAGGCTCAGAAAGATGAGCATTTTCTTTATTCTAAAATGCATTTGCAAGAAATTTCTACTTTTGAGTCCAAGCACTTCAACATTATCTGCAGTTTATACTTGCCAATACTTTTTGTAGAGAAAGAACATCTGTATGTGATTGGGAGTAGCTGCAGTTGAGTTGCTTTTTATGCTTGTTTTGCAAAATGCAATCACTGTTATTCCACTTCCAAAAAGTAGATCCAGCTTTTCAGGCAATCCATCAGAATTGACTGGGGAGGGTCAAGAAAATTCTTAGCTCTTTTGATGTGGATAGCAATGAGGCAGGTCTGCCATCAAAGGATGAGAACCATATTCCCAAAATTCTGAATGTTACCTGCAAGCCAGGAATGTCTGAACAGGCAAGAATATGGCCTGGAGTGGGGAGCCATGAATGTGTGAGTTCATGCTGCAGTGTTTCAGCAGTGCAGAATTTTAGGAGGAAATAACAGTGGAGAGCTTGCTAAACTAAACAGACTCTGAGAGAAACACTCAGTGAAGCTTCTGACCAATGTAGTATGTTATGATGGTTTTTCAAAGCAAAAGCCTCTTGCAAGGCTGATTTCTCCACCCTGAGAGAGGAAGCCTCACATTTATCAGTTGCTTATACCGAGACGTAGATTGTGTCTTAAATGAAGAAACCTGCCTATCAGAGCAGATAGGGAGTAATATCAAGGCAGTCTTATTTGAGTTCTGATTTAATTAGATCATATGCTGGGTGCAGAAATCAAGCAAGCATATACAAGCTTGAAAATGGCAGCAGAATGAGAAGTTTGGGAAGCAAAATTATATCCCCAAAGCTTCCAGTATCAGTGAAGAACAACATTCAGTCAGCCTGGCTCTTCTGTTGTGATTTATACAGGAGAAATCTGGAACAAAATAACAGTGAGTCAGAATTACACCAACAGCTGTGCCAAGAGCTCTTGTATAGGGACAAGACAGCTGACATGGATTGTAGAGCTGGCTGGAGACTTATTTGAGGAAAAACGAAGGAAATAATGACTGCATGCTCTGAAGAAGATGCAAATAAAAAGGCTTTCTATGACCTATAATTAAGGGGAAGAAAAGAGGTATGATTTAGAGTGTGTGCGGTTGGTAGGAGTTAAATTTAAATGTGGTCTGAGCTTACAGTCAAAGAAAGGAGTGTCCCAGTTCTTGTTCTCAGCTGCAAGTATGAAACCAAAGTGACCTGGTGTATTGTTAGCAGACATCTGTCACTCTGACACCACAGCAAACTTCAACAGTTTTGCCAAGTTCCTTTTTTTTTTCTACAAATCTGGAGGTATGGCTTAAATGTGACGATACTCCTGTTTAAAATGTGTAGGTGTGCTGTGCTTTTGCAGAGTTACCTTTGTCATGTAATTACATCAGACTGTCTCAGAACTAGATGTTCCAGGCATCTTTCAGCTGGAAAATTTGAGCATAGGAGTGTTGAGAGTTGTCTTCAGGAGTTTTCTACCACAGGGAATTTGCCTGCCTCATAATTTGTAACTCATTCTGTATAAGTTTTCACTTGTAATTTTACATTTGAGAATGGTTTTTCAGTCCGCATGAGGAGCAGGCTGATTAAATTAATGGGGTATCCAATGATTTTTCTCTTTGCCAGGAACTTGGACTTCATATGTTGTTAACCTTTGTTGTTGTTCCCTCTTGCTAATATTGACTCCAGCTGTTTAAAAAAGTGCCTTCAAAAACCTGTTCAGCCAGCAACTCATGGATTTAATGAATATCATGGCTTGTGCAGTCTGTCAGACTCTTTTTCCAGGATCAAATGCAGGTGTTGGATTGTACTTGTTTGTGCATGTGTTGTTTTAGCATGAAATCAGATCACGTGCTAGGTTGAAGCTCTTTCATCCAGTGAGATATTGAAGCTGGACAAATCAGGTGTTGATTTTGGTAAGATACGACAAAAATTTTCTCTCCTGTAGCTGATGTTTCTTCCCCCTTGGGATTTTTTTTTTTGGCACAGCTGGCACGAGCCACAGTACGTGATCCCAAAACCGGTGTCCTTACAGTGGCTAGCTACAGGGTATCCAAGAGGTAAGCAGAGAGAAGAGTTTAGCTTTAAGATTTTTGTGCTTATCAGCTGTTTTCTGCTACCTGCTATGCCTGAAAACTCAAGCTGCTTTGCATGTAACCAAAGCTTCCCCAACAAATGCATGGGAAACGGCTCTTTTAGCTGTCTGACAAAGGGCAGAAATATCCTTCTGCCTTGGGAAATGTGGTGTGGTGGTTGGTATTGTAAAAGAATGTGTTTTTATCCTTCCCTTAGTTCATGGTTGGAAGAAGATGATGATCCTGTTGTGGCCAAGGTGAATCAGCGAATGCAGCAGATCACAGGGTTAACAGTGAAAACAGCTGAGCTCTTGCAGGTTGGTGCACTGGCTTCATCCTGGTGGAATTAGCTGCTGGTTAGGGTGGTCTGGTGCAGGTGGATGGTTTCCCTGTGTGTGCCAGGCAGAGAAGGGTGGAGATACCAAAGAAATAGAAGGTAACTTTGTGCAAGAATCTGAGATTTACTCCTTTGTTCTAAGGGAAATGACTGCTGCTTATTTTTCAAGGCAGCAAAAGCTGACTCTGTCCTAGTTCAACCTTTCTAAGACCCAAATATTTTTTGTAGTCCTGCTACAGTCTCTCATGAATTGATTTCTGGCTGGCTATTGGGGAGAAGAGTGCCAGTGCTACAGCCTTGCCAGAATAGCTATACCTTAGGCCATTCACTGTTTCTCTTCCTCCAGTGCTCCCTGAATTCCTGTTTCAGAACCTGATTGAAATAGTGTTGGTTACAGGCTATCCATAGTAACCAGGTAATTGTGTAATGATCTGGGAGATACATTAAGTGCAGCCTGAAACATGTAATGTTATCATAAAGTAAGTGAAGGAGTGGTTTTAAGTTACTTTTCTGTGATCCTTAGAGAGGCATTGGTATGTAACAGATCATACATGAGTGGCATAGAGTCCAGTTCTGTCCCCTAGGCTGGACCCACAGGGAATTGCAGACATTCATCTGCCTCCTCTTCAGAGGAAGGAAGCAAGAGTGTGATAAAACTATTGCTGCTCAGTGTTAAACAGGCTGTTGTGATGAGTACCAACCCTGGAACTACGAAAGGGAAAAAAGCGCTTAAGTTGTTTCTCATCTGTGTACCTCACTTCTGGCAATCTAAAAATAAATTAAGTGTACCGTAGATAATAATCTTGCCACAAAGTGCTGTTTCTCAGAGCATGTTTTGGATTTCTGAGAGCAAGCGCTGTTCTGCAGCAGTCATTTGCAGTTCAATGCATATTTATGTGCTTCCTTCTTCCATGCTGTAGGTTGCCAACTATGGAATGGGAGGGCAGTATGAGCCACACTTCGATTTTTCCAGGGTAAGATCACACTTGCAATTACTACTTTGTGGTGTGGGGAGGAGGGAACAGTTTGGTTTGAGAGAACTTTTGAAACTGTTTTCTGTTAGAATGTTTAATATCTAGGCCTGTTGCATGGATGGATTATGATTTCTGAAAAGCCTTTGCACTGTCTTCTCTGATGCTGAAAGTTCAAGAGAATAATGAACAAATCTCCCTGCTTACCTTTGGGACCTTAATTCCTTGCACAGTACCAAGACTGAAAGAGCCATGCAGCACTTTAATGTGCTCTTTCCATTGTTTTATTTGTAAACTGAGGTCTGTAAGCCCTGGGTTATGAATCTGCCTTGTTCCATTAGGCTTACGAGTTCAATGATGCCCAAATCCTGCTTTGCTGGGTACTTTGAAGCATTTTGCAGGAGCTGGCTGAGGAGGAGGTATCCTTCCACCTCCTTTCAGAAAAGTAATCATTATGTAAACCCTCATGGGTTGTACAGCCCTTCTGGCAGGCTCCTGAGATTGGCTGCAGCACCGGGGTCTGAAGAGGATTGCCTGGGTTGGTGTTGAGGGCAGTGCTCCAGCAGCAGGTGGATGTGCAGGTGGTGGTGCTGGGTCTTCATGCGGCACTAGAGGGCTCTGCCTGGCAAAGAACACTTCTGCTTTGCTGTGGGTGGGGAGAAAAGAAGAGTAGATTCTTAATAATAACCCTGAACCAGTTCATGGACATGCTAATCATACTGAAGAGCTATAGTGACTGGTAACTTCAAATATAAAGTCCATCTGATGCCTTAGTTTCTGTGGTATTTCAACGGAATCTGGCAAAATTCAGATTGTCCCAGTGGTTTTACCTGGTAGGAGGGATTGCTGCAGCCAGAGTACACAACCCAATAACTGAGTGCAGAATTGAAGCCACGCAACTTAGCACTGTTTAAAAAATATTTAAAAAATTAAGTTTCAACACTATGGAAGCTTGTATTCATTAGCTTTGGCCTGTTGTGAGAATTTTCCTCTTAAGACTACTTCGTTTCCTGAGTTGAGCAAATGCTCTTGAATTCTCTTCAAAGCCTTTGAACTCAAGGACCTCAGGCATCAAATTGGCCAGCATGGACTTTACTTTTGGATTAGGAGCTGGGGCAGAGTTCCACTTGGAACATAACCTTGGCTGCAGTTGTCAGCCGACGCAAGGCAGTCGCAGAGGTTGCCACAGTTTTTGTCTGGTCCTGCAGGCTCTCTGTGCATCACAGATTTTCAGTGTTGAAATAGAGATGCTGCAGTGTCTCCACAGCTTCTGATCAGCCTTGAAGCTTTTTGTTCCCTTGTAGTTCTCACATAGAAGCATTTCGGAACATGGAGATTTTATTCCTTGTTCAAGTTGGATTTCTGCTGTTGAAGTGCAGAAAGTCGTGGTTGGACCTGGATTTCACAGCGGTGGCAGTAATCCCCTGAGAATTACTGGGATTCCCTGTATCTCAGTGTTCTTATGTTGGCTTTTTTGGATTGAATATGCATATGCATGTCTTGGGGCTTTTATGAACCCATTTCAGGAAAGACCACTTGTTTATTAAAATAGGGTTCAAGTAGATTGAACTACATCATCTTGGAAATGGTGACTGTGGTTTTCCTTACTGTTTGTCTTTTTCAATATTGATTTATTGTTTTCTTTAAGTGTTGAACATTATTGCTTTTGTGTGTAAAAAAGCACCTTGATGTCTCCTGACTAGAATGACTTTCTGACTATTAGGAATGTAAATAAATTTCTAATTTCATTTTTCTGAAGGCAAGAAAGACACTGGTGTTCTAGATGCTCTTTGTGCTTCTACACTGGCACCAGTGTTATCTCAACGTCAATAAATGAAACTCAATATTTCTTACAGAGTAAAGACAATTTGATCTTTTTGATGTGGTCTTTAGTCCTAGACAGGCAACCGCCTGAAACTACTCTATAGTTTTGTCTTCTGGCAAAACATGCATTTGCTCTTCTCATGACAGTATTTCTTTGAGTTGCAACATTTACAAGAATCTGTGTTATCTAAAGCCCACTGAAGATTAGTTTTTCGTATTCACCTCAGTTGTTGACTTTGGATCAGTGCCCAGAACAATAATGGCTTGTTGTTGACCTTACTTGGATAACATCTGTGCCACAGGCCCTGAAAGCACTGCTTCTATTTTCCCTTCAGAATTGTTCAGTGCAACTTCTTGGCGCATCCAAGTGCTCTGTGCATGCAGCTGTGCACCCTGGCTGCAACTTGTAATGGCTTTATTGTTGCCTTGTTGTCCCCTTTCTATTCCAACTCTTTAAATTGGGCATGAGGATCTCTGCAGAGCTGAGAGAGAGCCTGTTTGGAACCCAGGTTAAAGTTGTTGTCTGTTGCAGCGACCCTTTGACAGCACACTCAAATCGGAAGGAAATAGGCTAGCGACGTTTCTTAACTATGTAAGTACCTCTGTCTGTCTACTGTCTGGGAGCTCGAAATTTGCAGTTATTCTCATTTAATTTTATAGAAAGATGAGCCAGATGCTTTCAAGCGGTTAGGGACTGGAAATCGTGTGGCCACTTTTTTAAACTATGTAAGTATGACGATCCTTTATGCATTGAGTGTAACTTTAGCAGCTTCTTGTTTACAGCTTGTGCAGTTGGTTATTTGTTGAGATTTCCTGGCATCTGGCAGTAGGGATTTCATTATTCTTGCAGCATCAGGTGCTGTCCCATCTGAATTGATAGAATTCTGGTGGTATTTAACCTTGGAGCAGAAAATTTGAATATAGGACCCATCTTCCCCTTTTGGCTGCTCTGCTATGGAATCTTTTACTTAATAGGATTCCGTGAGGGGAAGAGGAGAATCTGGCTTATTTCTCAAAGGGAAATACTTGGGGTACTCATGTGGTATGCTTTGGAGAACTTGACTATCAGCCACTTCATGTGAGACAGTCATACTTTCCCACCACTGTTTGACAGCACTTGATGTTGTGGTCTGTCAGCCTCTTCCTCAGCTGTGTGACAAAGCCAGAGTTGCTCTGGCACAGCAGCTGCCTCAACAAATGGATGAGAAGAGCTGATAAAATTGGTGCCACTGGATTACAAGTGCAGACTTGAAAGTTTTGTTAGTTGCATGCATTATTCAGCCCACAGACCATGTACACCGGAATCCTAAACATTGCAGCCACTGGGAATAGTGGCCTTATTTTCACAGTAGTCTTCTGACAATATTTTATCTACCAACCTATACTCACTGTATCTTTAGGATCACCTCATCTTCTGTGTTTAACATGGGAGTGATATAATTTATATGTTTTGCCACAGAATTTTAAATTTGATGGCTGAACTTGTATTTTCAGAGTGAAATGCAGCTCAAAACAGAACCAGAAACACTTTCAACTTGATATGGCAGGGAGGGAAATAATCTTCAAACAAGAATTGGACTAAGATAGGTCGCTGTGAAATATTCTGCTGCAAAGAGTTTTTCATGTTTAATTGAGTCAATCTGTATTTTGTTTGCTTCTCATAATTTTGGACAAACCTTGATTTAGAGGCAATGATACACATTCTCTGCCAGGTGTACATGGTCAAAGGCAGTTTGCCCTTGTTTGTCCCATGTAAAACACATAACACATCATACATGTACCAACACCCTTATTAAAAAGAGTGGTTGTGTTGCTAAGACATAGGTATTAACTTGCAAGGCTGCATGCACACGCTTTCTAGTTGGAAGGGGCAAAAACCTGTGCACCTATGGTATCTTATGCCCTTTTATTGTAGGTACCAAGCAGGAGGACACCAGAGTGGTAATAACATCTGCTTTAAACAGAAATCCAAGTTACAATAGAGAATGTGGGGACTTGGGGAATGTATTAATAGTAATTTTAAAATTTGGTGGGAGCTGGATCTGACTAATTCTTTTAATTAGAATCTGACCCAAAGCTTACTGAATTCAGTGGAAATACTTTCTATTTTTAATGGGAGTGTTTCCAGTAACTTCAGTGGGTTTTGAGTCAAATCTAGAAGTTACAATGAATCCATAGTTTCTGATGTATTCAATAGAGTTAAATTCATTCCAGTGTGGAAGGGCAAAGCATAAAGGTACATGGTTTTCTTTAGAGTCACATAGCTGTCAGTGTTAAAGCTTGAGCTGCCTGAAGCCCTTGAAATTGCATAACACTGCTGGTGAACAGAACAGAAAGAGTGCAGAAAGAGAGGCTTTCTAATAGTTTGTGTAGTTTTTGAAGTGGTTGACCAAGATGCATAAACTAAATTATGAAAATGAGTTCCAAAGGCATGGTTTCAATTTATGAGGAAACATGTGGTTTAACAGACACTTGTTTTCCTAATTGGATCATAAAGTGGAATGAAATTCTTGAAACCAGCTTACTCTGAAGTCCTCTCTCTTGTTCTAGAGTATTAGCTTATTAACACTGCAGGTTCACAACTTCTTTAAAATAGAATTTAAAGTAGATTATGTATCATCTAGGCAATATATATCTAGACATACATAATCTGGACAAAAGCCTTCAGCTGAAATAAAATCCTTCAACAGCAGGTACTGCTACTTCTGCAGTTTGTGCTGGTTGAAGTGCACCCTCCCTCATCAGTGCTGCTTGTAGAGGTGCAAGTGGAAATTTCAGGCCTTGGGGCACTTTAGTTTACAGGACTGTGTGTAAAAAAACCTTGTAAATGGACAGTTTGTGGACTTTGTTTTCTCAGATGAGCGATGTAGAAGCTGGAGGAGCTACAGTTTTCCCAGATTTTGGGGCAGCAATATGGCCCAAGAAGGTAAATTCTGTTTATGTGTTTGGGTTTATTCCTTCTCTCTCTAGTTACTGTCTCTCCCTCAGCACAGTCTGTGTAAAAGTCAGCTGATGTCACAAAGGGCACTTCATTGCGGCTGGAGTGATCTTGCAGACTAAAGGGCATCTCCCTTTGTCTGTAATGTATAAAGTGAACAGTTTCTTTGTACACCTGGTTTTAACAAAGTAAACTTTGTTCAGTAGAATTTCTCTATACTCTGAACATGACTGAGTTAGAACAGGACTAAGGGTTTTTCATGTGCTGTTGATAGGGACCTGTTAGAAGTGCTCTGTAAGATCCTGCAGCTGAATCCACAGGGATCCCCCTCCCCTTACTGTAACCTGGTCATATTGGCTAGGTTCTGACTGATCCAGATCTCCTCTCACTTTTCAGGGAACAGCAGTGTTTTGGTACAATCTCTTCAGAAGCGGTGAGGGGGATTATAGAACAAGACATGCAGCTTGCCCAGTGCTAGTAGGGTGTAAATGGGGTAAGTAATACTCCTCTAGGAACAAAACCAGAAGGAAGGCTCATGACTGTAAAGAAGGGGATATACTAACCCCCTTATAAAATCGTTTAATAACCTGTGTGTTGCCATTTCAACTTCTGGAGTCATTTGTCCATAAAGAAATTTCCTGCCATTGATCTTAAGGAGTATTAAGCAGCTGCATTGTTTAGCTGTAGCTTTTCTAGAAAGTTTTTGTGCCAATGGCAGCAGAAAGTGTAAGACTGTCACTGGGTTTGTGTGGTGTATCAGCATCAGATTGAATTATCACTTGGCTAGAATCAGCTCTGTTCCTACAAAGATTTGTGCATAGTTTTAGCTGCAAAAGGATGAGAGCTTCTTGTAAGGTAAATGGGAGTGTCTGGACACTATGAATTTCTGCTTCCTGCAGAAAACTTCTTGAGCTTCATGACATCCATTGCCGTATCTGCCTCCCCCAATATCCAGGGTATTTCTCTGGAGTGCCAGAGCATGCCGACAGTCAGTGAAACCAGCCCCAGAATACACTGCTCTGTTACTGTTGGCTCCAGAATTGTGCGGTGGGGGAAGATCCTTTCTTCCCCAACCCTTTGCATCTTTCTATGTATTTTCCCTTGGGTGAAATATAAGGAAACTGAGAGATCTTACTTGAAGTATCCATCTAGGTTGTGGTGATACCCATATTGGGTATGTTGTGATAACTAATTCCAGTTCCCTGTTTCCACAGTTTCAAACAAATGGTTTCACGAAAGAGGAAATGAATTCTTAAGGCCTTGTGGGAGAACAGAGGTTGACTGAACTCCAGCCTGCTGCAGACCTTTGTTTGTCTCCTTTTCTACTGTTGTTTGTTCAAGTTCATTTCTAAGAAATGATCCATCTTTCTCTCCAAGACTCCTGGCACTTTACAACAAAAGAACAATAAAATATGTAACGCCTGTGAAAGAAAGTAAATGGCATTGTACACATCCTTGTGTTTTGGTTGATGTTATTTCCGTGTTCCCCTGGCTTCCTCCCTCCAGTCTTCCTCTGTAGTAGTGGTGCAAACAGTGCTATGAGCAATTCCGTTTGTTTGGGTGCTTGGTCTTGTGCCTTTTGTACCTCAGAAGATTTAGATGTTAAATATTTCTTTGAACCAAAGTTGGTTTTTTAAAAAAGTTTTGTGTACATGTTGATTTTATTGTATTTCTATGGATCACAAGTTCTAAAGCAAAAATAAATGTTCTTTCCATAAAGTGATTCTCTATTTGGTGTCCTTAATAGGTGCATCAGTGCTTAGTTTTGGGGAACAGTGGGCCTTTTTCCTCTGAGGGCCTGTTGTCTTGTTGCCCTTTTCCTGTAGAAAATACATCCTGGTTTAGGACAGTGTTTTATTTAAAACTCCAGTGCACAAGACATCACTGTTGCACCTTCTACTGCAACTGGAACAGTGTAATTGGTGTATTGAAACAGCAGAGAGGCTGCACATTTTGTGTCAGTGGCAACTGTGGTCTCAGTGTTTTACACTTACAAGAAGACTTTTCCTGTGCTGTTAATTCTCCTTTTGTGGGGTGCTGTCTGTTTTTAACACAAACATTTACAAAAATCTGAAGCCTTTTAAGGATGTTGATATATTCATGATGCTCCCTGATTCTAAAAGCAGACCTCTGCTGATGGAACAGTTTTTCCCACAAGGGTACCTGAATTCAGCACCTATGGAACTCAGTAGGATGTTTTGCAAGGAAATCTTACTCTACTTCTATAGCCTGGAGCAGGGTTTTGTCTTGCCCTTCAGAGAGGCTGGAAATAATTCTGCCCTGTGATTCTCCTTTGCCCTTTTACTCTGTTAACATGTGAGTGTTGCTGCAAGCCAACACATGGAGGACTGAAAGGAAGTCGTGTTTCTGAATTACTTATGAAGAAATAAGAGTTAAGTGGGAGAAAAAAAGAACCAAAACAAAAGTTATGGGGAAATGGGCAAATGTTTAAAAAATGTCAGAACTTGGTGTTATACCAGACTGTTGTACCAATGTGTGGCTGTGCAGGTGCATTGACTTTGGATCTCTCCCTGGCCACGTGTGGTTTGGGCATGCCTTCGTGGGCCTGTGGATGCCTGCAGGTGAAGTGAAAGCCAGAACAGGCAATGGTTGTACAACCATAAATGAGTGCTTAAAGACAGGCTTGGGCAATAGTTAATGTACCAACACATGGAACTGGCTTGAGAAAGTGAAAGAAAGTTCAATTGCGCTGAAACATCCACTTGCAGGCAGGGCTCTCATATGATCAAGGCTGGTTTGCTTTGTGCTTCTGCACTGCTGTGTTGTGCAAACACTGAGTGAGGTAAGACGTAAAACATGTGTTGGGCAGGGTTAGAAGTGATTCCCCTGCTGTGATCGTCGGAGAGATTCCTGGAACAGGAGAGCTTTACATGTTAGACGTAATAGATAGCATCAATTTATTCTATTAATATTAAAGCAGTGTGACTCAGCAATGTATTTTCATGTGCCCCTGTATTTTATATGTGAGGAATTGATGAACTCGAGGGTTATTGCTTCATTTAGATGCAGCATGCACCTGTACTCACTAAAGCTTGAATTTTCTGTTAAACATGCACAGCTGCTTGAAGAGAGAGGCCTTGGATTGCCCGGGCAGACTTACCGAGCTCAAGTTGTAAATGATACTGAAATGAGAATCTAGTCTTGTAACTAAGCTTTGTGTGAATACTTATACCAGGTAGCTATAGGAACTGCAATATTTTTTTCCTAAAAGCTTTAAAGACCTACCACAGCAGAACTCAATAGCTGCTCTCTAATCTCCCAGGGCACTCCTTTTCTTGCCATGAATTTTGTGGTTGCTGGCTGCCTGTTCAGAATATTTCATTGTTGACCTCCCGTTTTCTTAGTAAAATCTCTCAGCATAACATAAACTTTGGAAATAAGGAGTTTTGCTTTGTAGCAAAGTATTCAACATATGACAGTCTTGCAGATGTGAAGAAGTGACGAAGAGCCAAAGCCACAATCTCTGGTTGGAGCACTCTGGGTTTAAGGGGTAGGAAGAGGAACATACTTAGACTTTGTCAACGTGGTATGTTGACAGATAAAATTCACATCAGGACTCTGGCCAAAAACTGCACATCCCTCTTCTGAAATAGCATAGTTGGCTGGGAAATACCACTGGTAACTGTTGCATCATACTGAACTTCTAAAGATAATTTTACTTGCTTATTTTCTCTGGGAAAAATCCTATTCTGTCTTCTCAGTCGTCTTTGACCTTGCTCCTGTCTAAAGTAGAAGGCAGTGATTGTGGATGCAGAACTGCTTGAATGCCGAGCAGCTTTTGGTGCTGTGTGCAGAATTTGCTTACTGCTAATCTGATCTGAAGAGTAATAGATAATAAATACAGTAATTTGAGAGAAGAGAGCATATGTGGCTTGAGAGATTCAGCAACCTCCCAGGCAGTCACATGTAGTCTGGCACATTATACTCCTATTCTGTCTCTGGTCATTGTAGAAGATTAACAGAATATGACAGCCTAAATTTAAGTCTATGGGATAGTTCTTAGACCTAAAACAAAGAAGTTTCAAGTGCTGGAGCAAATCAGCCTTTCTCCATCTAAGCACAGGCAGTTCCTGCCAGTGTATCACTGGTAAGGGAAGTACTTAAGTCCTGTGTAGACTGAAATGGTTTTTCTCCTGACCTCCTGTGTGCTCTTTATTTCACAGGGTTTGGGTACTTAGTGCAGACACTGACAGACACTGCAGAGGCTGACTGTGGACCAGTGGCTGCCAGACACTTTGAAGTGCTTTGGACCTTTTCTGGCCACATCTGGTGGAGTTAGCTGGAGATGAGGTCTGCAAGGCGCTGCCCTGTCTGACAGATACTGGTGAAGGCAGACACCATATGAGCTCTTACGGAAAGATGGTCTCTTATCTTGAGTGGCTTGTGTAGTCATAGGAAGAACAACCACCGTCAGCCCATGCCAGTAATCCACATGCAGCTCGAGCATGTGCTTTCTTAACCCTGGCCTGAATGCTCTTGGGTGGATAGACAGTGTGTCACTGAGCAGTTGTGCAGCTCTCCAGCTGGGTTAGAAAATCATCCAGAATATTCATGTTCAGCTGCACAGACTCAGTGAAGTGCTTATCGTCTTTTTGACTGCGTTAGTAGTTGCTTCTCTTTCCTGTTACAGTAGAGCAGTGTGTGAAAACCATCAATCTAATCACCTTACAGGGGAAAAGTGGCATCCAGGCTAAAATGTGTAGTGGGAGTGATGAGAGGGTGTGGCTGGGATGGACATGGGAACCTGTGCAAGCCCTGGCAGAGAGAAGCTAATGTGCTCTGCTTAGAGGGGAACCCCATTTGTGTTCCATGAGACAGTTCTGTGCTTTGGCTGAGTGATGAACTCCCGAATGCAGGAAGAGGGAAGGTCCTTTTTCAGTGATGCCAAGGTTTATTTGAGATGAGGGTGATGCATGTGTGTGTAAAAGGCAGCCTGGGATACAGCTGTCCTCCAAGCCTCTTTCATCTGTTCTTCCTGCACCAGTGATGGTGCTGGGGTGGCTCAGCACAGCAGGTGACCTGTCAGCAAAGCCAGGCAGTTCACGCCCCAAAACTTACCTCTGCTTGGTAAGGATTTCCCCAAAGACAGAGTTTGTTTGCAAAGCCTTGGGAGAAATGTCCCCTCCCAGGTATTCTCCAGCAGAAATGGCCCTTGGCTTGAGCATGCACACCAGGATGTTTCTTTTGAAATTCCTCATGAGGCCTTGAAAGAAAGTCAAGAATAAAACCAAACTGCTCACTTGATGTTAAGATACCCTGCCAAAACTCACTACACAGATGAAGAATTCTTTTTCCTTGAAATCTGTTTTGCTCACACGCTCACACGCTCACAACTGCATCAGCAGCATGTAGGGGAACTGGGGTCGAGGTGCCCTGAGCTCTCATGGCAGCACCTTCTGTGTGTGGGCAGGTGTGACCAGAGCATGACCCAGCACCCGGCTCTTTGCCAGGAGGGAGGAGAGAAAGGAGCCTGGCTGCAGGTTGAGTTCCCAGCTGCTGGGGCAGGTGGCAGTGGCAGGAGCAGGGATGTGGTGTGCAGGTGGGCAGCCCCATGGCCGCAGCTTGTGGCTCAGGTTAAAGTCCTGCCCCCAGTGTGCTCTGCTGTGGATCTCTGTGCAGCCCAGCTGCCAAAAGCAGCTGTGTAGCTGCTGTTTGCTGGCCAGGGAGAGTGTGGGTGAAGCTGTTTGACTGTGTGTTGTTTTGGGCTAGAAATATACTTTATCAGGTGTTTTGTGTAAAGATTTGGGCCAGAAATAGCAGACCTCAGTGTGCCTCAGGGTAACCTTGGGTGTTTCTGACTTCTTGTTTCTTGGGAAGCTTAAGAAGCATTTATGAAATGATCCTGGTTTTCCCTGAAAAGGGCAGAGTTCTGCTGCTTTCCTCATGCTGTGATAAGGGATAGGATTCAGTGGCAGCAGCGACTCTGGCTTTGCTTAGCTTACCCTTGGAACATCGTTGTACTTCTACTCCCTGCTGTTTCAGCTCTCAGATCAGGAAGAGAAGGCGAGTTTCACTGCATTGGCATTTTGGTGCACTTTTGTTGAAAAACAGGATAGCTCAGTCTAGGAGGGCTCATCTCTGACCACAGGCTTGAATGTGGTTTCCCTCAACGCTCGCTACTTCAGGCCCCCACCTGTAAGGCAGGGACTGGACTCTAGGATGCCTTTTTTGCCTCATGCTCCAGCACGGAGGTGGCAGCCCTACAAATTCTGAAACCCGAGGATGATGTAAAATCACATGGGAGTGAGCTGAGTGAACACCAATGTCCCCTTGTGTGGTTGCTGATTGTTTAGGGCATCATCATTCCTTATAGCTGCAGAGAATATTGTTGTCATTGTCCATATCTGCAAGGATGATGGAAGATTGATATATCACATCGCACATTCAGACCTGATGAGACCTGATGAACTTTTTGAATTTTCCCTGCTTGTCTGGGCTGGGGTGGAGTGACTCACCCGCTGTGGTCCCTGAGATTCAGCAATCCTCTGACCACATCATTTGTAGACCTGGACAAAGTGTCCAAGTGACTCATGGCCTGGAAGAGGAGCTGGCTGATCCTGGCGCTTATCCCATCTTCTGCAGAAAATGAGTTGGGCCCATGGGGCTTGTCCTCAGGCCCTGGAGCTGTTGTGTGTGGTTTGGTTGGAGAGTGGCAGCTGCAGTCAGCTGTGAGCATCACCCACCTGTACTCCAGGTGTGCCCCAGCCCTGGTGGCATCGCTGAGCCCTTGGTGGAGGGTGTACCACTGCTGCTCAGCCCCTCCTGCCACAGCATGGTTTGCTTCTTTCTGCACTGATTCCCTCCTTCAATCTTGAGTGGGTGCAGACAAGTGAAGTGTTTCTGACTCAGTGAGGTGTGGGAATCTGTGAGCCTTAATACCATCTGTGGCCTTAGACTGTCACTTCCTAATAAGTGTTAATTTAGTCATGCTCTTGGCTCTCGCTTTGCCCCCACATATTTATTTTGGTGGGAGACACACTGCAAAATGTGTCACCCACCCTGGCTGCAGGATGAAGGGGAGTGCTCACTGTGCTGTCCCCAGCCTGCAGCATGTCACCCCCTTAACACAGAGCCAAGTTTGGCTCTTGCAGGTGTCCTCTTTTACCATGCAAGGGTTTCATCTGCTTCCAGCATGGCTTTCTTCAGCTCCTCTAGCAGCTGGGAACACATGCTCTTGTTCTGGACATGCTGGTTGCAGTTGGATCCCACCTTCTCCGCAACTCAGCCTCTCACAGGGTTGCTCCAGCTTAACTTAGAAAGGGGGAGCTGTTTCAAATTAGCCAAGAGTCTGAGGTAATTGACCTCTTATTCATGTAGGTTTACCCTTGCCAAAATAAATGATGGAAACCTCTTAGCAAGCCCATTGGCCCAGCCGGGGCTCTGCTCACTGACCAAACCCCCCCATGGATGTTCCATACGCAGGGAAAAACCAGCTGAGTACAGCAGCCTGGCCTGACACACTTTTGGGCCCTGTCACTGGGTGGAAATGTCCTACTGTGTCACATTTAAGCAAGAAAGAGTTTGTACATCACATCGTTGATTTAAAAGAAACTATTTCTGCATTGACATGTTCCCTAGAAATTCAGACTGCTTAATGACTCAGGTTTGTACCTGAGTAAGACTTGAGCATCTGAACTGTTACACGCTCTCGGCTTGGAATCTTCCTTCCCACGGAGGTTCCCTGTGAGTGCACTGCCCATGACAGAAAAACACTGACAAAAAAGCATCTTGAGTCAGAAGCCTTGCACAGGCCTCCCTGCTGTGGTTTTCATCTCTGTATTTTGCTCTGAGTAAATGATAACTTGGATTTTCAAGAAAATTAGCCTGGGTTTACTCACAGGAAAGAGGAAATGGCAAGCTGGAGTTGGTTTTGCAGTGGTGCACAGGAACCACTTGTACAGTTTTGGGTTCATTTAAAGGTGGAGGGGAGCAGCCATGGGCTGCATCCTCGGTGAGCAGAACCACATTTTGTAGCACCAAGAGACAACACAGCAGTGTGTAATATGGCCAAGGCCCTTGAGCTGCTGAGGACTGACCAGAACCCCAAGCAGCACTCCCAGGAATGGAGTCAGAGCTAGTGGGACCTTTTCCATGAGTTCAAAGTAATATTCCCATCCTTGTTGTGATCTGTCCCCAGCGGCCCCAGGCAGCCAAAGCAAACAAAGGTGTCAAGGAGAATCACCCCTGCGAGTACCAGACCTTTGTGTCTGCAAATGATTTTATGATAAAATGCCATTTTTAAGTTGTGTCTGGGAAGCCACAAACTCGAAATTCCAGACAGATCAGAAGCTGCTCACTAACCCTAGTGGCATCAGTGCCGCTTTTTGACACTTAGCATTCCGTTCTGCCAAGGTGCTGCTCTGGCTGTGCTTGCACTTTTGTGTCTTTCAGAAATAGCAGCTCTGAGTTCAGGAAGTCTGAAGTGTGTCTTGTACCCAGTTGGGAAGTTGGATTTTACAAACCCAAACCCAGAGCAGGACTGGGTGTTCCCAGGAGCGCTCATCTCCCTCAGCTCTCCTGGGTATTTTAGTCCAAGGTTTGACCTTCCAGCACTGCCCTGCTCCTGCACCCTGGTGGGATTCTGCCAGGTGGGGTTTGTCTCACCCAGTGCTGGGAGCCTCCTTAGGGAGGAGGAGGGATACAGGCACGGGTGGAACAGCGAATAGCTTGAGAAATACCCTTCCCTTCATTAGACCAGAAAAGGAACAACCAGGCTGGGTGAACGAGTGCATAGGGGTCCACCCGAGTGTGAACAAACCCTTTCCTCGCTTTTCATGGCTGTTCAGTGGCATCAGTCTGGTTTTTACTGAACCAGCATAAAAATTACTGCAAGAGATGACAACAGATAAAACAGGCCAGGAAGATTTTTGTCTCTAAGAATTCTTGCCTAAAGGCAGCGCAACACGGGATGTTGTTGCTTGAAGAAACCACCATCAGACACTAAATGTTCTCTAAGAAATGCCCCAGCACAGCTCTGGGGCTTGATATACAGATAAAGGCAAGTGCATCTCCCACCCCATCAGTGACAGGTAGCACAACTCAGCACTTTGCAGTGTCAGGACCCGGGTGAGTGGAGCCACTTGTGCAACCCAGGCGATGGGGGGGTTGGGTGACATTCACTGAGCCCCGCAGGGCTGAGCAGCTGCACCCCATGGCCCAGGAGGGGCTCTGTCCTGGGAACCCACCCAGAGTGAGCCCAGCAGCACTGCACTAATTTCACTTTTCCTCTAAATACTTCTCATGTTAAATCCTTTATGTGTCCTAGACCACAGAGATGGCCAAGAAACCTCTTTCTCCAAGAAAGGATTTACCCAGCCACGCTCGTGTTGTCAGAAAAACTTCCTGAGCTGTTGATACATAACAGCCTCTGCTAGCTAGACACTTGACCCATCTAAATTCTGTTTGTAGAGCCACAGTGAGTTTGCAATTTGGGTTTAATCCTACGGGAAATAACAATGTGGGAAATTCTTTGAATTTTGTTGAACACTTCCCCTTGCCCAGGCTTGACCGTGGCTGGCTCTAGCACCACCCTTGAGCTGTCCCCTCCCTGTCCCCTGTGTGTGCCACCAGCCCATGCTCAGGCTGCCACGTGGCCACAAGCATGGCTCGAGAGCTGTGCAGGGAAGGGGGAGCTGATCCCATCCAGCTGGGCCAGCTGCTGGCCAGAGCAACCAGGACAGTGTGAGAAGGAGCATTTGGAGCTTGGGAGGGAGGAATTAATGGAATCATTCAGCTGGAAAGGACCTGCAGCAATCATCTAGTCCAACTGCTTGGCCAATCCAGGGCAGAATTGTTTCCTAGAAATCAACTCTCCTTTCTTTAAAGCATTTTCTTTTAAAAAAACCAACAAAACTGAAAAACCAAGAAACTAAAAACCAATTTGAAATATGCCAAGTATTATTAAAACAAATTCCTTGTTAATAGAATGCTGAATTCTCACTTGTGAGTGATGTTCATCCCTTAAGTGCCTTCAAGGAGCCTGTGCAGTGCTTGGCAGTGGGAGCAGCAGCCAGCTCGTCATGGTGGCCCCGAGCCAGGGCTGGGTGAAAGGACAAAGTGATTGTTGTGGATTCCAAAACTGAAATAATTTATTTTCCACAGAACAAGACAAAGTATCAAGTAGTTGTGCTCAGTCTACACAGTTAGTTGATGCAATGTCCTTTGGAGAAGGGCAGGAGAAACAAGTGACCTCGTTTCCTTGGCGTGTTACCTGGAATAAATACAAGATATTTTACACTTCCAGCAGCTTTTATAACTCACAGTGGGGTTTTCCTGAGCTGAAGAGGCTGTGGGGTGGGATCTGAGGCTCCCTGAAGTGGAAGCAGACCTGAGGCCTGTGTTGTTCAACACATCAAAGCACGGCAGAGCAGAGTCTAACTTGTTTGAAATCAGTCACTGCTCACCTGCCATGTGCCAGTGTCCCTGGGACACAGGGTGATGAGGTTCCTGTGGCTGGCTTGGCTTGTCACCAACAAAATGCTTTTCAACCCTTCTGACAAAAGTAAATAATTCAGAGGCAAAGTGGTGTGTGCAAAGGGACAGTGGATGGCAAAGGAGATTTCCGAGGGGCTGGCAGGGGAAACTCTGCTCTTCTCCAAGAGCTTAGTCCTGTCCTTTCCCAGTCCTGCTGTTTGCTGCAGGCTGGTAGCTCTATTTCTAAGCCAGGCCAGGGTTTACATGTAAAAACTGGTGCTAATATTTCATTAAAATGGGGTGGAAATCACAGTGGAATTTTCCTATGGAGAGCTCTTGTTTTGTTAGCACAAGAGAGATCTGCAGCAGGTGTGACCCAGGAGCTGTACCAAGTGCTGGGAACCAGGCTCGGCGCTGGATAAAGCTCACGCCGATGGTGTGGGGCTCTAAGGAGAGAGCTGTGCAGCTTCTGCAAGAGCCCATTGCGAGCAAAGCTTTCCCCCAAGCATTGCCTCCAGGTGTGTAACTACCACGTGTGTGCATCGTCAGATTGATCAGCTAGAGCTTGAACTGCCTTGCAAATAAAGAATATTGGCTCTGGGGATACTAATTAGTGCTCAGCCTCGTGTTTTAGTGCCTTTTCACTTAACTGAAGAGGTCCTGCTGTAACTGGAAAGCCACAGTGGCAGAAGAGCTGCTGGGTGTCTCTGGAGAACTGAGAGGCTTGGTGAGTAACAACAAGATAAAGGATGTTTCTGGTGATTGATTTGAATCCTAGAGAGATCACAGAACGAGAAACTCATCTGAGCTCCTGGAAATCATGTTCTACTTTCTGTTGGATTGCCAGTCTGCAAATCAGATCTGACCTTGGGGGCCTGAGCCTGCCCTGCGTTCCCAGCCTGGCAGAGGATGGGAAGCAGGAGGACACTGCGGTGTCCCCTGCTCTCAGCTGTGTGTTTGGGGAGGCAGGACTCATGCCTGGGATGGAGTCCTTCACCCAGGGATATCCATCCCCAACCTCCCAGCAGCGCTGCAGTAATGCCAATAGACTGAAATAAGCTCATTTTAATTTCACTTTGTGTGTTTTTGGGGAATGAATTCTGGACTGGGCAGGAAGTGGGGGTGCAGCGATGACCACTGCCTGTGCTCAGCTCCCACCACATCAACCACAGCTTTATCTCACCCCTCCATCTCAGGGAGGGACGTCTCAGCCTATCACACCTCTTTCTGTTTTATATTCTAGCTTCCTTTATAACTTTTCTAAAACTAAAAATGCATATTAAACCCCTTCCATCCCAGGCTGTCAATGATCACAGGTGACTGTTCTGCGAGCACCTGGGCAAGAAAAAAGAAGCAGTAAGGTAAGCTTATTCCCGTGGTGTACTTTGGAAATTACCAGATACATCCAGTAGCCTTCTGGCCACCAGAAAAATGATTTGTACTTCTGGCTCTAGCAGTTGTATTTTTTTCCACAATTTCTTTGAAATATGCATTTTTTTGAGAGCAATATTTAAGTTCAGGAAGAGCAACCATTATTGCAATGTGTTTGAATTTGCAGGCAGGTCCTGGGGGAGCTGTGACTTTTCAAGGATAGTGTGTGTGGATTTACGGAGAGTGGGTGCACGTGAGGAGTGCCCAGAGACACGGATCTGTGCTGACTCAGTGGGGAGGTGGATGGGATGTGTCTCCTGCTTATCTTCGAGTAGGATTACTCAGGTCAGGAGAGAGACTAGGGATGATGCTGTCGCAGATAGCAGAGGGAGGGACGGGGCTTTCCCGTTCTTTCTGTTATTTGTTTGCTAATGGTAAGTGGTTAAAAGTGCACTCAGGTCCCTGCAGAGTTCTGTCCTACACCCAAAGTTTAGTCCCTGCCGTGAGGACAGAATAGGAACATTTAATTGCAAGTAATAAAAATTAAAAGCCCTTGCATGTGAAGTGTATCACAGATAAAATATGCTTGAAGACACGCGAGGCCAGTACTTATGGAAGTTATTAGAACACAGATTTTGCTGCTGCCAAGAACATTAGATCCAGATTTCTTTTTTTTCCATTGCCTTTGAGAATATTCAGAGCACAGCACTTGAAAAGCTTCAAAGTCTGGATGAAAATTGCAATAACTTAGGAAATTGGATATAGAGAATTAATGTTGGTTCAGGATGGTTTCTGACTGGAACTGGATTGGGTTTCTGTAGATCTTACATTTTTGAGAAATAAATTCTTTTATACCTTTTGTATAAGGGTACTGTCACTGTCAATGATAACCAGAGTTACAGTCTATGGATTGCTATGTGCCATTAATTCAAACAAATTATTTAAAACTTGCCATTTCTTCCACTGAATTATTTTTATACAAGTTTTTAAAATTATTTTCCATTCTGTCCTGTAGTTAGTGCTGCTGTTGCTGTTGTTATTATTATTATTGCATCTTATTTATTTTAATAAGGATATATTCTTTGCTCACAGCATTTGTGACTCGAGGATGTGGTTAACAGCTCTTTGTATCTTAAGACACAAAAAAAAGAGTTTCAAATATTTCAGCTATGGTATGCAGGTATTGTAACCTCAGTGCCTGGTTTATTTCCCCTGTCTTATACATGGGAAGAATTTACATGCTGAAGTTATCTGCCTGTGTTTCTTTTGGGTCAAATCCTGTGAATTAATTCTCTCATAACTTCAGATTGATGAATGATATCAGGAATCATCCTAAATTATGTGTCTTCTTGCTTCTATAGAAGCATTGCCATTAAGTATAAGCTTCATCAGAGTATTTTTAAAGGCTTTGCCCAGGTTTGGTTGTTTTATCAGGATACATACTCTGCTATCTTAAAAAACACCAGGGCTCTAGTGTATAATTTTTTATGCTTGTTTATTATAAGTTGTTTGGTTGTTTCAGCTCTTAAAATATGAAGAATAACTGAGCATGGCTTTGACCTTGAGGACTTTGTGTGAAAGGGCAACATGTGTGCAGGAAACATGCAAAATAAATGCATTCATAAATTTGGTGAGGAAAATGCTGCTGCTGCCTACCCCATTTGAAAGGTCAAAATTTAATTCTAAACTGGTTTCCTCTTCTGTGTTTCCTTGATGCAAGGTCTGCAAGTAGATGTATGGAAAAATAAAGATCTATACAGGAGGAGTGACCTGAATTTAAGAATAGGTATAGTAAGAGTAGGTGAGTAGGTGGCTGGGGTTTTTTTCACCCCTCTTTATCAACTTAAAAAAAAACCAAATATGAGTCATGCTGGGGCTGCTACAGGACTTTCTGATCAAGTCAGCGGAATACTAAACCCAAATATCATGCCCGGAATTTTAAAAGTTAAACTGAATTACATTAAGGTTAAACCTTGGAGGAGCTGCTGGAGCAATTGGGTGCTCAGCAGGAAAACCCAACTGTATGTCAGCCAACCTGACCACAGGCGGTAATAAAAAGATACTCTCTGACAAGGACTCCTTAAAATCGTGGACTCTTGCAGAATAAATATCTTTCTGATGCTAATGCAACCCTTCTGTTGACCACCCCAGTTCAAACAGTGACTGGTGTAGTATCTCTCATTCTGTGGGGTTTTCTGAAGCCCTTAGGGTTTCAAGGCCAGAGCCAGAAAATATTGTCGGCTGATCTGTTCTTTCTCATAGGGTTGGACAGGAGGACTTTTTTCCTCTCTATGGTTTGTGAAACTAAACTAAGTGCTCTTCAATGTCTTTCTGTTTTTTAACCTGAGTTGTGCTTTGGAATGGCTGGGCAGGGCAGGGCAGGGAGCTGCATCCCCTCAAGGAAAGCACTGGGGCAAAGGGGAGATTACAGATACAAAACATTCAACAGTTTCTTTGGGAAAGAAATGCATTAGGCTTAAAACCACTTTTAAACTGGGTCTCTTCCAGTATTTTTCAAAGTCCTGTGGCAGTTGAGGTAGGGCTGAATATATGAGCAAATTCAGGTATTACTCAGCAGCTGCTCTGAGTGGAAGGCCAGGAGCTGGTTGCATTTCCTGTATGTGCTGTGAAGAATTTCAGGACAGCAATTCAGCAGATTCATTTCTTTATGTAAGTCCAGTCCTTTCATGCACAGCCACAGAAACTCATCCTTCACCTGTCTGTGGGAATATGGCCCTACATAACCCTGCTGCAATTCAGATCATGTTGGGATCTCAGATGTTTTCACAGGCTTTGACTTTTTCCAATTGAAGATTTCATTTTAGTTTTTAAGTTTCTCTGCGATGTGGGGGTTTCCGAAGTGCTTGTCTTGCCTAGGATGCAAAAAGATGCAGAGAGATAGACTGAGACCTGTACCACCCCATCTCCACTGCTGTTTTAATCTGGAGATGCCTGATGGTTCAGGGCCTGCTGATCACGACAGAAAACTCCTGATGTTGGGACTGAAGCGTGACAATAGGACAGATATTTTTCTCTGCATGCTGTGTCTCTTTCTTCTTTTTAACACCATTTCGTCAGCTGTAAAAATTAGTTCTGACATTCCAGTCTAGGCTGGATATTGGTTGGTGATCAAGACACGATGGGAAATGGTGTAAACCTTGTATATGAAGGAAACTGTATGAATTACATGGTTTTCATGTGTGATGAATCATGCTTCCATAAGAAGTAATTTCCATGGTTGTTAGCACGAATCCTCATCCAAAACTCAGCAGCCTTAGACAGGCTGTGAGTGGGAGCGGTGAAGTGTGTTCAGTGGTAGCAAAGGTCTAAGCACCGAGATAAGATTTATCTAGCAAACAAATATCTGTCATATTTCAGAGTTAGAAACACAATTCATGACTCCATTGTGTTTTATCACAGGAGTTTCCAATTCCTGTCCAGCCTTTTGCTGGGCTTAGAAGAACTATGGATTTTTTACTGATGTCAGCTAGATGTGTCAGGATACAAGCCAACTGTATTTTGGATCGATTTTATGGGAAATTGTAGTTCTATCTGTATTTAGAGAAGTTTGGGTTTCCCCATCTTCTCTAAGTGTGATGACAAAACTCTTGAAATCTGTGGTGCCTGTGAATCACATGGAAACAGGCATCAGCACCCCTTGGGAGAGCCGTCACCCACAACCTTTTCTACCTGTTATCTTGGTGTTGTTATTGCAGACTGGGAGTACTGGTGTTGCAGTGACCAGAATTGCCATACCTTGTGACAGTCTGTACTTTTAAAAACTTCTTCTCTTTAAGTCTCTGCCTAAGACTTTTGCAAAAATACAGATATATAGCAGAAAAACAGCACCTGGCATCCAGTTTGTAGTGATTTACACAGAGCTATGTGAGGTCTTGTGCAAGGAATATTCTGTATTCTGTATATTTCTTAAAGCATGTGATTCAGCACTGGTTGGGATCTAGCCACAACCTGTACAAATGCTGTATAGTGAAAAAATGTGAAAAATTCAAAGCAAAAGCTGCTCAGTGCATTGGGAGAAGACACTGCAGCGACAGTGGCAGCCCAAGGAACCTCAAGGTTTATTTAGTCAGGATCATGTTAAAGCTCATCGTAAAGAAGCAGGAACTAAAAGCACGAATTTTGTGCTGGGGGTTAAAGCAGATGGTGGGAACTGTGGGTGTTGGGTTTCTTCCACCCTCCTGGGGTTGTGCTGGATGTCCCATGTGTGGGTCAGTGTTGGGTTTTCTGTCCCTTTGTGCAATTTCCCCACACACATCAACCCTCACCAGGCATCTCTGGTGGCATAAAACACTCCACAGTTGATAACTGCACAAAATAAATGATGATGCTTGGTCATGCTTGTTAAACAATGCTTTAATTGCTGTGTACAGTTTTAATTTGCCTCTTTGCATTAGCCAGCAAAAATTAACATTAACTAGCATCAGAATATTTGCATTAATTAGCAGAGGCTCTGTAACAGTCATATCTCCCCCTCCCCTTCCCACCCAGCCCCTCAGTGCCCGGGCAGCTCTTCCTTGCCCGAGGCTCGGTGGGATTTCCAGAGGTCAGGGCAGCTGCATTTGTCATCCAGGTACGAACCAAACTCGCTTCTCCTGACGCTGCTGCAGTCTGACATCCCGTTGACCCATCTCAAGAATTCTTTCAGGCTCTCTTTAAATCGTGAGAAATTAGTTTCTGCCTTGAGGCATTTGCTGTTGTGAGTTGAAGATTTCTAAGAGCAAAGAGGAGGTACAGATGCACGAGTTACAGATGCTGCACATTCTGTCTCAGCTCACTGCGATGGAGCAGGATGCTGCCCTTCACCCCCCAAAACCATTTCACACAATTCTTAGAAATTGTTAGTCATTAGCTATTTCTCTTTGACTTTCACTGTACTGCAGACTGTTCTGTGTTGCTTTTGGGGGGCAGAGGAGTCATCTGCCAAATTGGAGGAAGGTCAAAATATTTCTCTCACAATACCAAATTCTGGGGACAGTGAGGGAGTGTGGGACTCTGGCTAGGTCCCAGCACAACCCCAGCTGCAGCAGTGTGGAGCACACCTTGGTTGGATGACAGACTTAGACACAGTTTATTCTGCAGCTGAAGTAGGCAGAAAATTGATGCTTATTTGGTTTTCTTTCTAAAGCCTGCTTGTCTATTCCCAGGAATTACCAAAACACAGTTTTTGTTGCAAATTCAGTCACTGGTCCATGCAAACCCTATTTTCTACTCCCTTAATTTCTCTTTCTCTCTTTCAAATTCAAAAGACAGATTCTTTTCTCTGCAGTATTCCTGGTCTGTCTTTTCTGCTATTAATTGCCTTGTCCTTCCTGAAGGACAAGCTGTACAGGTCATTATTAATTGCACCTAATAAATAATTTTCATTACTTCAAGTCTAACTAAACTATATTGATGTGGTCTTCATAAGGATGAATTTGTGCATGAGCGACAAAGTTTGATATCCTTCCTTGAGGCTGTAGCTGGTTCAAAATTTAAAATGAGTGATAATTTCTTGGCTAAAGAACAAGTGTGATACATCACCTGTTGTTAAAAACCCTGGATAAATGGATAATTACAAGAAAATGTTTGAAACTCAAATCAAACAAATAGTAGAAGCTTACCTTCAAAATGCAGCAGTTTTTTTCTAACTTTTCCATACCTTTCTCCATTTTCCCCATGCACATCCGTGGGGGAATCTTTTTTAGTTGGTGAATAAATAGTTCGATGTTATTATGTGCACAGCATAGTTCCTAGGGGAAAAAGGGAAAATGTATAGTGTTCCAGTTTACAACCAGAAAGCTCTTCTTTCTCAAAAGAGCTGTCAACAAATCATACCGAATATGTCACTTTTCTCTGGAAATCTAAACTTCTTTTATCCTTTTTAGGGTTTCCTTCTGTCCCTTCTTTTAAGAAGTGTTATAAGGACAGTTTTCATAACTATTATAGCTGGAAACTTTGAAGTTAAAAGGGCCCAGTCTCTGTCAGTGGCAGATGTGACCATGTTGGGAATTTGATTCAATTCCTTCAAAGTCAGAGAGTGATTCGTTTTCTTTGCTTTGGAAGTAGGACACTTAGAGAGAACTACTTCAACCATTTTCTTCATATTGCCAGTCCTTTGGAAACCAGGTTTTGCAGTCACCAACACAAATTTCTCCGAGAAAACATTAAAAAGAACTGATAAATATTGAAGTAGGGCATAATTATCTCTGGTTTCAATTAGAATGGTTACTAACCACATTTTCATAAACTTTTAAAAATATGACATTGCATCAGTATTTTGGGACAGCAGTTACATCTACAGCAGTTACAGCTTGGTTTTAAATGTCTTGAGACTCACTATGCCAGAGGTTACACTCCAAGCTCCCTTTGGAGGTTCTGACTGATAATAATAGGGTGGGAAACAACAGGTTCTTACCTTTATGTGACGGTCTGACGGTATGACAAACCTCTCCTGGAAACAACAGAAATCTGTTAGTCAAAGACTGGAAATCATCTCAAAAAGTAAATCTGGTGTGAGGGAAGCAAGAAATTATTTACATTTATGTTCTCTTTTTCAGCTTCAAGCAAACAAAGCATTTCATCAATTAGCGAGAATTTAGTCTCGTTCAGCAGATGAGGCATTTCTTTCAGAGAGAGAAAGCAACTGGACACCCCAGAACTCAATAGTAGCAGGAGTAAGTGAGGGTGCATTTTTAAAGATGTTAATTTGGGAGCTTGACCTCTGTTATCTGAAAAGGGCTTTGAATTCAAGCTCTTCTCTCTTGGCAGGTATGAAGCTGGCTTATATAAAGAAGATGAGTAAGTGCAGGATGCGATTACTATCTTATCTCATTCATAAATCATTCAAATAAAAAAAGAACGACAACTTAAGCAGTTGAATTATCAGCATATCTGACTTGAGAAACTTATGTGATTAAAGTTCTGGTAAATTTCTTAAAGCCTCTAACTTCAGGGCAACGCTTCGATGCAAGAAAAAGTGATGTGTAAGGGCATGAATATTGTAAAAATCATACTCATAAAATCATTGAATGGTTTGGGTTGGAAGGGACCTTAAAGCTCCTCTTGTTCCAACCTCCTGCTGTGGGCAAGGACACCTTCCACCATTCCAGGTTGGTCAGAGCCCCATCCAGCCTGAACTTGGACACTTCCAGGCATGGGGCACCACAGCTTCTCTGGGCAACCTGTGCCAGGGCCTCACCACCCACAGGGAAGAATTTCTTCTAACATCCAATCTAACCTTGCCCTCTGTCAGTTTGAAGCCATTCTCCTTTGTCCTATCGAGGAAAATATCTGAGGAAACTTTTAGTAACGCAGACATGAAGGGGATTGTTTCCCCTCAGATAAGACTACATGTTATATTGCTGTAAATTGTAACAGTTCAAAGGTTTTGGCACCTCTGGAGCTAATATCAACAAAAGATGGAGCCCATAGGTCCTCAGTAATCATCTGCATCCCTTCAGTGTGACTTGGGTGACCATGTGTGAGCAGGGGGGCACAGACATGTAAAGCAGCGTGGCAAATCTGACTACTTCTCTAGAGCAAATATTTTCTCTTTGACCTGAAAAGAAAACAAAAGGCTGTTTGTTCGTTGAGGTTAGTAAGTGTGAGAGCTGGATTTTACTCTGGCATAATTAATTTGTGTGACGGTGCTGTGCAAATCTGCAGCCTCAGCCGGCATTTGCAGCTTCTCCTTCTCGTGGGGCTGGGAAAGTTTGCTTCTTCATTAATGACACTCAGGTCCTTATGTAACATTTCCCAAAGGTAATGAGGTGATTCTACATGGGGACACGTCACTAAGTGACAAGAGGGGCTGCACGGACAGTGCCACACGGTGTGGTGGCATGTCAGGGGTGCTTTGGGGAGCCAGGGCTCCCCAGCTTTCAGAGTCACCGCGGCTCTCCCAGCACACTCAGCTCAGAGCAGAGCAAGCACACGAGGGAGTTCTCTTCCAAACATGAAAGCAGTGCAAATCTAAAGAAAAGAAACGGCTAATTTGTTCTGTGCTAGGTAGCAATTAATATTACAGTAAATGAAAGAAGTGCCATCAAGGGAGTGTGAGGTTATTTCTGGCCACCAAGGAAAGGGAAATCACTCATCATCAGCATTGGTGCCAGCCATGCCTGGCAGTGCAGTGGGAGGTTTCGTAACCTTGCCCAAGGACACCTGGGCTGCCTCACCTTGTTCTGTGCTCAGGAACAGCCCTGGTTCCAGCAGAGAGCTGGGAGGAACTCCTTTTTCGGTGCCAGGAGCAACATGCTCAGCCAGTGCTCTTTGGAAAGGGTGAGGGAAGAGCCAAATTCTCAGCTAGAGCACTGAGCTTTGCCAATACCCCTGTCAGCCTGGGACAGTTGGTATTAGGTTCTCTCCTAAGTATTTCCCATATAGCCCAGTTTCTATTCTAAGTCTATATTTGGTTTTTAGACATGTAATTTCATATTAAATGTCTGACAAAGCACAGAATCAGTAAATGGATTTTTCCAGATTTGAGGGAAATTTTGTGTTGAGTCAGGGATATGATTCCCTCTGGATAGTCTTCTAAATACTAATAGTAATAACAACAACAATAATAATAATATGAATATTTGAGACTGGATGATGTTCTAAGTTCTTTATGTGAGTATGGCTTGGGTTGTCCCTACTATAAAATACAAATCTGCATGTTATTCACTGTTCATTTACCTGCTTTGCAAAATGGAGAAGTCATTTACACTTTCCAGTGCTATGTGAAAGGTTTTTTTCTGTAGCAAAAACCATGTGGGAAATTACTGTCATGGCTGCATGTTCCAGCACTGCTTTGGTTCAGCTTTCTGAAGAGAGGCCTGAATCATTCTCTCAAAGGGTAAAATCTTAGAATCAACCTGCTCTTGGTCTGTTGGTGTCCAGGCCCCCTCATTTCCCAACCAGGCTGTTGGGAGACCAAGTAGCTTTGGGGATTTGCAAACTCTTTCCAAATGACAGCCTGAGGTAGAGTGGATTAAAATGAGTCACCAAGATGAATGTTCAAATGTGGTAAGCTGGCACACCGAAGATTCGAAACACGCAAAAAGTTAACTGAAATACCTTTGTACTTTCTCCTATGTGAGTTTCAATATCTTTTGGTAACACAAGGAAGTCCATGCTGCTCCTCACCTCTGGAGCTGGAGAAACCAGGGAAGGGCAGTCTCCTTTACCTTCTCCCACTCCTATCTGGACCATTTTCCCCATGGGAAGCTGTGGGCAAGTGGTTCACCCACCACCTTATTGTGCATGAGGATTTAATAACCTGAGCCATCAGGCAAATATTGACACCTTCCAAACCCATTTATGGAATCATTTTTGCGCCAGACACCTTTTGGAACGGCGTCACTCCTTTTAATACACACCCACCTGGAAAACATATCCCAACTTGATGTCAAATAGCTTTGAAGCTGCTGGAGAGAGGCAGCAAGATGTTATCAATGGGCTCAGGCTCAGAGAGAGTAGCTCCCTGCGCATAGGATGCATCTTTGGTGATGCTGCAGTGGCCGGATGTCGGTGCTGAGCCCTCCTGCCTGCACTGACTCCTGCTCACAGCCAGCCTTCTCTTAGAAGCCGTGGGGCCTGACACAGTTGTTTTGACTCTTTCTGTAATGAGAGGTGAGAATCTGCTGTGCTTTATTTATAGGTTTTTATAAAAATGTGTTTTCCACCCAAGATACTCTGAACAGGACTGCTCGTGCTTGTAGCCAGCTGCAGAGTTTTCAAGGGCAGTGGCAGAGGGGGTTTTGAGAAGCTGGGATAGAAAAGCAGCACACCAAATCTCCCAAGGTGCTGAAAAATATTTGGCATTAAACCCTGATATTGTACGCCTAGGGGAGGCCTTATCAGTGGGTTTGGGCACTGCAGGGGAACTCAGACACACAAGCCATTTTTCAGGCTCGCTCTGAAAATAGCTCATCTGACATCTTCCTTCACCTTTCTGTGACACCTCTGAGCTCTTTGGAGTAATACTGAGAGAAGATTATTAAAAAGGAGCGAGTAACGCTGCTTTCCATCGCTCTGCTCTGGCTGATGCCAGCGCTGCGGCGAGGACGGGCCAGGGCTGCCACCTAGAGAACAGCCACCGCCACTTGCACACACATCTCCTTTTGGGGAGCAAACACTCGCCAAGCTCGGCACAGCCCGAGTGCGAAGGCAGCACGGACAGGCTGGGCTGCCTGCTCTGCCCTTACTCAGGCTGAGGGGTAGCCCGGGGGAGACGAATAATAGCGATAATAATTTTATTTTTATTTTATTTGAGCAAATGATTGGGAAAGCAGTGTCTGGGTGTGCGTGTGTCTGCTGTTCCAGCCTGTTCTAAGGGAGGCATTACTGTAGGATCATGGAATCCCAGAATAGTTTGGGTCAGAAGTGACCCTAAAGCCCATCTAGTCCCAACCCCCTACCATGGGCAGGGACACCTTTGACTATCCCAGGTTGCTCCAAGCCCTGTCCAGCCTGGCCTTGAGCACTTCCAGGGATGGAGCATCCCCAGCTTCTCAGGCCAGCCTTCTCCAGTGTCCCATCACTTTCCAGTCTCCCCTCCCCACCACGAGAAATACTCCACAGCATTTCCAGTAGTCCTGGCCCAATGCTTGGTCTGCCTCTCAGAAGATTTGTGCTAACAAATGTAAACTTTCTTTGGAAGCAAACTGAGCCTTTTTCTGTGCTTTCCCTTCTCATCCCACAGGGTCCTGCCCCCTTCCCTCCTCAGGAGGTTGTAGCATCCTGTCTTTTGTGCCCAGCTCCAAAGGAGAGAGCAGCTTCAGATTGTGTAGGATTGTGCTCCTGCTCTCCAAAGGGCTTTCAGCCTTTGAGCTGGAGGTCAGTGCCAGCCCTGGCAGACCAGCTTTCCAGCAGGCTGTGTGCTGATCTTGGGGTGCTGGGGCTAGAACCTTCCCTTGGGTGCCCCGTAAGTCCTGTCCTTACAGGCATTGCAAGCCCCACCCCAAAGCACAGATGTACCCAGGGTCACCCTCCTCCTGCCCCTCACCCCCTCTCAGGGTGAGCTGCTTTGACCTAAAGCCACTAAAAATGTTGAACCTCTTGGGTTTTCTTGGTCTTTTTTTTTTTTTTTGGTTGGATTTTTGTGGGTTTTTTGGTTTTTTTTTTTGCATTCTCTATTTTTCTAGGTCTTGGTTGATGTTTTATTCCTGACTCTTTTGGGGTGGCAGAGAGATGATGACTGAACCTGTTGCTGAGTTGTGGTTTTTTCCCTGTTCATGCAATGACTGTTCTTTGTTTCTTCCCCCACACTCGAGAAATTCCTCCTCGGGTGTTGTTACAGAAATTAGCTAATTTTTCCAAGGTGTGGGTTGCCTTAAGGAATCACTGCAGATCCCAGCATGGATTTCCCTGCCTCTTCAACCTGCCCTTTCCTGCAGATTATGTGTTGTTCGGGGGATCCCACAGGCACACCATGGCTTGCACAGCCGCTGCTCTCTGCTAAATCCTCCATGAATCATGTGTTTTAGGGAAAGTCTTTGCAGGTGCTCAGTGATGCCTGCAAAAGTACATAAATGTGATGGGCTAGGTTTGGGTTGCCTCTTGGAGGTGAAATTCTGGTGGGAGAATCCCTTCAGAGGGGAAGTGTGTGTCCAACAACCCTGATGGTCCCTGTTAGTTCCCCCTTCCCAGCCCCAAATAGGATTTTTTTCCTGTCTGCTACATTTTGCTTTCTTCTGCATGGGTGAATCTTCCTGAAGCCAGAATATCCAACTGGGTGGAAAAGAGGAGACGCTGGAGGGAGATCTCCACCATGAAGCGAGAACAGAGAAAGAAAATAAATCCTAATGCACTATTTCAGTACTACTTTTACCCAAATTTGTAAACCCCAGTGGAGCTGGGTAGAATCTGGACCTAAGGATGGTGATCCTCTACATAATCTCCTGTCATTCGTCCATAGACTGTGTAATGAACTTAGAGATTTCTGATTATAATACCCTGCCGACATTCTCCAGACCTCATTAGTGGGAGACATTGATTCAATCAGTCAAAATTGGTTTTGGATAGAATATTCCTTGAATCACCATACATACATATTTATGTTTATATTATAAAATTTATTATATAGATAATATATTAAATATTATTCAATACATATATTTCATATCTAAAACATATATATTATATTACACATTTCATACATATTATAAATAATGCAATATACTTTTATATATAAATTATCTGTGCGCTGGTGTTATGTGTGCCACAAAAAAAAAACTGTCACGAGTCCCATCTTTGTGCAGGAAATTTATTTTGCTTAGATTCTGTTAGAGTTTGGATACATTTCCTAGAGTTCTGCATACAAGTTTCCCAAATACTTAACTGTAAAAAATGTACAAGTCCTGTGCCAGCAGCAGACAGCTCTAATGCGAACAGTCATGCTTACACAATTTGCACTTCACATTTTTGACATTTTAAAATGATTGTCACTGCATTTGTGGTATAGTAAGAGTCTCCAGTTAAAAGAAGTATTTAGGTATAATTTGAAAAAGTGCATCCTTTTAAAAGACCGTCCCTTGCAAATGCCTCAGCCTCCCAAAGGGGAGGTGGAGGTGCTGGGTGACACGATGGCTCTGTCCCGTGGGCTGGCCTTGCCCTGGCTCTGAGAGCACCCAGGTGATGCAGAGCTGAGCCCTGGGGCTGTGGCTTGGGCAGCATGGAAGAGAAATAGTGTGGCAGCCACCCCAAAGTGATCCCCAGAGCAGCTCTGCACACACCCTTACACAGCAGTCTTCTAAAGCAGATAATTATTGCATTTCTTCATTGTAAAAATAAATAATTTGAAGCTTCTCTGAATAAATAGAATAAATAAATAGTAATAGAGGTCTGAATAAATAACAGGTCCCAGTAGCGTTGCTTGAAGGAGGATTTGCTAAGCTCAGGTCTTCTGGCAGTCTGGACAGGTGCCTCGAACTCCTCTGAAGCTTAGTTTGTTTCCTCTGGAAGGGCATTGTGACCCAGGAACCTTAATAAATATTCCAAATTATTGAAAAAATCATACTCTTCCACTGCCTTCCAGTGATGTTCCTTGAGGGCAGACTGAAAGGAGAGGAGTGAAAAGAATTAGGACATACCAGTTACATTCTGTGCCCTGACTAGTTTTGGGGTTTTTTTCTTAATAATTAATCTTAAGACCACGAAGGCTCTGAGGAGGGTATCGGGGCAGGAAAGGCTGAGGGATGTGTTACAAGCTGCACCTTGTGCCGCTGTTTCTCAGCCAGGGCTGCGCCAGGGCACCTCCGCTGGGTGATGACTTTGTGTCAGCAAGGAGATGTTGGGAAGAGGTGAGCAGGGCAGAGGAGGCGCTGGGGCCATGGCTGAGTGCCAGCGGCTGGCGGGAGCTGCTCCCATTGCCACACGATCAGGAGGGAGGGTGTGCTTAGGTCAGACACTTGCTCTCAGTGCAACCAGCACCAGCCACAGAACCCTCAGAGCCCTCTAAGATGGCAGGGAATCAGCCCAAACGTACCTTCCACCCAGTGCACGACTCTCCGTAAGCCTGGATCTCCTGCAGGTTCAGAACTATGAGTTTCTGCTCCGCACTCTTTTTGCTGTTTTTTAGGGCTTCAATAAATCCTTCCAGATAGGTGGCTGCGTTCCCTCCCTCCTCCAATGTGTTGTTCTGGAATAACAAAGTTCAATAATTTTGTCTTTTCTGTACAGTATTTGTGGCACAGATTCCATCATGTTAATGCATTCAAAATGCCTGCTACGAGAAATAATGTTGCACGATGATCTGAGGCCAAAATTATATAGTAATTTTGGCACTGTAGAGTAGGGAAGCAACTGTGCAAACCAGTGCTTTCCTCCTGCCGAAGGCTGATGTTACCTTCAGAAGTTCCAGAGTGAGTCTGTGGAGGAGGAACCAAGCAGGACTGGGCAACTTTCACTTTTTTATTACCTCTTCAGTTCACTCGGGCATGGGAAGGCAGCGATCCTTAGGGGAATAACCTCCAGCACTGCTGCTGGACTTTGCCTCTCCTTCCTGAGCTTCCCCAGGACATGCCCTGCCGATGCCATTGGTCTCTAACAATGCGGGTTCAGCTCTCCCAAAAAGGCAGGCAAAACCAGACTATTCCCCACTTTCCAGTGGCAGTGTGGCACCTGTCTCCATCTGGCTCTGGAAGTTCTGATATCTGCCTGGGAAAAGAGCTAACCAGCGCTGTCTGGGAGGCAGCTGTTCTGCACCGCTGTACTGCAGGCAGAGCCCTGAGCACTGTCCCTGTGTTTCAGGGACACCTTTGATAACTCTGGAGGGAGCAGAGCCCTGCACATCACCTCTTAGCACACACTGCCCCAGCACGGTGCTCCCAAAAAGCCACGGGTGGCTTGGCTGCCATCTAAGACCTGCCTTGAGAGCACCAGAGCATCCTGGATAGGCTATAACGAGAGCTGCCTTCCCCCTCCCTCTCAAAAAGCAGCCAGCCACCCCACGAGCACACAGCATTGCAAAGTGAGTCACAAAAGGATCTTACCAGAGGTGTGATTTCGCTGCTGCCCTGAAAGAGATTGATAAAAATCAAATTAGCAGGTTCCCTACTAACACAGAAAGTCAGACATGGAGCGCAGAGAAAATGAACCAACCTTAGAGCTTATGTTCTGAAGGACTTCGATGGTTTCCTTGAAGAGGGAGCTGGTGGGGCAGGCTGTGCCTGTCCTGAGTGGTGCAGAGGACACCAGGCACAGCACTGACAGCATGACCCCGAGCAGGCATAGCATCGTGGCAAAGGGGCTGTGCTCCCCTCCTTGGGCTGCCTGATCTGCCTCCTGGCTGCCTCTTATATGTGCTCTGGTGCAAGGAAGTGATTAATGCCTCACCACAAAAATGCCTAAACTGAAGGCGAGTAGTCACCTGTAGAATGGAAGCTGTTAGTTTCTTATCTGATTGAGGAAACTAGATGTTTCTAAAATAAGGGCTCCCCCAGAAGTTCAGCGTGAGCTACGTAATTCGGATATTCGAGCCATTATAATATTAAATGCTGAAGCATTTTTGCGAACTGATGTTGTCTAAGGTTTGATGCGAGATAATTAGATGTCCCTTAGATATTTACATCCACCTTTGCCCTATTTAATATTGAAATTGCATTGAATAATACTCTCTCCTTTACTAATTAGTTCTCTGCCACTGTTCTGTGTGCTTGTCATTAGAACCTCATGAGCTACTCAATGGTACCATGCTCAGACAGAAGTGACAATTTCAAGACCCCTCCTGAGAATGTGAGGTGCCTGTGCTGGGGAGAGGCACCAGCCATGGACTGCTGGGGCAGCTCAGGAGCTTGGGGGCGAGAGAAAAGCAGCTCCTCTGTTCCTTTGAAGGAGCATTTATCCAGTTTCTGAGCTTTCCTAAGGAGGTTTAAAACAT
This sequence comes from Origma solitaria, assembly GCA_013397895.1. NCBI lineage: Eukaryota > Metazoa > Chordata > Aves > Passeriformes > Acanthizidae > Origma > Origma solitaria. The sequence continues at coordinate 2,146,188 of VZRL01006154.1, read as the reverse complement.
TTGGCTAGTATTTCATACTCCATCTGCAGGAAGTTTGGCTGATGGGGTGTGTAGCACTGATGATTGATGAGAGCACTGACAGAATTGCTCCTCAAGCTGCTCATGGGCTCTGGGGTGGCCATGGTGGGTCCTGGGTGTGCGGACCCCTCCCCTGCCCCCAGTCCCCCATCGGGGCTGTCTCTGACGCTGCTGCACAGCTCCTCTGCCCCAGGGGGAATGAACACCCTGCCAGGGTTACACCTGCAGGACATCGGGTCTTTACTACTCAAAACCTCGGAATGTTTTGTTTACACGTTTTTGCTCTAATTTAAATTGTGCTATTTCAGTCCTGCAGGAGTTTTATTACGTAATTGACATTCTTTAATGTGCATTAGGTTTTCTTGCCTTTAAAAAAACCCATAGCTAGAGAGACTGCTTTGTTTGTGCTTTTCCCCTAAGGCAAGGGCAGGTGACCCACACACACAGGTTCCACCCGAGCTGATGAGGGCCCAAATGCTGCTTTTTCCACACTCATGGAATTTTCCTATTGGTCCCTGAGCTGATGTTTCACAGAACATTGGTTTCATAATTTTTCTTGCATGATATTAATTAAATCAGAAGGCACTGTCATGTTACCTACAAACCAGGTCCTGGAGATGCTGCCAGGCACTTCTCTCCCCTGAGGAACCACCTTGTTCTGTTCCTTGTTTTCAGTCATTTTGCTAATTGTTTGGCGAGTGAGGCATCTCCCCTGCTGTTCTCCACAGCTCAGCCTTCAGGAGCCTTATTTTGGCTGAGCTTTCCTGGAAGCAGCAGCCGGGTATGGAGCAGGCTGTGCTCCTTTGCCTGTGTGCCCTGGATCTGCTGGTGTGGGAGCCGGGGTTGTTTTCCTGATGGCTGGAGTCACACTGATATTCCTGATGGTTTCCTGCTGTCAGAATATTGGTTTTCCTCCGAAGCTGAGGTAAACCTGCAGTGTGCAACCTTAGTGGGGCAGCATCCATTGGGATACTCTCTGACCTGTGCTATCAAGGGATCTGCATCAGCTCAGGCAGTGGTGAATATCAGCCTCAATGCTGCACACATGGCCTCTTTTAAAAAAAATCCTGGGATTCTTTTCATTTTAATGAGTTCATGAGCAGTGTGCACCCTGCCAGTGACCCTGTGCATCGCACACCTTGGGAAGCAGAATTGCTCCTGAGGCTCTGGGTCTCATCTCTGGGTGCTTCAGGACTTTGTCTGTCCCTGGCACTGCTGTAGCTGTGGAGATAAAACAGATAACAGCACGGTTTAAAGGGAAGGAATGGATTGTATCTATTGGATCATAGAACCAAATGGGTTGGGTTGGAAGGGACATTTAAAGGTCAATTTTTTCCAACCCCTTGCAATGACCACTAGACCAGGTTGATGAGAGCCCCATCCAACCTTACGCTGTGTGGATGACTGCAGCTGCCGGTACCATAAATTGTAGCCGGGTTCAAAGTGCAGGGAATTTCTTCCCTTGGAAAAAAGCAGTAGGAGCTAAGGCTGCAGCTAAACCTGCGGGTGAGCACTGGGGATTTTGCTTTTATCTCCAAAAGATCTAAAGAAATGAAAGTTCCTGCAGAGAGGGCAGAAGGGAAAGGTGTGGGCAGGACGGACTTTTACTGCTGGAAAAAACCGAATTGTGAAGTTGGGACTCTACCTTTTTCTCTTATTTTTTTTTTTTTTAAAGCCACTAATGACATACAAATGCATTCTTAGATTGCAGCCAGGGTGGAAAAAAAAAAAAAGAGGTGATAAAACCAGAAAGGAAGATGGAACTTGCGGTCTACTCGTGTACGTACAGTCATCAGTTGGTCTCACACACACCAACTCTTTTGCAAATAATCACTCAGATGTGAAACTTCTGTGACCATCCTGCTCCCCTCGTGGCTGGGTCAGCATTGACCTTTCTCTCCTGCTGAGGGGGTAACTGCTGCAGGAATCTGAGAGGGCAGCAGGGAGTTTCCAGACAGGACTCATGCAGCAGTGAGTGCCTCCATCTCCATCTCCACCTCCACCAAAAAATCCGACAAGGATTAGCACTGATGAGATGTAAATTGATTATATGATTTCACTCCTAGGCAGAGCCATGTGAAATACCCATATCCTTGTCAGACATGGAATTAAATTAGTGAACAGAAAACGGCCCAGCCCATTAGGAATTAACTAAAAGCTTAACATAAAATTAACTGAAAAACTGAAAAGATAATAGAAAAATAACTGAAAATTAAGAGAATTGTTGACATTTCTAGTGTGGAGAGATGATGAGCTTCAGTTTTGTGAGCTGGCCTCTATGTAACCAAAGTAGAAATCCTGGTGAGAAGTCTCAGTAATAGTACGGAGACTGTTTTTTCCTTGTGAAGGATTTGGAAAACTTCTGGTTCATCACTATGTAAGTGATCATTGCAAGATCATCACACCTATATAACTCACTGGAGTGGAAGTTCAGCCATGTGGAGGGTGACACGAGCTCTGTGAGGCTTTCTGTGCCATCAGGGAGAAAGCAAACAGTTTTGACAGTAGTTTTACTAATTTGTGCCACTCCGTCTCAAAGCTATCTTCTTGCTGTCATTCCTCTGTGAAAAAATTGATCAGCACCTCCTTTCACTTCTCTGAATATCCTTGTCACACACATGCCATGTTAATCTCTGCGCATTCTTGCACAATCCAAGTGTTTGGATTTCTCCCAGATGTTGCCCCTGATATGTTTGCAGCTGGCAGCCGCACTGGCACAGTCTGAGCAGACTGAATCATCAGGCTCCTCAGCCTTGATGGGCTCCCTCTTCCCCTCCTTAGCCCTTCCACTTTGAATTAATCTTGAACAGGGAGGCTGAAATGATTGGCAATATCTTTTGCATCGCAGCATTGACGTCTCGGCACTGGAAGGAGTTAAGCAGTGTTCTATCTCTGCGGTCTGCCTCTGCAGAAAGGAGGAAGCCATGCTGCTCCCTGCACTGCAGAGTGATTTTAAATGCTGTTCATAAGCAGCACAAACTGAGATTGTTGTCGCTGGTGACTGCGCTTGGTCGGGGCATCTGCAGCAGATGCGCAGCTCTGCTCCCCAGCCCAAGGACATTCCTTTTGTGTTTCGTGCTCTGGCTGTGGTCGCTGGTCTGTGGCCCAGCTGTCTGGCCAGTGGGCTGTCATCCTTGGAAAGTGGCCCTTGGAGCGTGGGGCCAAGTCAGGCTAGCTGGAGAGCAGAGGATACATTTTTTAAAATATGCTCTGGAGACAGAGAGATTTTTTTATTTAATCAGAAGGTATTCCCCACGGTTTGTATGACTTCCTCTGCAGCTACTCAAAAAAAGCGCCTGTGACTCACAGAGGCTTGTTCTTCCCTTGCAGAACCCGGTGGGGGACTTGTACCAACGCATGAAATCAGAAATTATTCCAAAACTGACTCATCTTGCACATCTCAGCCTCCTGGACCCCTGCCCTCTGCTGCAATCCCTTAGTCTGTCGAGGCTCTGCCAAGGTCTCTGTATCTGATGAGGGTCAGCAGGGCTTACTCTGTCGTCTTTACCCTATTAAAAGGTATTTAGGACTCAGAGCTTTTCATAACTACACAGCTTTGAAAAAGCAAGGAAATCCTCCCTGCTTGCTCAGAGGGATGTCCTGGAGATGCACAACAAATTCTCTACCTTTCAGGCAAAATTAGAGATAAGTTGTAGATTTCTGTGTTAAATTCTAAGAAGTGAGATGCCTGTGTGATCAGAAAAGATTTCACAGGCAGCCTTGGCGCCTCTCCAGCCCCAGTGAGTCAGGTTGGTGGTCACGGGACAGCAAACATTATCACACGCACACTTCACCTTCTGAAGAAAATAGAATAGTCTTCCCTTAATTTTTGAAAGAAATTATGTCTGCAGTTTCTTATATCTTCCCACCTGACAGGGAGAAATTGCAAGACATCTCTAGACTTGAGTTTATGGTGTAAAACCCATTCAAGCTCCCTCAGAACCTCATGTGCACCCTGGGAGCAGCCACCACCTTGCACCTCTTGCATCTTTAAGCTGGAGCCTGTCACCCTTGTGCTGTGGCCTTGGCAGTTGTTGATGAGCATCCAGAGAAGGACAACTGTATATTTAATGATGATTCATTGCATTCTCAGTCACTCGTCTGAAACCAAGGGAGTCTGAGAGAAACACGGATGATCAATCCAAAAAGTCTGTAATGGGTGTTTTCAAGCCTCACCCACTGACCTGATGAAATTTGGCTCAAGAGAGGCGGTGGCCAGAAAGAGGCCACTTAATTTTTCGGTTTCAAAGACACCCCATATGAATGAGGGAATAAAAATGAGGTTTTCCAAAGCCTATAAATTTAGGATCATGTTCTGCAGAAAATAGAAGGTTTGTAAATCCTGACAAGTGACTAATGAGAACTGGAGATGAAAAAGGAAGTAAAATATCAACAGAAAATGAGTAATCAAATGTTTCAAAAAAAGAAAACAGGGGAATTACCCTTGCGTAGAGTATTAGCCCAGATTTGGCTGCTGGCTGTTCCTTGATGGAGCTGAAGCTGCCTTTATCTGGCTGTGATGGCATCACCGTCCTCGGTGCACAGCTGAGCTGGGGAGTGATGCCACAGCTCCTCTCCGTTTCTCTCATCCTTAGGGCTAAGAAGTGATGGCAAGAGAAGTGGTGTTGGGATGGGAGGGGAAGGATGGAGCAGAGGAACAGCATTTCTGTCAGCTCTGCCCTGGCGTAAATGAAGGGATCCTCTGGCAGGGAGCTCACCTCCCTGTGGGCTGGGGCACAGCTGCTTCCATCGTGGCTGCCCTGCCCTGTGCAGCTGCTCCAGAGCCATCTCCAGCCTGCAAAGTGGCACTCTAGGAGAGATACCCCTGGACCAAGCCAAAAAATGTGGCCTTGAGAGGCTGGTGCCTGTGCAAGAGTGGGGTGTGCTGTGTGTCCCACATGCTCCCAGACCCCAATGTCTCTTGGAAAACCTTCCCCCAGCCCTGCTTGCCATGGTGGCACAGGGCAGCTGCCACCATCAAGGATTTGGAGAGCATTCAGATGACTGTGGCTGGTCCTACCCAGGGTGGATGGGCTTCTTCCAACCCTGGAGAGGTCGTCATGGATCTCATGAACACAGACATGGCTAGGCATGGTGTGTGCACGCCAGAGGAGCTGAGCAGACTGGAGGGGGTTTGCTCTGCTGCCACTGTGCTGGGGAGATGGGTTTTACAATGGATAATTTCTTGCTTATCAAACGGGGAGTGCTAAATATAACTCACACCTACAACTTCTAAAAGTAGCACATAGCTCTGTGCAGCAGACCTGCCCCCGCTGTGCCACCAGCTCGCAGTCTTGTCCCCCTCTGAGGCTCACAGAGCTGCTTTTCCTGCCTTGGTGCAAGAAATGCAACAATCACTCTTTAATGAAAAATCTACTTCCAGTACGAACAAATCTGCAGCAGCCCTCGAAAGCCAAAGTCAGAGCTTAACAGAGACACCAAGGCATGTGTGTTTTGTTGTATTATGATGATGCAAGATGCTTATCAGGGCTGTGAGCGCTGTGATGAAGCTGTTGGGGTTCTCATGCTCAGGCAGCCGTGCTCAGCACACCGGTGCTGTCATGCTGGTGGCAAGACTGTCACGCCTGCTGAAACCAGGCATTCTCTTCACCCCTGTTTGCACAGCAGTTTCTGCTCGGCTTAGTGGTATCAGGTTATTTTGGAGCCCGTGTGGGAACAGAGATGACGGCAGGGCCCTTGGAAGTCCCAGCCAAATGGACTTCGCCCTTGCCAGGGCAGGGTGCTGAAAAGGAAGGGCTGTGCCGTGCTTGAGAGCTTTACAGGCTGCTGCTGGCAGCAGGGCTGGGAGACTCCAGCCGGACCAGGGACCTTGCTGCCTTCACTCCTCTGTCTTCACCCTGCTGCCTTCACCCACTGCCTTCACCCACTGCCTTCATCTCACTGCCTGCATCCCACTGCCTTCACCCCACTGCCTTTGTCTCACTGCCTTCACCCCACTGCCCTCACCCCACTGCCCTCACTGCCTGCATCCTGCTGCCCTCATCCCGCGAGGCCCCAGAGCTGCTGTCCTGCCACGCTGGTGCTTTCCCCAGCAGTCTGCTGCCCCGGGCAACAGCTCCGGCTGCGTTTTCCTACAGCCAGCCCAGTGTTGACTTTGAGTTATTTAATGCTTCACTTTTCCCTCCTGTCTGTTTGTCAGAGTTTCCTGGACTGGCCTGCCAAGAATAATGAACCTGATTAATGTTTTCTCCTTTAAAACGCTGATGTTCTTCTCCTTTCCATATACCTGTGATTCTGAGACTTCCCATTTATCTGAAGGGTGAACTTAAAATTTAGTGTAGAACATTTAAATGTAATTTCAAATAATGTATCTAAAATATTAAACATCTCATTGCTAACAAAAACTTTGAAATTCAATGGCAGGAATGGTTTCTTCAGGGTGGCTCTTAGATTCCTTGAACTATTGCAGCACTGAACAAGACAGAGCTCAGGAGCAGAGATTTTCCTGGCTGTTTAACCTGAGAGAGCCTGGCTGGATATTCACTCATTTCTCTGATCTTAGTAAACAGACTCAGGATTTGGTTTGGTTTTCATGTTTGGTTTGGTTCCCAGTTCCTACAAGAATTCAATGTAAAGTGAGGCACAATGACCTTGCCCATGGATCCTGGGCAGTTTGTGGTACCCAGGGATGGTCAGGGCACTTGTCCCCATCCAGGGCTGGGGCTGTCCCCCCACTGGGCAAGTTTTCGAGGCCGCTGTCCCCTGTGCCAGGAGATGAAGTCTCTCTCCAGCCTGACAGGGCTCTGCCACACATGGAGTTTGCATGGGGAGGTGCTGTTTTGACCACTGGGTATCTGAAAAAATGGGATGTGCTCTGCACCGTGGAAAGGATGAGATGTGTGGAGGAGCCAGCCCCTGCTGTAGTAAGCCCTGCCTAAGGCCAACATGCTGTCAGCAGGGAAAACCAAATTTTTGGATGTTTCTGCAAGGCATTCTGCGTTTGTCTCCATGGGTGCTTGCCATGGAGGCTGTGTGTCTCTGGCTCTTTGGCTGTTCATTCCTGCTCCAGCTGGGCAGTCCCTCCGTCCTCATCCCCTTGGTGAGCACAGATGCTTCTCAGTTTCTCAGGGCTGGGCGCTCCCCACAGCAGTGAAGGTGAGGGGATGTTCTCAGCTGTGACAAGTGAAAGCGCTTCCGCTTTCGCAGCGCTGCAGATGTGGCAGGGACATGGCGCAGGCAGCAGTGAGTCACCCCAGAGGGACAGGGGACGCCTCTTCTTGAAAGCTCCAGCACCACATGAGTCAGAAAAGCTGAGTTCAAGGCCAGGCTGCAGCAGGTGGCTGTGGGCTCTGGGATAGGTGAGGGCAGATGTGTGGCGCTCGGGCTAATCAGGGGCATCTCCCCTATTGCCGGCAGTTCATCCCGCTTGGAAATCAAACAACTTCCCTGAACAGCGCTGAAACCACTCACCCTTCACAAATAAATGACGATTAATTACGGAGGAAAATGTGTTTATTTTTGCAAAGGTGCATTTACATTAACGGAAGGTTGCAAACATTCAGTAACAGATACATAAGTATAGGCGGCACATGACAGGAGTCCTTATAAAACCAGTCCTTGCAGGAACATTCCCCTTCAATACCCTTTTATTAAACATTAACTTTCAGAATCTTAACTGATAGCTTTACATGGCTATCCACTTTGTGAGTACCTGCCATAGCTATGGCTACTTAGACAGTTTGGAAAACAAGTATTGTCTGATTCAGTTCCATAGAATTCAGCTCACATGAGATGAGGGAAACACCTCATATCAGCTGAGCAAAACACTTCATATCAGCTGTTTTTCCTTGGATGAAAAACAAACAAGACTTCTTTGCTTTTGTGCTGCTCAGTTGGGCTGGATTTGGGTGACACAGCTCTGCTCACCAACAATAAAACATGTAGTGGTTGAAGTTTTACCCTGGATCCAAACACTCAGGGAGAGAAGGAGATAGGAGTGCACAGCAGAAGTGAATCTTCTCCAGTCCTGGAGCTGGTTCAGGAGCCAAGGGGAAGTGAAGGTGCTGGGTGGCACCAACGACCTTGTTCCTGTCCCACGGACTGGCTTTGACCCAGCTCAGAGAGCCCTGGGGCTGTGGCTTGGGACAGTGTGAGAGAAATATTGTGACAGCAAATCCCAAAGCAGATCCCCAGAGCTCCTCCTCACACACCAGCACACAGCAGTTTCCTAGAGCAAATACTTAAGTGCAGCAGCACCGCAATAAATATCTCAAAGTGTCCATAAATAAATAAATAAATAATAAAAATCACTCTTTCATTATGAAAAAGAGACATAAATTAAAATATTAAAATTATCTAAAATATTTAAATATTTAAGTGCTTGTCTTTTAAAAATCACCATGTTTCAATCATTATAGTGAACTTGACTGCTGTTACAACATTCCTTTTTATACATATATATACACAACATATCTCTCTATATATAAATATTCTATGTCTGTATTCCTGAGGGTAAGTTAATTGAGTCACATTTTTGTGGCAGTAGAGTTCAGGTTCTCCTTTTCTTCTCAGATTTGGAGTAGTTGCTCTATTTAGGTATTTTGAATTTTCTCAGAGAGCAATCTCAAGAACCTGTCTAGTGTGTCCAGGAAGTCATCCCATGTTACTTGTGCAGTCTTACATTCCTTATCAAGATCCTTTTTAAAAAAAAAAAAAAAAAAAGGGACATAATTCAGCCGTGTAACTTGAATGTCACTTTTGAGTCTGTGGTATTTGATACCTCAACTGACAAGAGGGCTGCAATAGCCCCCAGCATGTTTCGGAGAGCTGGGGGAGCTGCCCCTGGAGGCTCCAAGGCAGGGTGATGATGTGTGGGTGACAGCTCATTACCTGGCAGCATGGGCACGATGCCCCGAGCCCCACTGCTGTCCCAGCTTCCACTCACAATTGAGGGGTTTTTTTGTATTGTTATCTTTCTTGCCGTTTGGATTACCACAGGAAAAGGTGCCTGAGTGTGATCCAAGGAAGGCAGTGGATGTATTTACCTTCTTCTTAACCACATCAGCTTTCAGAAGAGATTTCTAGTGCCCACTGCAGCCAGCTCAGCACCATCCCAGCTGCCATGCCCCGTTATTGAACAGCATTTGCCAATTATTTTGCTATTAGATACCACAAAGCCAAACTTACTTTGGGGAGGATGTTTTTGTAGGTGCTAAGAATGGTCAGTTTTCTGGCGATGACTTTGCTGCGAATGTCAAGAGCTGTCAAGGTGTTTACAAAGGTTTTCAGGTGGCTGTGCATGCATCTCTCCACCTGCAGGGATAGGGAAGAGTTATTGCAACAGTTATTTCAACAGCAATAAATTTCAACATAAATAAAATGTCGTATCCCAGGAATTTAAATACCCATGAAAAATAATAACATGCAGGAATTAAGAGCTGTGTTTTCAACACTAGCCCTGATGCTGTATTCAGCCATTTACTGGACACCAAATTTAGGAAATCATAGGACAATCTATAATTTCCATTCAAAGAACATGCCAGGGTCCAAAAACTCCCACCTGCCTTAAGTAAGTGGCAGGTGCCACTAGGCATATAAAATTTGGATATCTTCAATTCTTGAGATATTTGTTCCTTGAGGGAAAGGAAGGCCAACCCTGCATTAGGGCTTCATGTCTTGCTATCATGCCTCTCTCGAAACTAGATCAGAACTGTCTTAATGAAATACAGCAATTATTGCTGCTGATAGGAGTTTTCAACTTTTCTCCCTGAGACTAAGAGGGGCTGAAGCCATTTGTCTTCTGTTCACTCTAATAGGAGATGGGCTGCTATTTCTCACTGGTACTGCTCGTGTCCTCTATAAAAAGTTCATTTTTTCACTGGATTTTTCACTGGAAAATACAGGTCAGTGAAATGAATGGGTCTGTATGGGATATAGTCCAAAGAATCTGTTCTAGGAGACAGAGAGCTACGGGATCAAAGTGAATTTGTGAGGCTTCCAAGAAGATGCTGGTGCACATCTAAGACCTTTGCAGACTGACAGAACTACTGAAGCATTTTAGCATTGGCAGAATCTTTCTGTAGACTATTGCAAAAACTTTGCATTTCCCTGGGTTTGTAGAGTTCTCTTACTGCTATCAGAGTTCTGATGTGGGAAATAAATCTGGGGATTTTAGAAAATAATTTTAAATAGAAGTATGTGGTTTCTTACCGTAGCATTCACAGTTACAAGGCCGGGAACCTGCTCAAGAGAAAATGAAGTTAGTAACTTCAGAATGCAACCTGGAATAGAAGGGCAGCCAGGGGAAAGCTGATCAAAATTAAGGAACTTACTGCATTTAAATTTAGTCTCTCCATGTCTTGGAGAAGTTCTCGAATGATCAATCCCACCAAAGCCCTGGAGTGCTCCTCCTGCAGTGGTGCTGCGCTGCCCAGCACCCCCAGACCCAGCAGAGCCACAACCTGGACCAGCATTTTCAGAGTCAGCTCTGCTCCTCAGCTGGGTGAACTGTGTGTGGCTCTGCCTTGGGCTCCTTTTATATACACAGTGCTGCAGGAAATGATTAATATCTCACCACAAACATGCTCTTGCTAAAGGGGAGGCGGGGAAGATTTACCTGAAGAATGGAATCTGCTGGTTATTCAAATGAGTAAGAGTCTATGTACCTTCTGCATCAAGAGAAATTTTATAGACTCTCTACTTTAAGCCCTTTGCAATATGTATTTCCAAGGCAAACTGTGCAGCCCTGGAGTGTGGATAAAGTGTAGACAGATATCTGTATTCATCTGTGAAGTTACTAGAGTATGTATTCATAGACTATACATAGACATATACAGACAAAAGTGCACACAATTGTGGATGCTGGAGAACTAAATCTTGGCTTACATTAGTTTCTCAGTACTTCCAAAAATTTGGAGGTAATTTAAAGCAAATGTACAGGCTTCCTCAGAAAACTAGAGTTATAGTGCTCAATATTAGAATATTTACATTTTTTGAGATTTATAATAACACTATCAGAACTATTCTGTAGAGTTTTTACTGGGAAGTCTGTGTCTAATTCAGGAAATATGCTGCAACCTGACTATGTCAGGACAGAGATTCCAAGGTATTCTTAGGAAAGGCACCGTAGCCTCAGAATAGATTTCTCAGCTATCTGTAGAGAAAACAAACTGAACAGTAACTGAGAAATTTTGCAATCAAATTTCATTTAATATGAGTAGATCTGCACAGGACAAGCTAATTATGAATATCAAGTGGAGAAATTTGGTAAAGAATGATTCAGAAGTCTGCTGACCTGTGAATACAAAAAAAGTCAGATTTCATAAGAGCAGCTGTCCCCTGGGTTGCGTTAGAGGAAGATCTCCATGGATGCTGCAGCCCTGGCAAGGAGAGGCTATTTCAACTTCATGCTGGACAGAATGGCTGTGTCATCTCTCACTGACTTGGCCTTGGGCTACAAGTGAGGATGGGAACCAAGCTGTAGTTTTCCATGTTCAATTTACTGTATGAAAATATAGCTTCCAAATCAGAGTGCTACTTGGATATTTATTAATAGTTTCCAAATCAGAGTGTTTTCAGGATATTTATTAACTCCTGGGTTATTAAGGATGCACTTGTGGGTGCTGGAGAAGGTTATAGGAGATTTCCTTCTTGGGAAGGAAAAAGAATCCTCCACTCAGTATTTTCCCCATGCCTGACATACTTTCAGAGCCAGTAGTAGGAGTACACACTCTGTCATCCAAAAATGTTAGGCTGTACTTTGCTCTTAATACAATATCGCTGATGAAAATCCTGACTAATATTGGACCCAGACCAGATCCTTAGAGCCAGGGCTAGGTACAACCTTGCAAGATGACAATGAATTGTTTGTATAATGATGTATTTAATGCAGTAATTTCAGTTTTTTTCCCCTAGTTTCCTTATGAAAACGTGCTGTAGTCTTGGACAAAAATGTCAACAAATATTTTTCTACTAACCAAAGCAGAAGTCCAAAGAGCAAACTATTTTTAACAAATGTTATGTATGACATGATTTGATCTGCTTTGCTCCCTGTGTGTTGGTTATTGCTCTCTAGAAATGAAAGAAATTTTAAAATCAGATTGTCCCTTGAGCTTGCTGTGTCATTATTCTGGATGGACCCTGCTGGGTGATATTCAGGGAGAGCAACACTCCCTCGGTCTCCATGCAGGTGCTTTATCACCTCCGGCTCAGGGAACTGGATGCTCCCTTTTGTTTTCGTTCCTTTCGTTCAGGTATGTTCAGGTCACACATAGTTTTGCATTTTTCCATCCTTCAGATGCATTTTGTTAAATTCACTGAATACATCCCTCTCCTGAAAAGTCAACCCTGTGATAACAATCTGCTTTTCTTCTGTTGCATTATGAGACACCTTGCACCGTGGCAAACGTTTTGTAGATGACACTGTGCATTTGGATAGTCCTTAAAAGATGTGAAGTAAGAGGGGAAAGGAGAAAGCACATCTGATAAGTCAGTGTTAGATCAGATCACATCATCAGTAGGCTTTCTTCCGGCCACCTCTGTTTCTCTCTATCTATATGGTTCATCTTGGGGTTGTTTCCAGCAGTGAGCTATAGTTTCCTCATCATTTTACTAATATTTCAGCTGTGCTTAATAATTCCTTCCACATTCCTTCAAGAACCTATGACACTTCCCTGGTAATTCCCAACTTTTTTAGTGCAGCTGTCAGGTCATGCATATTTCAGGATTAATTTTTTAGCATCCTGGACATACTTTCATGCCCAGGGAGGGGACACGATGTGCAGGCGAGGGCTGGAGACTGGCTGAAAGCCAATGAACAAGTGTAAAACATATTAGTAAGAAAACTTCAAATACAGCAAGTGATTTACAACAGGCCAGCATAAAGCAGTTACTCATGCAGTCGGTTACATCCTGCAATCAGGGCACTTGCCAGAAACAACAGAAGCCAGTGTTAAAATCTGACAAGATAATCTGAGATAAATGCCAGGACTATGAGTTTTACAATTACTTTATTGGATTCAGTCTAGAGCATTAGAGTGAATAAATAGCTGTACTGAGGAGGTTATGGAAAAACAGTGTCGCCGTCTGGTGTCAGCATCATCGCTCTGAGGGAGTATTTCTTTGGGGAAAGGCTTTTGCGAGATGCTTTGTTGTGTTTCCAGCGATGTGCAGGACAGAATAAGCATCTGTCATGTCTTACATCTCCACAGCCTGCTTGCACATCCCACAGGGAGTGAGCACATTTATAAAATGGGAAGCAGGAAGAAAATTAATTAGAAGGAAAAAAAAAGACAAAAATCTTCACCAGGCAAACCTAGCTGATGTTTGTGATCCTTCAGTGATGCTTGGCCGATCTGGGGGTGTGTTTTGGCCATTTGCCTCCGTAATCATTGCACTTCATGCCTTGTCTTCCCAAGATCACATCACACTCAATTCTGTTAAGGATTGTCCCTGGTTTATGATTAAAATAGTTCACTAATACTTTTCTTTTTAAAATTATATCTGGATCAGGAAACTGCCTACAGTGTATTCCCTCCATTTGATAGGAAATCATCCACAATGATGAGATGTTTTATCCTCCGAAGAAAATGTCTTCAGGCATTTCAACATTTCTGTCCCCAGCCTGTCATGCCAGGAGCTCAGCAATCCCTTCATCCTTACCCACATCCAAGAACAGTTTAACTGCGAGGAGCAGGGTCACCCAGCTGTATATTGACTATTTTAAAATGCTCCATTCCTGGAAATATTCAGGGCCAGGCTGATCGGGGTGCTGAGCTACCTGGTTGGGTTGAAGATGTCCCTGCCCATTGCAGGGGTTTGGAACAGATGAACTTTAAAGGTCCCTTCCAACACAAATTATTCCATGATTATATGAAAACTCATCAATCACCTTATTTTTGGTAGAAAAGATCAATAGAGGACTGGTCCCCAGATCCTCCCACAACTCAATCTGAACTGGTTGCTCTATAAACTCCTCAGCTTTCTGCTGGTCCCAGGCTGTGTTTATCTTCCTCCACTCCCAGAAATTCCCGCAGTCCTCTGGATTTTCCAGGATTGTTAGCAGTCATCACGCTGCAGAGAGCCTTAGGAGCTCAAAAATGAATTGCATCATGTCCTGCAGACTTGGCCATGGTTATTTTATTTAAATAGTTTCTACGAGGGGATTTTTTTATGAAGACAACTCGTGTGTTTTGTTGACCAGATCTCCTACATACATCCTGGTTTACAGAGTCTTTGCTCCAAATTTCTGCAATCAATGAGTAATAACAGCTGTGTGTTTGTGGCAAAGGAAGAGCCTCAAAAAGACAACCCAGTTACAGAGGGCTCCATGGTCAGCAAACAGGTTGTCCTCCACAAAGACATCTCAGAGTCTGGCCCATTCTATATTCTGTATCTGTACTTAAAGAAAAACTCCCCAAAGCCTTAAACTTCAAAATGGAAGAGCATTTTGCAGAATCATTAGGATCGAACCGCTGTGACAGCTTTCTCAGTCTGTGAAACACCTAATTCCTTCCAAATAATGTACAAGTCTGTTCTAAGAAACTCGCAAAAGCCCTTTCTAGGAAACAGGGTACCTCTGGCAAGTTAACTCTGTTGACCTATATTGGAGCGTGGAGTAGAGGAAGATTTATACAGTCATCAGCGGCAATTTCCTCAGCCCATGGGCTGTTTCTGTATGCTCAGAGGTGCCTGAAGATGTCCAAAGTCCAAGAGGTTCTTTTGGTCATGGAGAACAGTGGTGGAAGTCACGGTGGGAGGAAGGATGCCCTCTGTTCAGGCTCCAAACACAATCTCATGTTAATGAGATGGATTTAATTTTTCTGAACAGAGCATATTGCACTAACCTTGTGCTGTCAGTATAGTAAATACTGAAAAAATCCATATGTTTCAGGCCATGACCCAAGTTGCAAGTGAGCCCACATCCACAGCCCTCACTGCTGTTCACTACACACAGTCATGTAGGGAAGTGTTTGATTTCTTCAGTAGTGATGAGATTACTGGAAACCAGGTGGTGGAACATGGGTGAATCTACTGCTGTACTGCAAGACACTGAAATTACTCTCACACTCAGTTTCCCACTAACCTGAGCTGAAGATTTAATTATTTTTGGGGTGCCCACTCTGGAGTGAGCTTGTACAAAATGGTAAATTTCTTCCGTGCTATGTAATCTCACTTTATTTACTCTTCCTCCAATGACTTATTTTGAAATGTGTATCTATTTGCAAACATACAATGCTTTCTCCTGGAACTATCAAGACCAACTATTGGGTGATCTTGATTAAATAATTATGCTTATTACATTTAATTAACCAAATCCCTGAGGGAATAAAGGAGTAGAATCATAGAATCATGGAATGGTTTGGGTTGGAAGGGACCTTAAACATCATTCCACTTCAAGTCCCCCTGCTGTGGGCAGGGAACCATGGGCAAAGACAATTTTTTGTGTCAGAAAGTTAATTTATCTCACATAGGTTTTATTTCCAGTCTCCTATGGAAGCTTTACAGATGTTTTGTCATAAAAACCACAAGTGCAGATAGCAAGTGCTTTCTGGTGCCATTGGTAAACCCTTTGTGAGATCAAATGAGGACATCAAAGATGCAATGGTGTGATTAGAGCTTTAACTTCCAGCTCTGATGTACATGCAAATTCTTGCTGCTGTGAAATGCACCTCTGGAAAAGTTGCTCAGAGTCATGTGAAGGTTTCTAGATTTTAGGAGGAGTCCTGGGGTTTGTCAGCCTGTTGTGAAAATGTAAAGATTGAGTCTCCTGATAGGCTACAGCCTGGCTGCTCCCTGTCTGCCATCCCAATGTCCACTGCATTCAGACGTGGCTAGGCAGGTCCATTTGGGCAGTGCCAACTAAAGCCATCATGTCAGGTGTGTTGGATGGACCAGTCTGGATCTTCCCAAGGGAAGTGTGGCCTCCTGTGTACATAATCTCACACCCTGCAGGGATCTCATTGCCCCAGAACTGAGCCCCAAACAGGTGTCCTTGGTTCCTGTGTGATTTGCTCCCATGTGGCCAAGAAATAACTTGAGACATTTTGTGATAATCTGCGCGGTGAGTAGAAGAACTCATTTATTATCTCTGCTCTTCTTGTTTTTTGGTTTTTGGGTTTTTTTCCTATTTTCAAGCTCACAATGAATTTGGTGCGCTTAGTAGTGGCTGTGGAAAACTGGGACGTTCAGTGGGGGCTTAGATTTATAAATACTTCCATTATATCAGTTTGAGATGGCTGCACCAGCACTACATGAATGAGAGACGTAAGCAGCAAGGGAGGAACACAAGCCAGAAACCATCTATCCAGAAACACAGATCAGGGGAGGTCCACAAAGTCGACCTGGCAGAATAGAATGAGTTAAGTACGGCAAGTAGTTCAGGATATTTTACATGAAAAATGCAAAACAGAATTGAAAGTATTGATGAGAACCTGATGATCATCAAGCTACTGTCAAAGATGAGTGTAAAAATCAGCCAATTTTCTTCCGAAGCCCTTCTGGTGTGGCAAGCAGCCTTAGGCACGCTGGGACCCAGGTGGCAGTGGCAAGGACTGGAAACTCCTCTTCCCAGATGTGGTGAACTGATGATGCTCGCAAGTCATGTGGTGGTTTCCGTTTCGGAGGACAAATGCCACCCATGCACAGTAACAGCAAAGACAAGCAAAAATTAATTTTTACAAGTAGTTGTGGATTTATGTATGAATATCTTCCATGAAATGGACCTTCAAACCTCAAGAAAGTAATTATCATCACAAAGCGACAGCTGTTGATAGGATCCGTGTAGCCAAGGGTTGTACCTGGGCATTATGTATGGGTTTGTCTGGGACATAAATGGCCTGGTAAAAGATTTCACAAATCCAACTTCTTGCCTGTGTAATGAATCCTTTTACCACTTTTTATACCTCATTGCAAATGAAAACAAAGTTGAACACTGAGAAGCTTATCTTAAGGGTGTTCTACAAACTAAATGAACCTATAATTCGTAAGAAACAAAATCCTAAAATGTAGTTTCCTTATGTGACCATACATTAGTCTCCTTACATTGTGCTTTCAACTTTCTTTAGTTATATTTTGCGATTTTTTTCCCATTAAAAATTTTTTGAATCTGTTTTGCTCAGGGTGGACCTCTCTTGGGTGCCAGTTTTTCTGTAGCATTTCTAAGTTGTTGCTTTGCAAGCTTAATAAACCTTTCAAGTAAATTTTTCCCGTGTAACTTTGGGGTTTCTTTCGTCAAGTAAACCAAACCCTAAAATCCCAGGCAATGTACCTTGTGGAGTCACAGTGACACCAGCATGGTTAGGAACTCAGTGAACTGCACTATATAAGGCCATAGAGACTTCAAACAAAAAGTCATTTCATCTTTTCAGTCTTACTAAATATCTTTTTATACTTGGGCCTATTTTTAGAACACACTGACATCTTCGAGATGAGTCAGCATCCCAGCTAACATGGAAAATCTTGTCCTGCTGATTAAACATTGATAAGTCTGTTGCGAAAAGAAAATGACAGGTACCACATGAGGCTTCCCACAAAAGGGAAAAGATGCATCTTTCGGAAGTGCACTAGGAGAGGGCGTCACCTCCAGCTCGGTAAAACCAGTGGGATTCAGCGCGGTGGAAAAATACCTGCGGCTGTGTGGGAGCTGGTGATGCACCCCAGCTTCTTCATGGCAAAATGCCGAGAGCCAGAGGTTACAGTATGGAGTTCGTGGAGCAAAGCGTCTCAAGGCCCTTTGTGGCTCCCCAGCAGCTGCAAGAGACCCTGCTTGGAAGATTAATCATATCCTTCGGAAGTTTCTGACGTCTCCAGATCAGCTGAGAGGAACATCAGTGTTTAGAGCTGCTGTGCTACTTTTAAACAAATGAGAAGAGTGACCATTTATTTCTAACCCATTTCAAACAACCAGAATATTTTTTTCCCTATGTCTCCCAGATTGCTTTCCCCACAGAGCTATGGGGAGGGCAGCACACAGCCCATGCCCATCGGTGTGCACTGAGCAGGCTGGGACCCATGGCAGCATCCCCATGGCTGCAGGCAAACTGATGTGACAACACAGAGCTGAGAAATCAAACGTATCAATGTCAGTTTATTCAGCTGAGGGGAAAAAATGGGGGAATTTTCAGATTGCTGTGAGGATTTCAGTCTGTACTCAGTACCTGAATACTGAGAAATAGGTTTCTAGATCTCATTTGATTGTCTAATAAACTACTGCATTTCCATACCTCTCACCCTTGGGAGAAGAGAAGTAGGCTCTGGAAGTAAGTGTGCTATTTTAAAGCAACCAGCAGACAGTGCCTTTACCATCATTATCCAGAAGTGTCACAGGCAGCACAACATGCCTTTTGCTTCAGTGCTGCTGGCTGGCAGCTCCAGCTGCTCCCGCTCTCCTCCTCTGGAAGGCAGAAGGAAACATTGCTCTCCAGGGAATGGCTTTGTCTGTATTAGGAAAAGATCTTGAGGTCTCTTGTGCGCTTAAAGGCAGCTGCTTTAGCATTCAAGAGGTGTTTTCAAAATACTGACGTAAATGGAAAATAAAAGCCTTCTGGAAAGCAGAGAACTTTGCTCTGGAGAGCAGCAAGGGCTTGCACTCGGCAGTGACCTGGGAGTTACCTTCTCCCCTCCAGGGTATAAAGAGTTTAGCTCAACAGAAACATTCCTCATGTCATTAAAAAAGCCAGCTCACTCTCTGTTGTACCTATTTAGGTTATGTTTTCTGGGTGCATGTCTGTGCTTACCAACACCGAGGTTTTTGTGCCATCTTCTTGCCCAATCACTCATCGTTGTAAGATCCTACCACGATGCCTCATACCCAGCTCCAGAGAGTACTTGGCATCACTCCACACCTTCTCAAATTTCATCCACCTCCTTTTCCACAGGATATTAAGCAATGCAGGTATTTTCTACTTCTAATTCTGGCTTTAAACGCTCTGCTGAAACATGGTCTTGTGAGCAATTAATTGTTTCATGCAATGGCTTTTCCCTTTAACTGAAGTGATCCAAACTCCTCATCACTTTGGTTTTATTTATGCCCCCTTTTTGCACATTCAGCCCTGCATCCATTCACTGTGACTGGGATTTATTTCCATTACATCCATTTTATTAGACCATAGAGTGTATTTCACTCTCTTTCAAGAAATATTCTTTGATTCAAAATATTAATGAAAAATCTAGTATTTAACAGCTACTTTTGCTGTTACCTTGGTAAACAGCAACTTTTCCATGTGCAACAAACTCAGTGCTGATGCTTCTACAGTACTTCTAAAACACCTACCACATTCAGGTTCAGCTCTGATATTCATACTTCTTTTACCTTTGTTTTTGAACAATTTTCTAAATTCTCAACCTTGCTATTATAAAAATTTCATGCCCTATCAATTCTACCTTTTAATTAAGCCAGCACAAATAGGCAGCTGGCAGATGATCATGGCAAAAATGCAAATTACATCAAAAGCCCTGAGAGACTGGGCTAAAGGGCTTTTTGTCTGCAACATAAATGCTTGTTTAAAAGATGCTCCCTTTGAGTACAAGCTAACAGAAAATCATTAATAAATGTGTAGATGGTAGATAGTAATAAGAAGTTATATAAAGGTATTTTAGCCTCCACTCTTAATGGGGATATTTCTGCAGCTCTTTGACTTCTGATGCTTTTGCTGGAGTTGACTCTGTCCCAGTTGTCTGAATGAGCTTCTGACAGCAGATGGCATCTTTCTCAAAACCAGAGATCCAAAAGGGATTGCTGCAGGAGAAAACAAGGCAGAAAGCTCATTGCCCTGCTCTGCCAGTCCGCTGCCGTTGACAAGGTCACATCGTGGATCAATGGCAAAATTTGGCCGTGAGGACTCTCTCCTCACACAGGCTGGTGAAACAGAGTGCTTTGTTGGAGCACTTACAGCT
This sequence comes from Origma solitaria, assembly GCA_013397895.1. Classification (NCBI taxonomy): domain Eukaryota; kingdom Metazoa; phylum Chordata; class Aves; order Passeriformes; family Acanthizidae; genus Origma; species Origma solitaria. The sequence continues at coordinate 2,126,316 of VZRL01006154.1, read as the reverse complement.
CGGAAGGGCCTGGATGCTTTTTAAATAATGGGATTGACACTTCACTGGCTCACCAGCAGAACAGTGAGTCGCTTTGCAGCCACAGCACAACCTCACTGCCCACACTACTCTGCCCTGAACGAGTCAGCATCAGCTTCCCATTCAGCTGCCTCCAGCCAAAATCTGTGTCAAAATTATTTAATATAAATAAATTATCACTTAGAACTCCACCTAAATTTGAGGAGCTCTGAGCTTTTGGATATGCTCAGGTCTTGGCTTTGTCCTTTAATTACCTTAGAGGTGTGGCTCATGAGCTGCAAACTGAGCCACAATACTTCTGTTTGTCCATTATCCAAACCCAAAGAGAAGAGCTTTTGTCTAATGAAAGCACAAAGGTCATTACAGTGTACGTTTATATTTATATAAAGAGGTTGAAGCTTTACTTCCAGTCTGATGGAGGTCTAACATAATTTCCTGCAGCAGCATTAAGCTCTCCTGGCCACAGCACAAGTGTGGCCAGAGCTTGCCTTGCTTTGTTGACAGGATCCTTTTGGATTCGAACTGTGAGTATGTCCTTTATCCCAAAAGAGGTTACGCTGAATATCACTCATTTGCTTAATGTGATTTCAGCATAGCTGGCATGAAGGTTTATGTGATTAAATTACTTCTGTCCAACTCTGATATCTTCATTTGTTCCATAATAGTCATAATAGAACTATTTGTTTTCTCCCTTCTTACTGCAGTGTAGGAAGAGTGGGTCTGGGATTTGGGTTTTTTTCTCAAAACCTTCTTTTTGCTTTGTCTTTGCAGCTGGGGCAGCAGCAGAGCAGCAGCGGCACCTGTGCACTCCTTTCATAACCCCACCAGAAGTAGTTCAGAGAGCTCGTGGCGATGAACGGATGTAAACAGAAACCAAAAGAACAAACTAGGTCATTACACCATTTCTAATCTAATGCCTGTTGGTATTTCTGTATCTTTACAATGAAATATTATATTTTTCCTACTTTTTTCACAGTCAACCAACTGAGTTTTCCTGTGAATATTTGAATAGAGGTTTTGTCTCCAGCCTTTTCCTTATCACCATGAAGATTTTGGCATTAAGGTCATTGATCTCAGCTAACAGTCATGCATAGGTGAAATTTTATGAAATTAATGAGACATATAAAACCTTGCACTTGGTAAATTGCTTCAGAGTCCAAGAATTGTAATTGTAATTCATCTGTGTGTTTATATGGAAAGTATTTACTGGGAAAGTTTAGCAGATAAAAGACGTTAATTAGTGCTAGTGCAGAACCATGTGGGACCTTTGCTATGCCAAGTGTCTGGAGTCAAACATTAAGAGACAGCTCTTGCAGCAGAAAGTTTTTAACTGTTGGAGTCCTGAGGGCTCTAAAGGGCTTTGGTGGTCCTGACCAGCCTCACCTGGGCTCCTGCCCACACCCTTCCTGTGGGCACAGGAGATCATTTTAGCTCCATCCCAAAGGCTTCTTCCTGCCCTTTGCAGGAGTGCTGCTCTCCAGCTCAGTCACAGCCATGCAATGGCTGTACCCTTGACATCAAGGTAAGGTCATACTGAAGGAAATGTAGTTTAAATGAGAGCTGTTAGCAAATCACAATGCTCTGTCAGCTGATATGAACAATATGAAAGATGGGAATGCTTTAAGCACCAATGTAGTGGTCAAAAAAACTGTTTCTATTGGGTTGAGGGAATCTTTGTCTTTGACTTCAAAGCATTGATTCTGTCCATTTAGCCACAATATCTTTCTCTAAATCTTCAAGCTTAGGAAGGCATGGAGAGTTGGCACCATGTTTGTGTAGCCTTCAGCAGCGGCTAGAACCATTCTCTTTGCTATGAGATGCAAACAGGTTTATTGTAATGGCAGTCCTACCTCTTTATCTGGATTTGGGCTGCCAGACAGCACCAATCTGTGCGCTGCCCCTCTGGTAAATAAATCCTCTGCCCATCCTGAGCACAGCCACTGCCTCCAGCCCTCAGGCAGAGGTGTACAATCATCTGCGTGAGATGAGCATTGGGAAGTATGAGGAGCAGCTGGGGGGGGCTCAGCCTGGAGAAGAGGCATCTCAGAGTGGACTTTTTTTCCCTACAACTCCCTAAAAGGAGGTTGGACAGGTGGGGTTGGTCTTTTCTCCCACAGAACAAGTAGCAGAACAAATGGAAATGGCCTCAAGTTGCACCAGGATGGGCTTAGATGGGTTATTAGGAAAAATTTCTTCATGCACCCCAGGGCAGGGGTGAAGTCACCATCCCCATGGGTATTCAAAGGGTGTGTGGTTGTGGCACTTGGGGACATGGCTTAGTGGTTGGCTTGATTAGCTCAATGGCATTTACCAACTTAGAGGGCTCTGTTAGTCCAGGTGCAGGATGGACTTAATTATCATCTCTTTCACAGGTAGAAAAAGATAAAATGGGAGAAAAGGAGGCTGGTGATGAAGCAGAAGACAAGGAAGGAACAACTGTACCTTCCGGGGTAACACATCAATCACTGTTGCTATCTCTAATATTATCAGTAATACGGAATCCAGGGAGTCCATCCGAACCGCCAATGCTTTAATGGGGCAAAGAACGGGTTCGTTAATTAAAACCGATAATTACCGGGCTGCCGCTGTCCGTGGTGCTGGAGGTGTCCCCTGAGCCCTCGGGGACAGGCGGACCCGGGCGCGATTGCCTCATTCATCCACAGCCGAGCAGGTGCGCCCGGTGGGAAGGGCTTCGAGCTCCCCGGGTGATGTCAGGATTGGGAGGGGTGGCAGTAGCTGAGAAAGAACTGAAAGATGCCTGCAGGGCTAGACAGGAAAATAATTTTTTCTTCCTCAGGCATGTTTTTGCATTCCAGGTCTAAAAGAACTAGCTTAATGTTCATAAAGCGTGCTGGAAAAGTATCTCAACCCTTCCCATAGATATTTGCTATATTATTTGTCATAATCTGTCAGCTGCGATTTTAGAAAGTTAAAGTTAAGAAACTAACTCAGCAGAGATCCCCGGCCAGCTAATTTAAATTCACTTTCTTCCAGAATGTAATCATACAGTAAAACAACTACCTCAGTGGCAGGAAAATCCACGATGAGAGAGTTCACACCCTTCTACCTCTGGGGAAATCCAAACATGAGATGGGAAACCACCGACTTTGCAAGTTTCACTGTTATAAAAAAGAATTTATTCTAAACTGATGACTTGCCAAAACCTTTTCATGCTCTTTGACTTGATAAATTGGATGACTGTAGTGGATAAGGAATTGCCTGGATGGCCACACTCAAAGAGTTTTGGTAACAATGGTGACTGGTTGGCCAGCCACCTCTGGGTTGAGCTGAAATCCAAAGAAAGGATAAAGGAGAAGACGCCTGCGTGAATGCAACCTTCAAAGCAAGGCAAATTGAAAAAATATGGGTACAGAAAGCAAGGAGCTTTGAACATTAACAAAGGGAAGGGGGGCTTCTGCTCACTGTCAAACAGACAGGGATGTTTTGGAGCTGGGCGTGTTGTCATTTGATATGACACAAGCTCACTTGGCAATATAAAACTCCAAAGAAACACTGAGAAATGACGGAAATAATTCAAACATCTTTGTGATCAACACAAAAGGAAAGCTGGAATAGCATCCTGAATAGGTATGATCTTTATTTAGCAGATTCTTGCATTGATTCCATCAATAAATGCTGAGTTTCACAAGGGAAAAATGATCTTTTAAACATCATAATTCTGCAATGAAACAATTAAGGGAAGACAAGGTTATAATCATAAGAAACCAGAAGGGCAGACAGCGCTGCTACTGGAATGTGGGGGAGTGCTGAGTCACTCTGCATTAGGTGCTGCCATAGTAACTATTTACCAGCTGGTTGGGCATGAGGAGAGACTGAAAAATCTGAAATAAAAAGCATAGAAATCACAGCTTGGAACATATTGCATGTGCTTTTAAAAATATTTAACAAAATGGATTTTCTTCTGGATTACTTCTGAAGGTTTTTTATATCAGTGATACTTGGGTCAAGCAGATTATATTGGACTACTGAATAGACACATAAATGTATTCTAGCAAGAAATAAACTGTTTTCTTCCCTGCTAGGCTGATGTTATTGTACCTAATTGTGAGAGCAAGTAGGAACCACTTTGTATTCACAGGGAGGTGCTACAGTGCCAGTTCTCTATAACCCAGCCCAGGCTGTGATGCAAACAGAACTGGGGGTTCCGGTAGTAACAGATTCTGGGGTGAATTGGAAAACTTAACATGCTTCAGAGAGGTATAACCTCAGATTCCTTGGCCAGTTTTTTCCTGATATTGCCCTCTATTATTATTACAAAGGTCACTCTTGGAGGTGGCTTAAATATCTTTGTGGCTGAAGGTACCTGCAGGAGAGACAGCTCTGGTGTAGGAGTGATTTGGGGCACTTCTGCGAATCATAATATTCTGGGTGGTTTCCTGGCATGGAAAATTTCAGCATCATTATGACAGGTGTCTGTCACTGTGACACCTCCAAAGGCAGAACAGCCATTACTATTATGCCGGTAAGTGAGAGCACTTAAACTGCTGTTGAGGTGTGGACAACTTCAGAAAACTGTAGGTGGGCCTTTTGATAATCAGTTTAGCCAAGTTTGCCTTGGACAGTAGTTATAGAGAAGGTTTTAAAGTCAAGAATTAGAGAAAGGTTTATGAGAACTCTGCAGAAAGGCAGGAAGTTTGTGGTGAAACACAGGAAGTCACTTGTCTTTTTTAATCTGTGTAGAGCTTGGAGGAGCTGCTGCAGGAGGTGCTGAGGTCAGGAAAGCTCTGCTTTGCAGAGCATAGGCAGACACCTTGTGGCTCCCCAAAGCAAGGGCCTGGAGCTCCAGGTGGGATTTGTTGTGCCAATAGTCTTCATTCCTACATTAGATGAATAAAAGGTGTTTCCAGGACTCGTTGTGCAACTCCATGCACAGATCTGTTTGTGTAAACCTGCTTAGCAAAGCTTTGGGAGCTGGTACTCTTCAGCCAGTTTCCTCTGGTCCCTCAACTTCCCTGAGGAAGCATCATTTTAAAAGGCCCATCTCAAAGATCAAGAGATCCCAAATCATAGAACAGTTTGGTTTGGATGGGATCTTTAAAGGTCATCTAGTACAACCCCTGTGCTGTGAGCAGGGACATCTTCAACTAGATCACATTGCTCAGAGCCCTGTCCCACCCGGCCTTGCACATCTCTAGGACAATTTGCTTTGTTGTATCAGTTAGCTTCAGTGTTGTGATTTCCAGCTAACGGAGATTTCAGGAGCCCAGAAGCAAGGCTCAGTAAATGACACTGCTGGTTCCGGGAGAAGTCTGGGCTTGCTTAGACAGAGGAACTGTAGGATCCAGGTAGCCTGCAAAAGATGAGACATGCTAACAGCCTTGCAACACAAAATTTGCCGCAGAGAAGCAGGTAAAAACTGGGGTAGAAATTGGTTTTCCTTCTCAAGAAAGAGAAGGCTGTAGAAATAGGATAAAAATGCTTTTAAGTAAAATAGATTGTGCAGTATTTAATCTATAATCTATCTTACTCTTAAGCAAAATAGATAGCAGAAGAAATTATTTTGCCAAGTCCTCTTTTATAGCTGTTATATTTGATTTTATGGCACTTGAAGGTGTAGCTGAAGTCCCAATTGCTTTAGAGGCATTTACTGTCAGAATCGCAGTCTGAGGAACCAGATGCAGTTCTTTCTGTTCTCAGCTCACTTGTTAGAGTGCTTGATGATTGTTTTCTGCCTTGAGACCATGAGTCTTGGAAAACAAATAGCCCTTGACTAAAATGGACATGGCAATTTTATAACAGCTTTCAAGAGTGGGCAGTGGTGACTCTAATACAAATTACATCAGCTTTAATCAGCTGCTGGGCTTCTGTACGCAGGAAATTTTTAGAAGTCCTTCTCGTATTGAATCAGGAAACCACATGGTGCAAAGTTTTTCCCATTAAATGGAAATTCTTCATTTCCATCTGCTTCCTTTTCATCTTTAAGAAAACCAAAAGCTTTTATCTCAAAGGAAATGTGTGCCCTGCACAGCTGTAAGCATATCTGAACTAGTGCTAATTCCAAGCAGGGAATTTTATTGATGTGTCTCGGCCCATGTTCCCAAAGAGTTAAACATATCACTGCATATCACAGCTTGGAGCAGGCAGTTCTTCCTGCTGTGCAGACCTGCCATGTTAGTGACTCAAGAGGCTGAATAAAAAGATAGTGTCTCTTCTACCCTTTGGCACTCCCATCCTGTTTACCCCACTGGCACTGTGATTCCCAGGGGGATGCAAGATGTGTTCTCACCACCGCTGCAGCTCTGTTAACATCTTCTGCAAAGCCCTTCATAGTACCATGGAGCTGGGAAATTAGGTTTTTTACAAGTAGCTTGTTCAGGGAACAGTCAAGAACACAAATCTGCTCCTCTCCCCCTGTATTTAGTATCACACACAGCTTGCCTTTTTTTCTTTTTTTCCCTCAGCAGCCACGAGCTGCATGATGATAAGATGTCTAGAGGCAATGCTGCGCTGTCTCTGCTGATGAAGCGGGGTGTGTTTCAGCATCTCTGATGGTCTTTAGTACCTCTGTCGTGCGGGTCACCGGCCAGCAGCAATCTCATCGGCCAAAGGTGAAAATAAAGCCATAAAGGAGTAAGTTTCTCCCCCTCGCTCCCCCCGCCGCTCATGGATCCGAGGGGGCAGGGATGCTCTGACGAGCACCCGCGCACCACGGGCAGAGAGCCCCTTTGAGGAGGGATCTGGAGGGCTCGGCAGCATGGGGAGAGGAGGAAGGCTGCTGAGAACACCGCCCTCCGCCGGAGGAGCGGCGGGCCGCGTGCGGGGCCCGGCGGGGCGCGGCGGG